>BPLR01010716.1:0-322676 GCA_021605095.1 Caerostris extrusa
TATGTCTTTTTTTAAGCGCTTCTGTAAAAAGTTGGTTGACCTAAGCTAATGTACATAATTGAAAAATTTTTATTGCTTTATAATGACCTAAAAAACTGAACATAAAAATTTAATAAAATAAAATTAATAAAAATGAATCTTTTTCTCCATACAATGTGATTCTCTACTTGTATGGCACCTATATATATATATACGGACATTTTTTCAAAATACTGTGCATCAAAAAGTAAGACCATTATTTTTTTTTCAAAAACTCTTTATTTATTCCTCCAAATTTATTTCATCGCCTTCAAAGTAATCTCCTCCGGACAATGCACTCATGCCAACTTTTTCCAACCCTCAATGCATGCTAAAAGTCATCGGCAGGATGGCCCTTCAAAGCACGCGGTGTGTCTCGCATCCGTAGCGTATTTCAGAAGCTACACTTGCCCCCTGGGTAGTGCTCAATGAGTAACAGCAGTGGTAACCCTTGCTTTACGACGTAAAGATTAACTGCTTCTGTATTGCCAGCTGTTTTAGAATAACAACAATTGAAGCAGATAAATAATTACTTGCACAAATTTGATGTGGCGTTCATTAGCTATTAAAAATAAAGAAATGTAAAAAGATGCAAATTCCTTTTTCATTCCTGATCGTTTTTAAGTAATCACAATTTTTATTTTGAAAAATATTATAGTTAGGAATATAAAAGAAAAAAAATTCTACATTTCTATCCCAGCTCAAAGCATTTTTTTCATGTTCATGTTCATGGTAGGATAATAAAATCTTTCAGTTTTGATTTATCTGTCGTGAAATCATGTGCAAAATCGATTTTGGAAAGGGAATAAAACAGGTAAATGAGCATTCAATGAAAACGACTGCGGGCTAATCAAAATTAAGGACCTCCATGATCATTCTTCGAACGAACTGCACGAACATCAGAAGAAATAATAATAATAAAAAATAAAAGGAACATAAATATAATGACCCCTCAGATCGCTCTAAAAATCTCCGATAAATTCGAGACAGCAGCAACATAACTTTTCTTGCTAATTACTTCAACATTCATCTTTTTTTTTTTTTTTACTTTTTTATGATTCTTTTCGGCAATCGAAAACTATAACTCAAAAAGAAACAAAAGAATTTCGAACAAAAACCATTCATTCTTTTTCTTTTCCCGCTCATTACCTGATGACGTCATTAGAAAAGGTCACGTGATACTGGTCGAAAGACGGAACTTGAAACAAAAAGGAGTTGTGCTGTAAACTGACAGTTAATTAGCTGCTATAGGAAAATATGCATTGCATCTATACCAATAAAAAAGAAGGCACCGATGGATGGTTCACCATCCTACTGGTCGCCTAATTATTTTCCGAACCATCGCTGAGATGCTGTGTAATTAATAAATATTGACTGATGGAAATTAGAAGATATAAAAAAAAAGAAAAATGTAAAGGCTTGTTTGTACATAAATCGTGAAATGTTCGTGCCTTGAGCTGTGCACAGTTGCATGGCGGATGATAATTTGTTTTCCTGTGCAACTCGATTAAATTCGAACAGCTTTTTAATTGGCGTTTTGGGAAAAGAATGGGTTGGAATTCTTACTGCTTACTCAATTTCTTCGGATTCCATACTAAGGTAAACAAAAGCACGTTTGAAATAAACACCGATATTCTGAACGTGCTTTTTTTTTTAAAAATGATTTAATAAAGGAATTTATTACTGGATATTTTCAAGTATAAGCCCAGAATATTCAAAATTTTTTCTGAATCTTAGCCCTATTATATACAGATCCACTCATCTGGAAAAAAAAAAAAAAAAAGTTGGAATTTTCCACTAACTTTGGCTCTTGAGATCAATCGCCCACTCTCAGAATGTTAACGAATTCACACTGGTAATTTTGAAAATGACGATATTAGACTGTCGATTCCAAGTTTAAGACAATTTGTTCACAAAATTTCTGCAATTCTATAATGATATGCGAAACATCAATAACCCTGTATTAAATATCCTACAAAATATACGATTATGATATTTCTTCCCGCAAACATAGCTAAAGACCTCACTGTTCTAAATATTTTAAATTAATTCTTTACAACTGCCTAGATGAAAAAGTTCGCTTTTCACCTAAGCTATTTTTTTTCGCCTAATTTGACCTTTGCTCATTCTGGGTTATTACATGCAACTGATTTCATCAACATCTACATTTTTGAAATTTGATATTTTTTGTTTTATAATTTTATTAAATAAATAATTCTCTTTAAAGAAAAGGGCATTTAATTATCTATTTTTCTTATTAACTCAAAGGGCATGAGACCACCGCTGTATTTCAACATTTTACAAAGAAGGAGCTAGTGGCCGCCACGCTGCAAGGATCTCCGTAATAATCTCACAATAATAAGATCAATCGCCCAAATATAGGATGTTTGTATCCAATTTACACTTTATATTTACGTTTTAGAGAAAAATTTATTTTTAAATGAAGAGACAATGAATGACAACTACAATAATATAATAAATACCGCTAATAGTTAACACAAAAGATTACAATTGAAAAGGAAAATTACTTCAATCTTTTAACTTACTTTATGATTGTTTTAAATGCAATCTTCAAACAAAAAAAAAAAAAAAATCGTCAAATTCTCGTTCACTTATTTGCATATCTTCGTCACTTTCAATGCTTCACTTGACTGCTTTTCATGTAATTTCTTTTTTTGCCTTCATAGCGACATGCTTGAACATTACAGCATTTTTTTTTTTATTTTTTTTTTTTTTTGTTTCGGCTTATATACGGGATTTGGACTTTGGGTAAATATTTTGGAAAAAAATGCACTCTCGGCTTATATACGAATCTGCTTATATTATGAAATATACGCTAATATTTCTCTAAAAATTTTGAACCTGAGCAGTGTGATGGATAGTATAATAATCGATGATTGGTAAGCGATGTCGTATCGAAAGCTTCCATGTACGTGCCGAAGATGGACCATAATAAATTTATAGGTAGGAGATATTGTTGGGTTCAAAGGAGAAGTATGCAAATCTCCTAGATGTCAGGTTTGGAAATATTCGTTCAAAATTTCGTGGCAGAATGTGGGGTCACCAGAATAACGGTGAATCTGCTACATCGCTGACAGATAATGGACTCAGATCAAAGTGGCTGGCATTTTAAAAACACATTAAGCAATTTCTGACCTTCATTACAAATGTTGCCCATTTTTGATCTGAGGTCATTCATCGCTATAAAAGCAAGTTCAATGTTATTGGGGGGTACATCACGGGAAAGGAAAGCTGTTGCACTAAGTATTACATCCACTCAGGAGTGGGAGTTGAAAAAAAAAAAAAAAAAAAAGATTTCCGTATTCTGACTGCTAGCATATTTGAAAGCTTAACCAAATTTTATAATTTCGATGAAAATTCATCTAGATTAATTACAACATCTCACTTCAAGATGTTCTATTCGAATGCCGAACATATTGACAAAAGTCATGGCCTCTAAAATGGCAGAGATGTAGTTGATGCAGCGCGAATGTAGATGATGTAGTTGAGGCAGACATGTTGAAAGTCAACCGTGGTGTTTTATTGACACCACGGAAGATTTTCAACACTACACCTATATTTTTAAAGGAATAAAGTCAGGGATTATCTCTAGAATTTGTTCCTTCCTCCTTTTCTTGAGCCCAACGGAGGGACATTATGGTCCACATAATTATTAGATCAATCACCATGCTAGAGCTAGACACGAAATATAAACTCTTGATTCCGAAATCCAACGCTCAATCCATTAGGCGCTTTCGGTTTTTTTAGTTGTTTGCAGGAATGAGAAGTCAACCATAAAATTTCTGACTGGATTCCAAACCACTACAAACATCCATAGCACAGCTGGGATTCAAACCGTGTGGTACTGAGAGCCAGAGCGCTAGCCACTTAGACATCAGGCCCTAATAAAAACGCTGAAAAAAAAAACCGATTCCTTTTGCAACACACAAGCAACAAATCCAGAATCATGAAAATTACAAGAAGAAAGAAGGACTCAGATTTTGACATCCATATTCATTTGCAAGCGCAATCATTCCTGACTTTTGCGATATCAATCCAATTAAGGCGAACAGCTCATCCGTTAATTACGACACAAGATATCGGAAGCTCGGCTTTTTATTTTTCCTTTTTTTCTGCCATCGCATTTCGCAGAAGACAGCATCGATTATAAGAAAGCGCGGTGCAAGTCGCAAACAGACAGAGAATTTCATTAGATTCCTATTGATCCTCAAAAGGAAGTCCCAAAGAGATGTCAAATAAATTAGTTTAATTCGCCTAGATTGCTGCAGTTGTCCTTGCTCTGGAATCGATATCCCCGATAATGATGAAGATTGGATTTTATCTGAGAGTGTTTTTCGCATTGCTGTTACCGTTTATGTAAAAGAATAGATTGATAATGATGTTTTTTAGTTAATCAATGTTTATTTTGGATTAATTTATGTTTTAATTATATAGACAGGCACTCACTGGAGGGGTGACTGGTGGACTTGAACCCACTTAAATCCATATGCACGTGTTTAAATTTATGCTTACTTCACTTTTTTGGCAAATTTTTTTTTTTTTGCTACATATTAAATTTCAAAAATATTAATGTTTTTCTTATCAGTGTCAATTTTATTAGCTCTCACTTTAAAGTGTTGAATAAGCTACAGTTTTTCCTGGTTTAGTTTTATTAAATATTCATCGGAATAATGAACTTGACATAAATGATCAATTGATGAACTGGACAAAAATGATTGACTTTTAGCTTATAATTTTATTCAATTTTTGAAATTAAATTTTAATAGCCAATAGAATGCAGCCAAAATTGATTGTACAATTTTAATATGTTGCATAGACCCTGTGACAAGCCATTTGCGCTTTTATCAATGCAATAGCACTAATGGAAAATATATCAATCTCCATTGCAATTCGCAAAGATAATGCAACCGTAGAACGGCAATCAACGATCAATTTGTATTATTTTGGTGTTTCAAAAACTAATTTAAGCAAATTATTTTACTGCGTGAAAAATACATTACTCAACTCTGCAGCAAAAAGCAACTGATTATTTACGATGCCACAATGAAATTGAAAAAATTGAAACGGAAAAACTGCATTATCTGATTATAAAAAAAAAAAAAAAAAAAAAAGCCCACACGAATTTATACAGAAACATAGTATATAACTTGGACATATATATATAACATATATTGGACACATACCTTGGACATATATAATAGGACAGCTTCATCAAGGTTTATGCACCCACAGGATGTTATCATCATATATAACAAACCATGTTATATATGATGGCTAGATTACTGGATCCAAGTTAAAGATGTATCTAGAGACCTATTCCAAAAAAAAAGGATATATATATATATATATAAACAGATTTTGACATATGGGGGGAAGGGGCTCATCAAAATAAAGCTTAACTGTTAGCGTTGTGGCCTTTGGTATCACAGGCTTCAGGTTCAAATCCTGGCGGTGGCAGGGATATTTTGTGAGGGGCTCGGAACACACTTTAAATTGTAGGTCCCGGTCTGTTTAGTCCTTGTGTGCACAAGATGACCGTAGAGCGACAAACCAAACCTCTATTGGAGAAGAATTATCCTGCTTAAAGTAAACGTTTTTTTTTTTAAAGAACTTTATATTTACTACAGAAATCTTTAAGTAAAAATATATAGAAAAGAAAATGGACTTAACTTACAATAAATCTCAACTAGAAAATAAAATTAATTAATCTTCTGTATTGATGATTTTTTCAGTGACAGTTGTAAAATGTTTATCAAATATAGCAAATTTGTAAATCAACAAGAGAAAAATAAGTGCTCCTATATTGGAGAAGTATTATCATGCTTTGAGTAAACGTTTTTTTTTCCTGAACTTTATATTTACTACAGAAATAATTAAGTTAAAAATGTAACAAAAAAAAAAAAAAAATTAAAAAAAAATGAACTTAACTTACAATTTACATACCGACTGTATGTGTATTTTTTATTTATTTTTTAACTGCAATTTCTTTGATTGGAAAAAAAAAAATATTACTAAATAAATAAATCTCTGTTCTTCTGTCTTGATGATTTTTTCAGTGACAGTTGTAGAAAAGCAAAAGAAAAAAAAGGAAAGAATGAAATTCAGAAGTCGCCTGACAAAACGATATAATAAGTTAGTCGTCGGCATAAAAAGAATTTGAAAGAAACTAAAAGGTAAAAGGCGAAAAAAATTAATAAAGCATAATAAATAACTCCTATACAACTAAAAGGCATTTTCAATCTGTGCTTTTTTGTCTCAGTTAGGGGTATAATTTCGGCGGAACGAATGCTGCAAAAAATTGCTGCGGACGATTATAATAAAACAGAGTATCACAGAATTAATAGAAATTAAAATTTAAAGCAAACAGTTAATAGGAGGAAATGAAATTAAAAAAAAAAATTAAGGGGGGGAACTAAATAGAAGGTGACAAATATAAACAATATAAAAATACATAAATTAATAGAAATATATAAATAGTGGCTGCAATGGAGGACTCCAATTGCAAGAACTAATTCCTTTCTAGAATTGCAAGAATGAATTACTAGAATTAATTTTTTTCTTGAGTAGTTCTGGATCAAAGTAGCAATCGAAGTATTAGTTCCTTTCTAGAATTAATACTTTCTTAAGGAATTCTGGATCAAAGCAGGAGTCTAAATATTAATTCTTTTCTAGAATTCCTTAAAAATTCATTATTTGTGCACTACCCAGAGAGAATTGTAAAAAAAAAAAAAAAAAAAAAAAAAAAAAAAAAAAACCGGTTATCAAATATTGCAAATTCATAAATCAATTAGACAACAAATAAGTACTCCGATATTTTAGAAGAATTATCCTGCTTTAAGTAAGTAAACCAGGACTTTATATTTACTACGGAAATCCATAAATAAAAATATTGAATTTAACTTACAAAGCATGCTGACTGTAAAAAGGTTTATTTTAATTTATTTTTTAACTGCTATTTCTTTGATTGGTAAAAATAAATAATAATAATAAATAAATCTCTCTTCGTCTGTATTGATGATTTTTTTCAGTGGCAAATGTAAAAAAGAAAAAGTAAAAAAAGAAAGAAAAGAAATTCAGAAGTTGCCTGACAAAACGATATAATGTCAGGCCGACATAGAAAGAATTTGAAAAGGCGAAAAAAATTAATAAAGCATAATAAATAACTCCTATACAACTAAAAGGCATTTTCAATCTGTGTTTTTGTTCTCAGTTACGGGTATAATTTCGGCGGAACGAAAGCTGCAAAAAATTGCTGCGGACGATTATAATAAAACAAAGGAAAAACAGCGAGAGTGCAGCATCCATAAGACAAAAACCGTTTCAAGGTCACCCATAAAAGGTTGGCGGATACAAGTTCAGGGGAAAATGGGTTTGGGGGATGGCGAAGAACGAAAGTTCTTTTTCCCTCCCTTCAGTAACTAGAGGGAACAGTCGAACCGTAATGACATATAAAAGCCGAACGGATGGCATAGGTGCTTATTATATGAAAAGCCGTTGCCATTAGGAGCCATCAAAAATCTTTTTCTCGTGACTTCTTCGAATGGAAATTAAAAAAGAACAAAATATCGCAGCAATCACACGGAAAGTATAGGGGGACCGCGTTCTTTTTTTTTTTTTTTTTTTTTCTCATCTTTCCACAATCACACAACGGATGTACACAAGTCTGTGAAATGACCGAATAATGATAGTGTTTGACTACATAGTATATGTGATCAAAACTTGGTTCGGAATTTTTTCGTCTCTGTCCCTCTGAGTTTTTCTTCTGACCGCAGATGGTTCTGGAAGTAATTTTCGATCTTTTGTTTGGCGCGTTTGTTTATTTGTGTTTATTGATTTTGTTTTTATTTCGTGTTGTGCTTGTTTCCTTTTAAATATTTGTGAATTTTTTTTTTTTTTAATGAAGCTAAAGTACATGATATTATAAATCCAAAATAAATAAATAAAAAAGAAGAAACCATATAATGGACTTTATTTCCAGAGATTTTTCTTTCATGGTAGAATAACTTAAATAATTACAGGAGAGTTTCTCTTAAAACTCTTTTGTTCAACAATAAAAAAAAAAAGATTCTCGGAAATAGTCCTCATTACTCGAAAAATGAAGTCAATTTTTTTAAATTTGAATGATTTTTTATCAAACACATGCTTTGGAGGATTTATATTAATATTTATTTTTATTATTACTTGAATACAAGTTTTTATATTTCAATTTTTATTATTACTTAAATATAAATAATTACGGAGAGTTTCTCTTAAAACTCTTTTGTTCAAAAAAAAAAAAAAGAGAATATTCATGGAATGAGTCAAACCTCATTATTCGAAAACTGAAATCAATTTTGAAATTTGAATGATTTTTTTATTAGACAGATCCTTTGAAGTTTTCAAGCTAAATTTCCAGGGAATTTTCTTTCATATAGATTCTTGGAAGGTTTCAAGTTAAAATTTATTTTTTAATGAAGTGCAAATAAAGGGATTTTAAAAGTAAAAATTCTTTTATTTATTATCATATGTGAACATCATGTTGTCCTGGTTAGAGGTCCGTGATTATATCCGAAAATGAGGGCAAGCAAATAAAACTCCATTTCAAATTTTGGCAGAAAATGGTGCTTTGGGTCCCTTAACTCTTGAAATGATTCATGAATGAACGTTAGTCTTAAGGAATTTTCTGGTGAATTCGGCTTTCGTTTGAAGTGTTTTGTAGTACGGTTTTGAAGCACTTTTCATGTTTTGGGTTGGGATTTTAAACATTTGCATTTTCCATGTCTATAACTACTCGCATCAATTCCTTTTTTTTTTTTTTTAGTTTCATATTTACCACTTTTGGCAATGTTATAGTGTAGAATTTGGAATATTCCATTCTTCATTTACGACTACATTGTTCTTACTTTTTGAATATTCTTTTTAGAGATTCTTGAACAATTCATTCTTCATGAAGTTCCTGATCTATTCAACATTGCTATATTCAAGTGGCTATTGAATCTGGCCATTCTTATAGTATTCCAATCAATTGCTTCATGTGTCTCTTGCATTATTAAACATTGACATATTCCTGAGTTAGAATTTTCCAATGGCTATAAGTACATTGACGGGCACTCGGTTCCAGTTATTTGGCCAGTGGGCCCCGTGTACAAATAATACTCTTAATGTTATGACTAATCCTGAGTGTCCTGCAGTGCGGGACGGACATCCCATGAGTACTCTACTCATGGATGGAGGGAAAGGGGGCAGCTTCTGTGATGGAGCACCCGTAGTTAGAAGTCTGACTTGGCTCTGTGAAGTTCTTACAGTCATAGGAGACAGGGACTTACGGGTTAAAGTGAATTCCGAACCCCTACAAACACCTATGACACCGCCGGGACTCGAGTCCAAAACCTGTGGCACCGAACGCTAGTCACTCGGACATCAGGCCCCCAATTATAATTAGTAGTGACTTAAATATCAGTTAACTAATTAATTAAATCTATTTATTTTTTATAATTATAATAACTAAAAAACTGATTGATATAAATTATTAATAAATTGCTAAGTGCTTATAAATGCATTACAAGGTTTATGAGATATGAAGGGAAAATTTAAATAAGCATTTGGATGTAGCAATTGTAATCTTTCATTTCAAAGTCACGTGACCGCTCGAGGTCTTCATCCTCTTTCCGTATTTGTTAACAAGGGGCGACAGAAACAAACAGATAGCTGTCGCATTTGCACCGCTGATAAGGCACCGCGACGAATAATAACTCTTTCCTTTGCCCAGATTTCGAGCGGAAAACAATTTTCTTGCCAAAAAATTGCTCAGCGCGCGATAGGAATCAAGAGAAAAGAAGACGGCAGCAGAGAATTGGCGAGACGGTCCGCCGATTCAGCGCCCCCAGCCGATAAGGAGGTTTACAACCCCTCAACCACTGTTTCGCCAACAACACACAATCATTTCTACGAGGGATTCCTATTCCCACTGTATTTACGCAGCTCCCATAAGGCGTAAATACCGTGCAGGTGAATTACTTATTTTGCTCACTGGAAATTGCCGACGGAATAGAGCTTAATAACTCCACTTTCTGCAAGTTGGTGCCGAATTTAATTTGTTGCTCACAACAGAAAAAAGGCGAGGCTTCGGATGCTTAAGGCTAAGGTGAAATGAAACTTTTTGGATGTATTTTTGGGATGCCTAAGTCTCCAATGACATAAAGTCACGTAGCCTCGATTTGTTTTCTTCATAGTCAAATTTTAGGGTGTTTATATCTTTGTTAGATGCGATGGCCTATGATTAACAGGGGTGGCCAATCCGCGGCCCATATTGAACATTTTCCGGCCCCTGAAATATATCACACTTTTACAAAATATATTTATTCTAAGTTAGCCATAGTAGTGGAAACCAATGTATTAAAAAAAAAAAATACATTGTCATTACATTACATCAAAAAAACATTATGTCATAATTAAATACATGCATCCATATATTCAAAAATTATCTGCCGAAATGATAAAAAAAATTAACTTTGATTTTTAAAATAATGTTCTTGCGAATGTAGGACAGATATTACCTGTTTCATTGATGAGTTTACAGTTATGAGTTCGCAGAATAATTGAATTACATTCAGCGAACTCATGAAACTCGCGCATCGTTTTGCAAAAGCTAAGTAAAAGAGTCGAGGAATAAATATCGCAAAAAGTAAAATAAATATTTTTTAATAATTTCTTTATTTCATTTATAATTTTTTATATTTCATTTTGAGTGTTATACATTTCTTTACAATGTACGTTTAGTATCATTATTATTATATCATCTATGCTTACAAGTAAGAATAATGTTAAACACACTAATAACAATTCATTATGTTTCACTTTTTTACTCCAAAGAAATGTCTGTAGTGGGTCTAAATGTAATATGGGTATATATAATTTTATAGGCCGCCAGCGGAGTTAAGATGCTTTTCCAAAGTGGCCCGTAAGATCATTTGTGTTGACCAACCCTAGTATATAATTTATTCGAATTATTAAGGATTGAGTTTAAAATTATTGAATCAATGAATTTTTCTCTCCTTCTTTGATAAGTATTCTTAACTTCAGAGTTTAAAGAATAATAATTTTTTTTAAGAAGTTAGCAATAAAACGTTTTACAATAAAATGTTGGAATACAACAAAAACTTGTCACATAAAATCGTAATTTTTTGTTTAATACAGCGAAATTTTGTGTATTTACTAACTGATAGCAATAATTACATACAAATATCAACAAGTTTTCTAAAAATTAAATCTCCGCAATCACATACACCAACACAACCAGCGATTCTACAAAGTCAATAAAAATTCTACTGGACGACTTTTATGAGGGGATGGCTCCTGACAGCGCATCTCCCATCAACTTGGATGGTTTTATTCCACTGCGCCACCCCCTCACCCCCATCAAAAGATTCCGCTCCATTAAATCAGACCCCGCGTTTATTCTGCGGGAGTGACTGACAACACCACAAACTTTGCTCGTGCCCCCAAGAAGGAAGGAGAGAGGGGTAGGAAAAGGCACCCTATACCTGTAATTCCCTGGGTCAGATGCACCCCCTCTCTTCCCCCCTCCTGGTGGGGGCCCAGGTGGGTAGACAAGCGCCCGCCGAGCATTTGCAGAAACAATCATCATCATCTCTGGTTGAAGACAGTCTGGCCCGAAAAGGGCCCCACCTCGAGTTTCAAGAACTCTCCTCCCTCCCACCCTCATTTCCCTCGAACCTCCTCCTTCTGAAGATGCGCCCCCCTTAATTATCTCCTTTCCTCGGTGCACCTTTCGACTTTTTTTTTCTTCTTACTCTTCGGTTTTTGTTTCTCTGCTGTCTTCCATAGAGTGCCGTGATTCCCACGTTGTTTGTGGGTTCAGGATATTTTTTTTTCTTTAAATTGCATACGTTTTTCAATTCCTTCTATTAGCTCACACTCTCCCTATATATATCTTGTTCAAATTTTCAGTCGTTCATAAAACACTTTTTATTCATCCACTCAAGTTCAAATACATTTTTTTTTTTTGAACTTGTAGTGTATGAAATTGGATGTTAATACTGTGTTTTCAAATATTAATTCATTAATTAAATTTAATTAATTAAGTTTAGTTTTTTTAGATTTAAGTTGCATATATCTACCAACAGATGGCGCCAGATAAACTTAAAAATGAATGAAAATTATTTATAAAGGACTTTCTGCAATAGAGTGAAAAAAAAGTAGGAATTGACATTATTATTATTATTATTTTTTATATTACTTGTTTAATATTTGTGGTTGTCCTGCAAAAAAAACAAAAACAAAAAACGATAACGTGCGATATGTTTGCATCATAGAAAGATCACATTCAGTTAGTTTTAAGTATATTATAGTCAGATTGATACATTTAAAATAATACATTAAAAATAAGTATAAGTTTTTATGTTGTTGTTGTTCTAATGCTGCTGGCAATACAGAAGGTAGTCTTTATGCCATAAGCAAGGGCTTTATGCCATAGTTCAATCTCGTTCAATCTGTTACTCATTTAACGATATCCATGGGGACACGAGTAGCTTGAAGATTGGTTAAGGAGGCTAGTAACGCTACCCCAACTATTTGAATGTTTCGGTAAGAACTGAACTGAACTATATGAATTTCATTCATAATTTATACAGTTAACTGCACAATGCTGTTGTATATTAATACAGTAGTGAAGTTAAGATTTTTTAAAAAATAAAAACTTGGATGAGGTCAAAGTAAAAAAAAAACTGCTAAAATTGTTGAGGTAACGACAGTTTAAAATACAAAGTCCTCTTTATTTATACTTACCTTAATTCTTACCCGAAATCTATGGTATCGAATGCTAGCCACTCGGCCATCAGGTCCCGTATAAGTTTTTATTCATTTTTTGTTTAATTAAATTAAATATAAATGAAAAAAATTTACTATCAAACAATAAATCATAAGATTTTTTTTTTACCATAAGATTTTTATGGTAAAAGAAAAAAATTATCAGTAAATATTTGTAGCAATTTCAAGAAATATTTATTGCCTAATATTAACACTTCGTTAAATAACATGCAAAAATGCTTAAAAAGTCCTGAAATTGTAAAATATATTCCAGCTTTGAAAATGAGCAGTCCACAAATAAGTTTGCTATTTCTGTTAATTCAAGGAAACTGAAATTCCAAAAAACGAAAAGTTCATATTATATGATTTATTATACAATAAAATATATATATTTTTATTTGCACATGAATTTTTTATGAGATGAACTACTGCACTAAAAACCACCTATAAATATCGTCCCCAGTTTTTCTTTTATCTTTGCCACACATCGCAAACGATGCAACTCGAAGCAGGAAATTCGATCACCCCCCCACCGCCTCTCCGATGCTACCTGAAAACAAACGCACATGTGCTGCTTTCCAGCCTTGCCCGCCAGGTGGCGCCCGCACCGACACTGCGCTTGCAGCCTGCGGCACTCCGGAGGGAGGAGTGGGGCAGACGAGAAATCTCAGCGGCATTCCAACAGCAGCTACAGAGCGAGAGAGACATACCGTAGGGCGGCAGTTATCGTATGGCAAAACATCGGTGGTAGGGCCCATACCTCTTCTGTAAATACAATTACAATGCGGTGATATCAACACTGAGAGGCCCAGCGATGAGTGATGTGATGAGAGTCATCCCGTGAAATCGTCTGCTATTGCATGTGCTTAAAAATACCGTTTGGTGTGTAAATATATCGTTTGGACCATGATGTGGACTTGTGTTTTTGTTTGGACCATATTGGTTGGAATATTGTTTGTTGAAGCTGATCCAGGTAGATCAGTAAGGCACAATGGTGAGTTTTTGTTTACATCACATATTGTTCTGATAAATCATTGATTTTATTTCATGTATTCATTTAGTATCAACCACGTATCGATACATTTTTACCAATGAGATATATTTACTCTCTGAACTGTTTTCAATTTTGATTAACAGATAAATATACATATATTTTTAATTTTGTTAGTTATACAGATTCCTATTTTTAAAAATTTTTCTTAATCTAGTCCTTAAATTGTTCCGTAATAGTTGTATTTTCATAAAGTGAACCGCTATCAAGATAGAATTCCATATTATGGCTTCTTTATTATCTTCAAATTTAAGAATGCTCATTGAAATTAAATTTTAATCATACTTGTTCAAAACTTAATGATAATAAAAAGAAATTACAAAAGATTGAAAGTTTCGAATTATTGTCATAAACAAGACATATATTTAGTTCAAACGTTAACAACTATGATAAATGTGTCAAAATTTTTTTTTTTATTTATACAATTTAAAGTAAATCATTCTGTCTAATTTTGCCAGGATAAACCAGCAAGTAGTCTGTTTATCATTTCTGACGTTTGAATATTCCATTTTTAAAACGTTCCAACGTCCAAACGTTTCCACGTTTGAGAAACTTTTAACTGTATCTGAATTGTACTGATGCTAATGAATTCAAATTTATTTTCAATTATGCATCTGCTTATATAACAGAAATTAAATCTCATTATATTTACTTAAAACTTACTGATAATCCAAGAAAATTTTATGTTCCGAATTATTGACGTAAATAAGACATATATTTAGTTCAATCTCGTTAACAACAATGACAAATGTATCAAAAATTGTTTATTTATACAATTTAAAATAAATCATTCTAAGTTTGTCAGAATAATTTAGCAAGTAATCTCTTTATAATCTGATCTTTAAAGATTCCATATTAAAAGTGTATCTCATTTGAGAAACTTTAACTGTATCTGACCATTTCTGATACAAATTAATTTAAATTTTTCAATTATGAATCTGTATATATTATCTGTTTTTATCTAAAATTAAAATCTAATTATACTTACTTAAAACATACTGATAATCAAAAGAATGCAAACATTTGTATGTTTCGATTTATTGATGTAAACAAGACATATATTTAGTTCAATCTAGTTAACAGCAATGACAAATGCATGAAAAATTGTTTAATTATATAATTTAAAGTAAATCATTCTGTCTAAGTTTGTCAGAATAAAACAGCAACAATCTCTTTCTTAACTTTACTTTTTTGATTTAAATATAGTATTTTCTGATCTTTAAATACTCCATTTTAAAAGAGCCAAGTGTGAGAAACTTTTAATTATATCTGAACTGTTCAGATACTAATTAATTCAAAATTATTTTCAATTATAAATATGTCTATATAACTGAAATTATGTCTAAAGTGGCAGGTCTTTCTTCCTTTGATCTCTTTGAATGCCATCAGATCAAAGTTTTTCATAATCGCATACTGCTTCGATTATCCATTTGTCGGCACATTTTTGATTAAAAATAAAATCGGAGGTCATCTGCATTGAATCAATTGCACTTCGAAAATTAAATTTTCATATTCGGGGCATGCATATTCATAAACAATTCCGTTTTATCTTTGGATGAATACACATTATCAGTTTATTCGTTCAGAAGGATGAGGTGATCAATCAAATTCTAAATTTTATTATTCTTGTTTATCCATTCAATTTATAAATTGGTCGAAGAATGATGTTAATACTCAATCCATCAATTTCGCCCGTGGTATCTTGACACATGAAATCATATTTGTACACGAGTGTCATTATGTATATATATTAGTATTCTTCCACATCGTATTATCTTCATGTGCGGAAAACAAATTTATTATTTCCTGTTCTATAAGATAATACTCTGTTTTATTAAAAAAATAAGCAATACATTAGTGATTTTATTTATTTTGCTGTAAAGTAGAATAATTTTAGTTTAATAAAAATTTTTACTATATATTTTTTTCGTAAAAATTGCAATAAGTTATAAAAAAAATTATATTGTTGTTTCCGAGAGATTATGACACGATTTTAGTTGCATTGCGAAATTATGATAACTTTTTTTTTATTTCTTGAAGTCTTGCTATCAGTCAAACAACTTGGATAATCGTCCTATCATTAAAATTTATCTCTTCAAAACTACTTGCCCTTTGCGACATGCTTTTCTTTCTTTTTACCCTAAACATTGATATCATTCTGGTAATAATTGCAGAAATTTGTTTTCCAAACATTTGCATTCAAATAAGCTTCGATCTTGCAAACAATATTTATTTAATTAAACTACTACTTATTTATTAGAAAGAGAGCATTCAGTAACATTTGTAAACAATGCTTATTTATTTATTTTTTTCTTAAACATTGATATCATTATCGTAAAAATTGCTGAAATTTGTTTTCCAAACATTTGCATTCAAATAAACTTTGATCTTTCAAGAATATTGATTTAAGCAACTACTTATTTATTAAAAATAAAACATTCAGTGACATTTGTAAACAATGATTTTTTTTTTTTATGATTGCATCATTTTGTCTGATTAGTGTTTTCTATAGAATAAAAAGAGTAATAAAAGAATAAATAATAAATATTAAATTAACAATAAATACAATTTCTTATTCAATCCCAATTATTAATATAATTTTTGAGATAAATTTAATTTTCATACAAGTTGCACTTTGTAATATAATTCAATTAATAACCATGCAACTTGTAATTTGTGAGATAATTCGATTAGCAATCATACAACTTGTAATTTGTGAGATAATTCAATTAACAATCATGCAACTTGTAATTTGTAAGGTAATTCGATTAATAATCATACAACTTGTAATTTTGAAATCTTTGTTATGTAAATATGAAAAAATTACTCTAAATTAAGATTACGTATGTAAAACCTTGCTGTTCATTCTGTATTTCATGATATTTATGCAATTGTTTATAATTGTATCCTTTTTTATAAGACATTATTCAGTGTGTATTATTGAAAAGTTACAGCAGTTACAATGGTATAAATTAGAATTTACCGTTGCGATTTTTTGATCATGTTGTCTGTTTTGTATGGTCCTGTTTATCGGAATTTACATAACAAAATGTTGCATCATATGTTGCTGATTAATTAATTAATTGCTTATGAAATTAATCATAAATTACAAATTAATTTATGAATCATCCATTATTCTATTTCAATTTTTATTTTTACCTGGAAACAATAAATGTTCTTTTATTATACCGACAAATTAACTCGTATGAGTAGCTAATGGTTTTGTTAAAAAATCAAATAATCTTTTCCTAAGCAAAGGTATTTTAATTTATTGCACATAAGAAAAAAGTATGCTTATACAAAATGGTGATGATTTTCCCCAAATAATCGTGGTAAAACATTCCAATCATAAATTTTCTTCATTTATCAAACTACGAATTACACAATGAAGGGAAAAAAAAGATTTAAAGTTAGTTTCGTATTGTTTGGCTTTGTATTGTTTAATCCAAAAGGTATTACACCGGAGAAGCTACAGCGCGTTTTTAGCTTCAATAAAACACTTCAATTTTTTTATCGTATTTATTTGTATTTACTTAAGATTTGATATCACGCTTCTATGATAATAAATAACCCACAATACATTGTTTTGCAAAAATCATTAATATTAATGAAAAGAGCATTTGCATAAAAATGTATTTTCACCTTTAAATTATTAATGGTTCAATTTGTTGCGAATTCAGTATTGTGACATTATATTTTTACTGTTTATACTTTTTTTAACCGAAATTAACTAAGCAATGAAGAATTTTTAAGTTTTTTACAAATTCAATCGGTTTTTTCTAAAAAATTTAAATGAGCTGCATAAGTTGCCAAATGTATTCATTGCTATTCAGAGAGTTATTAATTTTTTTATTCACAAAGTCATTATAAAAATATTTTTGTAATGCTGTTATTATTTCATTAATATTCACTCTAATTATTTTGGCTATACTTGGCGGTGAATGGTGTATTATAATTATTATCGATTTCGTTGATCTAAGTTGACAATTGATTTGCTAAATTCATTAAAATTCATTATTTTCCTTTGGGCAACAAAATATAATTTAACACAGCAAAAAAAAAATAAATAAATAATAATAATAATAATGCTCCACCTTAGATTTTATGCTGTTTTTAAACTGAAAGTAAATAAGAGTTTCGATTGTTTGTCCGCCAAAAATTTTTTTGCAAACATGCTAAAAAAGTGGCATTAGTAACTTTCAATATTTGAGATTTACTAGAAACGGAAATATATTATTGCTAGAATGAAACAGAAAAATTTAAGTACGATTCTTTTATTGTTACGATTTATATATATATATATATATATATATGCGTATGTGTTTGTGTATAAAACTTTCCCCCTAATAAAATTTATTCGAGTTAATTTCGTTTTAAGCAAAGACATTTTAAATGGTTAAAAATAAAAATATATTTTCAGATCAATTTAATTTTTAAAATTATTTTCTTTTTAAATGAAACAAATGCATCATCAATGAATTTTTAAACGCGAATACAAAAGAAATGGTGCATTTATATGAATTTCCTTTTGATCCTTTTGACATTTCCTTCTGATATGTGAATTTCTTTTGATGAATGACAACATTTCATTCTGCTATATGAATTTCTTTTTCAATGATTCCATTCTGCTATATGAATTTCTTTTTGATCAATGGAAACATTTCATTCTGCTATATGAATTTCCTTTTGATGAATGACAACATTTCATTCTGCTGCTCACATGAATGCAGCTATGTAAATGACAAATCTTTTGAAATGTCGAATCATTCCCTAAAAGTTAAAAATTATTTTATACATGCATTAGCTCGTTTTTCGAGAAAAGGTTTCACGAATTTTTCTAGTTTTAGAATTTCAAAAATATATTTGACTTACATTTGATAATACTTCATATTTATTCATGGTTCTATAAAATGCACGCAAGATAGGGTTCCAGTGGCTTAGGTTTTAATGCAGTGTGCGTTATTGTTACTGCTTTCAGAAACGAATAAAATATGATTGAATATCTCGCATCGACGAACGATCAGAGTGGTGGGAGTTTTTCTTTTTTTTCGTATGTGACACACGAAAGCGATTCATTTACTCTAAAGTCTACCAGAAAGCCACTCTTCACTCTCTAATCTTCCGCGTACCTTGCCATCGTAATGGGTGTTCGTGATTCGGCTACAAATGATATTTGTCAGTTATGAATAAATATTACTTCATGTGCTATAGCCCTATTATCTGATATCAATATCTGGGAAATCTGGGCTATGAAAGACTATAACATGATATCTAATATAACTGGTATGAAATCTGGGACTATAACATGATATCTGGTATGAAAGGGACTATAACATGATATCTGGTATGAAATGAAATCTGGGACTATAACATGATATCTGGATGAAATCAGGGACTATAACATGATATCTGGTATGAAATCAGGGACTATAACATGATATCATGAAATCTGGGACTATAACATGATATCTGGTGTCACAATTGACATATCTGAGGTAAATTAAAAATTTATTTTAATTAATAATGAAAATTTTACTTTTAATTTATTTATGCAAAGAAGAAAATCTGCATAAAACAGCAGCCTATTATATTGTCAATTTATTACTTTTATTTATTTGCATCTGAAACTTTCAAATGTAAATTTCAAAATTTCGGGCTTAAATATTTAATTTCCAATTTAAATATTTGCATCTAAAAACAATATAAAATAACAACCTATTGCACAATAATGTATTGTTTAATTGTTTGTGTTCAAATTTAAATATTGAAAGTGACTAAATGAAAAGTTTTTTTTTAAGTGAATTATTTTTTTCTGTGCGATTCAACGTAAATATTTCTCAACCTTACTTTCTACCAGTGAATTTGTAAAAAATTTTTACTTACATTTATTAATCTCAAACAGTAATATGAACAATTAACATTTTCTTTTAAAAATATTTTAAACTCTTCATTAAATTAAATAAAAAATGATTCCTCGATATTCTTTGGAAATCTTTCACTTTATAAATATAAAAATGTAACATCTTTAGCGGTAACATTTTTTGTTCATCACTCTTTTGTAATTAACTGCCTTATGAACTATTAGCCTAATTGAATGAACCTGCCTCTACCCCCATTCCTTATTTGCAGCACATAAACAACTCATCTCTCCGCCTAGGCAATCCTTTTTACAGCGGAGAGCCGCATCTTTTACGTTCCATAAATGATGAATAAATTATCCAATCACCGCTCATTCCGCGAATGATGCCAACCATCGCAAAGTAATTTCGCGAGCCAAGAGATCGTAACAAGCAGATGACGTCATTGCTAAGTAGATAGCTCTTCAAAACCTTGCTGCAGACATGCGAGTTATTGTGTTTCTTAGCGGTGAGTTATTTTACGGATATTGACGCTTTATTTATACACTGCAGTGTGAGTGTGTAGTGGGGTGGGTTCACCTAGTGCATCCTGGGAACTAAATTTAGAAGTGCTGACAACCATTTCGGCAAGGGGTTTAGCTTCAATCTTTTATCATCTTGTCATCAGGGAATTATTATGGATTCACATTATGAGCTCTAAATGTTTCATGGCATCTTTGTTGTAATGTTGCTTACCTCAACGTAAATGGTTGAGGCCTGACTGGGGAATTTTTATGCAGAAGTGCTGCCCGAAATTTTCTCCCAAACCCTATTTAGGTATTTTGTGAGTGGCAGTATACTTTTTGAAAAATTGGATTACATAGTGTGTTGGGATTATGTTTTTGAGGAGCTATAAAGTGCTTTTTATGTTATGAGCTTTTTATATACGTTAAAAAAGTTGTTTAAAAAAGTTCGTTTTCTGAAATGGTTTGGATTATCTTTGTACTCTCTGTACTAAATTAGCTAATTAATCAATTATGTACCGATCATTCTACATTAATTTTTCACTTATCATTTTGTATTTTATTTTTTTTTAATGGTTTATGCATTATGTTATGTTATCGCCACTTCACAAATTTAGTTTCAAATATTAAAATGTATGTGCACATATCCTTTATTAGACCTATTTTGGTCTATGGCTCTGAAACTTGGACCTTGCAAAGTGTCAGGAAAGTGATTGTTGAAGACGAACAATGCAGAAATTTATAAATGATATATAAGTAGTAAGTTAGTACCAGTTATTATAAAATGTATTTAGAACAATAGATTAAACTAGGGTGCTCATGTATTTAGAATGAATGATTTAAACCCTGTAAAAGGGATCGTTTTGGCAAAGTCACAAGGGACAAAGAGGACGACCCAGGTTTCGACGGATAGACGCAGTTGAAGAAGATTATGCTGTACTAGGGGTTAAGAATTGATGTCCATGACGACGACAGCTCTGGGCTGTCGTGCTATTGATGATGATGATGTGCACATATGTGATAGATATTTTCCCGTAATATTGTATAATAATTTTCTTTAATGTTATATATTTAAATGATTCCACATAGTATAAAATTGGAAAAATAATTTTAACATTAATTTAAATTGTTAAATAACGTGTTAAAATTCTAACATAACCCACTTGCCCAATTAAAACTATAAAAATATTTTTAAAAATCGTTTAAAAAAATTTTTATATTTGAAATAAATGCAGCATAAAAATAACACTGTAAAATATCGAAATCTTTTATTTAAAAAAAAAAAAAAAAAATTTCTAAGAAATGAAAATAATAAAAACAAAAACTTACGAAACATGAATTAATAAGCAATATTTTATAAATTTTGGAATCTTTCTTACAGAAAATATTCTCTAGTGGTTCGATAAATCATGCCACAAAAGAAAAGAATTAGCAATAGTACGATATTTTCCCCTGCAATACTTTCTGCCAGTAATTTTTAAAGTCACTGTATATCATTTTCTGAGTTCACGGACACTTAAATGGGCTTGAATTTCTCCATCTTTTCGTATATGTTAGTAATATATATCCTCCAAAAAAAAAAAAACTTCTTATAATATTTCTTAAAAGAATACAATAGCCCATTCTGCCGTTTGATGAATCGTGCTTCAGACCTGTGGTAGTGGGCGTGTTGTTTATTCCAATCACTTTTGGCGAAAGATTCGCCTCTATCAAGGGTCACTTCATCTATGACTGGTTTTCATTTGTGTTTCTGTTCTTCAATTATTTGTTTAGAATAGTTTATAAAGTTTATATTTATCAATTTCTGTATATTTTGGAAATGAAAACATTTTTTTTAAATTTCCAATGGCAGGTTACAATAAGTAATAAAAGTAAAAGAAAAAGAACACAAGGAACATGAAAACAACAGCGAGAATCACATAGTGACATATTTTGCCCATAAGGGCCCTAACCTCCCATTAACGACACTACACAGTAGAGGAAACAAGTGCAGGGCAGACAGGAAGGTGAGATGAATGCATGTCCTCTCCAAGACTGCAGAGCATGCATTTTGGGCTTCAAATATTTTCATTCGAAGAAGATGATTGGCCAAACATTCATGGCCCGTCAGGAGTTTGAAAAGGGCAACAGCTTTAAACCTGGGCTGATCAGGAAGGAAATGAAAACATAAAACAAGGGAATATATATATATATATATTTTTTTTCAAGAATTAAAAGAATTCCATGCATGTGATACATCAAGGGAAAAAAAAAAAAAATAAATAACAATAACAATACAAAATGATTTGTGCAATTTGGATAGAAACTTTAACTGAAAATCTTACAATGCCAAAACAATTACATGTAATGTACATTATAAACTTAATTTAATAGACGTCAGCTAGTCTACTTTCATTTTTCTTACAGAAATATTTAATTGAATTCACTATGGGATAGCGTTAAATACACAGCGAGGATAAAGTTTCCTTTATTTTTTTAATATTGTACATCTGTTACAAAAAGTCTACTTTTCCCTACAAATTCACTCTTACAATAGAAATATGAGTTAATTTGCAATGAGTAATATTAAAAATACTATAAAACATTTCCAACAGTAAAATCTTTCTTTATTTTTAAAAATTGTGTATCTGCTTCAAAAAGTCTATTTTCTTTGCTGTTATATTTGAGTTAACGGGCCTAAATGGCCGAGTGGCTACCGCTCTGGCGCTCGGTACCACAGGTTTCGGGTTCGAGTCCCGGCGGTGCCATGGATGTTTGTAGTGGTTCGGAATCCACTTTAAACCGTAGGTCCGGTCTCATAGGATCGCAGAGCGTTGCGGGGGCATTGTTACTCCGCGTCCGAGGCATATCTTCAAGTTACATGCGCCCCCCGGGTAATGCAAGGTGAGTACGTCTGTGCAGCGCTTGCCTTAAGGCATCAAGCTATCTAAGTGTTTGCCAGCTGCATTAAAAGAAGAAAAAAATATTTGAGTTAACTCACAAAGAGTAAATTTACAAATGAAATAAAAAAACAAATTACGAATTGTTTTAATTCTCAAATTAAATATACTGTAAAACACATTGTTAACAATAAAAGCTTCATTACTTATTTCTAGTGTGTTTGCTTCAAAACGTCTACTTTCGTCATTCTTCTTACTATAACAACGGAGGTTTAGCTATCACAACGGAGTAATGCTAAATATACTATAAAACACGCATTTCCAACAATAAGAGCTTCTTATTTTTTTAAAATTGTATGTCTGCTTCAAAAGTCTACTTTCCTTACTCCTTTATTGAGGTAATTCTAAAAGGAGTATATATTAAAATGCATTTGCCGACAATAAAAGCTTTCTAACTTTTCAATTGCATACGTATCTGCTTTAAAAGTCTACTGTCATCACTTTTAAAATAGATATACTTAAGTTAATTCACAGAGGAGTAATAAAACACAACAATAAAAAGGTTTGTTGTTGGACAACAAAAAAAAGGTATTGATAGCCTTTTTTTTGTTGTCAACAATAAAAAGTTTCTTGTCTAATTTGATCATATGTATGCTTAAAGGATATTGATGTTTTTAATTTATTTCATTTAATTTTTAATAATTTCACTATAGAAGCATTGAGGATCTGACTTATAGTATGTGAGGTTTTCAACAAAAAAAATAAGCAAAGTGAGTTCACATGTTTAACTGATGGCCGAGTGGCTAGCACTCTGGCGTCGGTACCCAGGTTCCCCGCGGTAATCAATGGAGTGGTTCGTTAAACCGTAGGTCCCTGTCTAATAGGATCGTTATAGTGTGATTCGCGTCCGTAGTCTATCTTCAAGCTACACTCCCCCCCGGATAGTGTTCAATGAGTGTTCACAGCGGTGCAGCCTTGCTTGTGGTATAAAGATTAACTGTCTCTGTATTGCTAGTTGCATTACAACAATAGCTCACACGTTTATGGAAGGTGTGGGCACGATATACTTGGTGACGGGAAAATTCATCTTTTGGGATCGCGAGCAGTGGAAATCCCAACATGCTGTATCTGAAGGTACTCATTCCACATTTTGGAGAATTTAAGTTGAGTTTTCACCGAACACTGAAACCTAACGTCATAGAATAGAATTCAGTCGGAAGTTTAAAATTGATGGAAGGTCGGGGTTCCAATTGTAAAATCTTAAATCTCAATCTTCCTGCACGCTAGCTGCACAGGGCACGAATCTGACATTTATAAAATGCCTATTTTAAAACATATTGTATTAAGTTTCCTGATTTATAACAGAATCATTGCTTTAAGTCGAATTCTACCTGTACATGTTGTTCTAATGCAGTTGGCAAAACATAGACAGTTAATCTTTATGCCATGAGTTTCTTCATTTACTTGTTCAGTTTACTTGGCCAAAGATTATTTGTAATCTTAGAGTCATTAACATTGTTTAATAATATTATTTTTCCAACAACCATTTTATGAAACTTAACCGTAGGTCCCCTAAAAACTAATGAATACACTAACTGTTCAATTATTAATGGAAATATTTTTATTCATTCATTGAAACTTAAGTATATAATTTATTTTTTCATAAATTTACAATAATATTGCTAGATTTACTTTAATACTATACTATATATACTATGTTATTAATGTTGTTGTTCTAATGCTGCTGACAATATAAAGACTGTTAAGTTTTTATGCCATAAGTAAGGGCTGCACTGCTGTTACTCATTTAACACTACCCAGGGGGCACGTGTAGCTTGTAGATATGATACGGATGCGAGTAACACAACACTCTGCGATCCTATTAGACCGGGATGCACGGTTTAAAGTGGATTTCGAACCACTACAAACATCCATGGCACCGCCGAGATTTTTAACCCCAAACCTATGGTACCGAGGCCAGAGCGCTAACCATTTCCATCAATCCCTACCTGTATATGTAACGTAAATCTTCTAGAAAGAACCTTCCAGCGATATCATTCCCCGAAGGAATACAATACCCCTTTCGCTGATTTGATGAATCGCTCTTCAGTTCCGGGCGTGTTGTTTATCGCGGACTGTTTCGATAAAAGATTCGGCTTCTTTCTGGGGTCAGCTCGTTTCCATTGACCCTTCCTGCGGAAAGACGACCTCTCGAAGTCGATTCAATTACCTCGACGCGGCGCCCCCATTCATCAATCTCGGGGGCGCAGGTCTTTTGATTAATCCGCCCGTCGTGAATTAATCGTGTGCCCTTCCATAGAGATTAAGGGAAATTACATGCGCCTAGATTGTTATTAATGGCGAATTAAGGGGCAGGCGGCGACTCCTAAAAATGCACGCTTTGCTTGAAGAATGCGCTGTTCGATGGAGGTGGAGTTGGAGGATGGCCGGTGGATCAACTCATTTATGTGAGTCAATTTTGTGGGGAAAAGATGGTGCAACGAGTAGTTTTTACTGGTTCAAGGTTTCATTTCCCATTGAGATAAAAAAAAACAAGTAATATATATAAAAAAAAATTTAAGTCAATTCTACTTTTTTTCACTATATTGCAAAAAAGTCCTTTATAAATAATTTTCATTTTATTTTTTAAGTATAACTGGCGCCATCTATTTTGAGATATATGCAACTTAAATCTAAAAAACTAAAATTGATTAATTAAATTTAATGACTGAATTAATATTTGGAAAAACTGTATTCACATCCAGTGTCATCCACTACAAGTTAAAAAAAAATGTATTTGAACGTGAGTGGATGAATAAAAAAGTGTTTTATGAACGATTGAAAATTTGAACAAGATATATACAGGGAGAGTGTGAGCTAATAGAAGGAATTGAATTAAGGGGCAGGCGGCGACTCCTAAAAATGCACGCACTGCTTGAAGAATGCGTTGCTCGCTGGAGGTGGAGGTAGAGTATGGTCGGTTGATCGGCTCATTTGTGTGAGTCAATTTTGAGGATGAAACTGTGGTGCAACGAGAAATTTTACTGGTTCAAGGTTTCATTTCCTATTAAAAAAAAACTGAACACGTATTGCAATAATTCTCTTTGGATTGTCAACAATCCAACTGGATTTTCAAGTCGCATTCAAATTCTTTTGATTCGAGAATGCAAATGCAAGTTAACTGTTTCCGAGGTGACCTCATTTCCACAAATGGAAAGTTTGTTACAGTTTTTTTTTTTTGTATCTTCCTCTTAAAGAAAGGATCTCGGACAATTGTCGACATTTCGTCGATTTAGAGATATTGAATGTTTGCTTTCTATATGCAGAAGAACTCATTATTCTAAATTATTGAAAAGGCAAGCTATTTCAAAAGCGTGCTGATTTTTGAAACTGAGAAAGCTCCGTGCAAAAAGTCGACAATCAATGTCGAACTGAAAGTAGAATATCTATTAATACTTTAAGAAGAATGGCTTGATCTCATAAACTATGCTTTACATTAAGGAGAAAGACTTCGAATATTTTAATGAAAACATTCTCTTTAAAAACTTGAAAGTGATTTTCGTAAACGAGAATGTACTCAAACATTCTCCTTAAGGAAAATGACTTTATCTCATTGAGAATATTTGAGCACCTAGTGGGGAATGTTTGAGCAACTGAGAGTGAATTTTTCGAGTGCGTAATGAAGAATGGTTAAGTACCTTAAGAAGAAAGATTTTAAATATTCCATGCAGAATAGTGGAATATTTAAGAAGAATATTTCAAGAATACTTTTAAAAATGAGTACTTTAATGAGAGTGACTTTGAGTATTTTAATAAAATTGCTTCGGCAATAAAATTGTTTGAGTACCTTAAAGATAATGCTTGAGTACTTTAAGGAGAATGTTTGAGTATTTTAATGTCTAAGTACCTAATTGAGAAATGAATAATTAAAGGAAAATGTTTGAGAACCCAATGAACAATGTACTTTAATGTTTGAGTACCTAATAGAGAATTTTTTTGAGTACGTAAAGAAATATGTTTGAATACCTAATGACGGTTTGAGTACCTAAAGAAATATGTTTGAGTACCTAATGAAAATGTCTAAGTACATTTGTCAGTTCATGTGCTTTTTTTTTCAATAGTTTAAGAATATTAAAGCGAATGTCTATGGGTCTTGGCTAGGACTGAGTAAGATAAATCTGTAGGCTGGGATTATTTGCATACGTGAAAATAGAAAGCAGGTTGTATTCTTCTAGATGCCTTCTATGAAGATGCCATCGTTCCACATTACGGCAACCCCAATTGGTCTTACCTCGGTTCAAATAATGATACTTTTTCTTCCATGATGACTCAGTCTCTGACTCAGATGAACAAGAATTCTCCACCATCATCATTATGAAGAATTTCCCTGATTAAAAACATTGATGATAAAGAATCGAAAAAATTAAATATATTAAATTCATTGTATAATGTACTTTTATTTATTTACAATTTTTATTTGTTTTGTATCTATTCGTTAATTTTCTTCAACGGGAAAACTTTACATTTCGAAATTGAAGTTATTGAAATTTTTATTTTATTTTAAAAAAACAAGTATTATAAAAAAATTTTAAAGTCAGTTCCTACTTTTTTTCACTAGATAAATCCTTTTTCACTAGATAGAATAAAGTCCTTTATAAATAATTTTCATTCAGTTTTTTAAGTTTATCGGGCGCCATCTATGGGTAGATATATGCAACTTAAATCTAAAAAAAAAAAAAACTAAAATGAATTAATTAAGTTTAATTACTGAATTAATATGTGAAAAAAAACTGTACTAACATCAAGTGTCATCCACTACAAGTTCAACAAAAAATGTATTTGAACTTCAGTGGTTGAATAAAAAGTGTTTTATGAACGATTGAAAATTTGAACAAGATATATATAGGGAGAGTGTGAGCTAATAGAAGGAATTGAATAATTTAATTTTTTTTCTTTATGATATTTTTACTTTATATATATTAAATTTTGACCTGAAATAAACCTGCATGATATGAAAAGATTATTACCTATTTACTTTATTTTCATGGTTAATTGTACATTGTTAACTTTTTTTTTCTAATTTAGATCATTTTACATACTGTTTGAAATAGTTTTTTCTAAAAGTCTGGACATTATGGCTTTAAAACCATAGTGTCAAATACAATATCTAATAAGTATATGATTGTACCTATTCATATCTATGATCCGTCACAACATGGAAGCGAAGAAATAAATTTTAGAAATTTTCGTACCGATATTTGGACTTCTTTGGGCGCTTCCACTGGTGAGGGTGTTTCTTGAGAATCTTTTCGATTACTTCCCAGAGGGCGACCCCGAAAGAAAGAGGCAGAGCAGGCGGCGATCACCTGGACAGCATCACTCCTGAAATAACTCAACCCTGTAGAAAAATCGTCTGCGGCGGAGGAGGATGTTTACAGAATCAATAAAATATATTGCTTGGACGGAACAATGTTTCCTAACTCCCCCACCCCTCCTAACCGACCACTAGATTACCTGGAAAAATTGTTTGTCATAGCAACTATTCCTTTCAATTTTAGATAAAAGAAAAATTGGCCCTTATTGTAATGAATTTCACTTCATTTTTAATACACATATTTTACTTGTATTGATACAATTGCTTTGATTCTCACTGAAATGAAAACATTTTACTAGTATTGACGCAAAGGCTTTGGTTCTCAAAGAAATTAAAATATTTTACTAGTATTGATACAATTGTTTTGATTCTCACTGAAATTAAAATATTTTACTTTTTTCTGATATGTGATGTTTGTGGCTTTCGTGTAATGTTGCGACAGCGTCTATTAACTGAGTATGCCTCCATCTATTGGTAACTTTACTGCCATGACTTTGGTGTATTTCGATGCTAAACACTTATCTTAGTCTCTAAATACTTACTTGGTTTGTTGCTAAAGCAGTCACTGTGTTTGCTACTGGTTGTATTATTGAAGAATACAATTGAATTGCCTTTTTAAAAATTTCTGGTATTTCTAGGTTTGGAAAAAAACTTTTATAGGTTTGGTTTTAAAAACATATCTAGGTTTGGTTTGTCACTCTATTGTCATTATTTGCACACTTTGGTCTAATTAAACTGGGACCTACAGCTTACCACAGAACCACGAACATCCAAAGGCCAGAATGCTAGCCAATTGGCCACCAGGCCGCCACCATTTCTAGGAGTTGGATTTTTAAACTGATTCTTGACTCTATCCTTTCAAAATGCCCTATTCCTGATTCCATCTTCTCCCCTCTCACATTTAACCAAAATTGTACTGTTAAAGAATGTCTTTAAAGTAGAACAACTTGTTTGATCGAAATTCCTGCCATTTACGCCCGAATCCACCCTGTTGTAAACATTGACTACTCCACCAAACAGACCCCTATTCACGTGAGTGTAAAAGCGCCCTTTTAAATAATAAATCCTCCCATCAGTGAATTAAGTGTCTCCGGCCATGCAAGCCCCAGCCATCCGGGCATTCCTGGAAACCGATCGCTTATGCAAAGTGGGGATGAGGTCCTTATTCATCAAAATGAGTGATTCGCGTGCTCCAGGTTCGGTCCCCTTCCATTTGGCCGTCGGGGGAGAAGACGTCTTTCGGGAAGGAAGGCAGGTGGGAACGTCACCTGTTCTCTGTGGGATCGGTCGGAGCAGGTGGTTCGGGGATTCGAAATGGTGGACATTAAAAGTCATTGTTTTGCGATGTATGCGCCCAAATGAACTATTATCTGATTTTGTACGGCATATTAGTATAAGGGCTCTTTCATCCGGAACTTTCAGGATCACAATGAGTGATTCGATGAATGTTTTAACCGGATTATCGAATGTCAGTCTAGTTTTAACGGGGATCTCAAAAATAAATTATTCTAGATAAAAATTCAAACGATTAAAATGTGCTGATTTAATATGATTAAAATGTGCTTATTTAGTATTCAAATTGTGCATATTTAACAATTTCATGTATTATTTAAACGTGCAAATTTAATATTCAAATGTGCTTATTTAATATTCAAAATGTGCATATTTAATATGTTTAAGCACATTCTGAACCTTCGAAGGTGATATAAGCTGTAAACTGCAGGTCCCGAACTAATTAGCTCAACGTGTGCACAAAATGACCGTAGAGCGACAAACCAAACCAAATCTGCCTTCTTCTCAGGATGTTTCGGAAATGTGACACTGTTTAGACATTTCAGACAATGGTATTACGACTTGTTTGAACTTTATTGAGGTGCTACTTCTCTGCGAAGTGATTAATGTTGACTTACGTGAATCGTATTAAAACAGAAGTAATATAGCAAACACAATTTTCGCGTCCACACTATTATGAACTTCCCAAAGCAGAAAAAAATAATTTCAATTAGCTTTCAAGGTTACTTTTTTATTCTAATTCCAAATTTTCTGAATAAGCTAGTAAACTATAAGTGTAGTTTAATGGTGTTTTTGAGTACTTTAAAAAGAAAGATTGACTGAAAATTGATTGCTTAAAAAAAAAAAAAAAAAAGATCGTACATCAAAGAAAACTTTTCGCGTCCAAACAGCTATGGACTTATTCCAAAATAGAAAGAAATAATTTCAATTAGCTTTCAAGGTTTCATTTTTCTTCTAATTTTAAATTTTTCGAATAAACTAGTAAACTATTAGTGTAGTTTAATGATGTTTTTTTTGAGTAGTTTAAAAACAAAGATTGATTGAAAGTTGATTGCTTTAAAAACAGAGGTCGTATATCAAACAAAAATTTTTCGCATCCAAACAGAACGTATGCCAAGTTGGACTTATTACAAACAGAAAAGAAATAATGTCAATTAACTTCTAAGGTTTATTTACCCCTAATCCAAAGTTTTCATAATAGACAAGTAAACTATTAGTGCAGTTTGATGATGTTTTCGAGTAGATGTAGTATTGTTTTTTAATTTCAAAATATTATTGCAGCTGCTAACTACATTTCTCCCCAGAGTTTGGTAATTGCATTTCTACTCGATTGCTCGCAGCTGAAACGATCGTGCTTTGTTGAATCTCGGTTACAGAGACTGTTTTATGAAAATCCGTCACAGAGATTAAACGATGAGTTTACTGATTGTTATCTGAGGCTGTGAATACTGTCAATGATGAGAATTGTCAGCTTGGTGAAGGATGGACTGATGAAAGTCCTCATCGATTCGCGAAAATTAAATTCGAGGTTTTGAAGCTGATGGATACTTCACTGGACCTTGTTGTATTTGGGAAGCAAATGTAAAGAATTTGAAGTACATTTCCATTCCCATCTATATCAACTTTTATAGATAATTTTTTATTACTGATTCCGTAACTAGAACTATTATTAAATGATGTGGTATGATTAATTATATGCAGTTATAATATTATATATAATTTATCATACCACAAAATTAATTTTATTTTGTCACAAAGTTAAGTAAAAAGTTAAATTTACCACGAAGTTAAGTTTTTAATTTTAAAGTATATATATATATTTATTTTAATGTTATTATTATTTTTAAAATTATATATTTTTGTTTATGTAAGAAATTCAACAATCAGATTTTCAAGTGAGTTTGTTAGCGTAATTAAAATAAATAAATAAATAAATTATAAAAATAAATAAATAAAAATGCGAAAAAAATAAATTGCAATTTAAAAAAATAATTATACTCATAATAAATTGCAAAACTATGCAAAATTATGCCATTGATCGAAAAAGTTAATTGATGAATTTTCTTACACTTTGCGAAGAATCATTAATTAAATGTTATTTCAAGTAAATTTAAACATCAAAATCAAAAGATTCATTTTACATTTGAAATTAAACATAATTCAATTAAAATTGTGTTTTTAAATGAAAAAAAGTTTATTTGTTTGCTTTTATTTTTTATTTATTATTTTTTTAATATTATTATTGATGTAAATGCTTAGATATATGATAAATACTTAAGAAAGATGAACAGTTAACAGTAGAAAAACAAGTATTATTATTTTTCCAATATTATATTAGTTCAACTTATTTGTAATACATTATGGATAATCTTTTTTTTTTTTTTTTTTTTTTTAATAAGTTGATTCTAAACACGGTTCTAATTTAATCATAGAAAAGGATTTATATCACTTTTGTGATATAAATTTCTCTATGATTAAATTATGACCGTGGTTAAAATTAATGATAATAATTTAATATAAAATTTTAAAAAATTAACTGATTTAAAGAATTAATTCTTTTAAATACATGAAACAATTTTCTTCTTACTTAACTAAAATAAGCGATTTCTTATGAATCAGGCATAGAATTCAGAGACAAGAAAAAATTCCATACATCATCCCATACTCAAGTAGATTGTTTTATTTTATTTGGAATAAGTAAAGCTTATCGGTCCACTTCAGATTTTCATTATGGCGATAACACTGGGCAGAAAAGAGGTTCGTTTTTACTGCCATTCCAAGGTACACAATAGGAAATCTTTTTAAATGTAAAGACACAGATCAAGGTGCCAACAGTCTCAAATGCTCTTTTAATGTTGTTTGGCTTTCTCTTTATCTTTGTTTACGAGCGCTGGAGCTCCAGTCGCACGGAATGGCGATAAAACTGTTAACAACGTATCTCGTTGGCGTCTCTCGTCGAACAAACCTACTTGCATTGCTGACTGTTTGCACAGGACTCCACTTTATGGGGCATTAATGCCTGCAACTGTTTGAAACATGTCAGTGGCTGATGGCTGATAAAGTATTTCTCAGCTGATGGCTGGCTGACTCACGGATTTGCAGGAAATCGTTGCTGAATTTGATTGCCTCCCGATTTGTTGATGATCGATTGTCTGATTGAATTTGCCCCATCATTAAGAATGCAGTGTATATACGAAGGCTTATCTTGCAAATTTAATATTTCGTAGTTGGATGATTTTTTTCATCAAGCGAAGCTACTGGTATTGTTTGTATGGATTCAGGATTGTGTAGGATTAATGCTTGCAGCTGCTGGGAAGATGTCTGCTCTGATGGCTGATAAAGAATCTCTTGCTGATTGGTTGTGATTTATCGATGTGTATTAAATTGCTGATTTAATCAGTTTCAGTTAGTTGATAATAAGCCGTTGACTTATTGAAAATTTCTCTCTTTTAAGTTATTTTATGGGATCTGCATCTGTTTGAAACATATCAGTGGTTGTTGGTTCATAAAGCATCTCGTGCGGATCTATGGAAGCCTTTCGGATTGGTAGGAAATCATTGCTGAATTTTATTGTCTTCGATTGAGTGTCTTATTGAGTGTGCACCATCACTATGAATGCAATGTATCTGTGGAGGCTTATCTTGCACATTTAAAACGAGATTGGTTTGTGGATGGGTTTTTTCATCAGACGAATTTACTGGTATGGATTGTGTGTATTCAGGATTTGAGCAGCATTAATGCTTGCAGCTGCTGGGATGCTAATGGCTGATAAAGAATCTTTTGCTGATTGACAGGTTCGTGACTTATCGATGTGAATTAAATTGCCGATTTAGTCTGTTGATAATCAGTCGTTGATTTATTGAAAACCTCTTTCTCTCTCTCTCTACTTATTTTGTTTGTTATTAATATAGAGTTCAGTTAAGGTTTATTTAATGGAAAAATTCCTGCTGGTAAAAATTTACTATACTGAATTTCATGAAGAGAAAGTTTGATTGTACATACAAAATAGGGAATCCCCGTTTTAGATTGGAATACAGGGAATTCAGAATAGATTGAAATTAAAAAATAACTGCAATTTTTTTTTAATTATACATTTCAAAAACGTGTAAACAAAGTAGCATGTAAATTGAGGAATAGGTGCGTATTATAATTTTCAATTATGTAGGGGACTCATGATTTTTCTTTTTGCTGTATGTTTTACCTATTTCACATATACATAGCTTAAGAATAGTTCAGTTATAATATCTAGTCAATTTATATTATTTTAAAATAATTATTTAACGTTCTGTACTAACAATTTTAAAAGAATTTATTTTTAGAGCATTACGTGATAAAATGCTCGTAGCTACAAAGCTACAACTTTCTTAACAATCCTTAAATGAATCATTTTTGACCATAAATCTGATTAAAGAGAATTTTTCCACATGTTACTAATGCTTTTTTCGTGTCACCAGATTTGAGAATTACATCGCCACCACTTATTCAATGTATACAAGGGAAAAGATGACTTGACCTCGTAGTGCTTTCTTTTTTTTTCTTTACCGCCCTTCTTAAAATCGTTTGCTGTCGAATGGTGTAACTAAGGAGATTACCACTCCTAAATTCCATGCCGCGTCCATGAAGAATCTGGTTATCCGTATCACCAATCGATTGCATTAACCGCGGCTGTTTGCTTTTCTCACGAGTTTCCGAATCTTCTTCTTCCTTGTGTGCTCTTCCCATGCAACGCTACCATCTTCATCGTGCTCTTTTGTTCTTTTTTTTTCTTTTATCCACCTGCTTTTGGGATCAGGTATGGAAATCTTCTTTCGCAAAAAATACTTCCTGTTCTTCATTATCTGTAATTGCAGAGATGAAAAGATCTTAATTTCATTAAACTTATTCTTCTCGTTCTCTGTGGATGAGTGCGTTCCCTATTGGTAACGTCAAGTAGGTTGGCGACAACTAAACTCTGTGGTACAATATAACGATCCAAATTTAACTGCCACAAAATCTAATTATATCATCGAACAGCAACACAAAACAAGTTACAGAACTACACGTACGGGTATATTACACTCATGTCCATAAATTAAGGATAATGAAGTTCAGGCAAAGAAAGAGACAGAAGCAAAACAAATTTGACTTATTTGTAAAGTCTATTTATTAAACAAAAGGTAAAGAGCAAAAAAAGATGCTATATGTTTGACATAATTAATAAAAATTGCGATTTTTTACTCCCTGGAGCAAATTTCAAAAAGAACCTATTTACAAAAAACAGTATAACATGGTTAGTATGATGGTTAATATGGAGTATGTCTCCCGGACGGTGCAATACAGGCCTTACAACGCCTAGGCATGCTGAGTATCAAATTATCAATCTGATCTTGGGAATATTACACCACTCATCAAGCAATGCCCTCCGAAGTTCCGGTTGGCAGGTGGGAGGGGATTGACGGGCTACAATTCGTCGGCCAAGCATATCCCACATGCTCTATTGGATTCAAGTCCGGTGAGTATGCTGGCCAATCCATACGGGTGATATCCTCCAATTGAAGGCATTCGTCTACAATGTTTGCACGGTGAGGACGGGCGTTGTCGTCCATAAACAGAAATTCAGCACCCATGGCGCCCCGAAACAAACGTACATGTTGTTCCAGAATGACATCCCGATAGATGTGGCCTGTCATCGTTACACTCTGAACATGCAGGTCAGGTCTGGAACCAAGAATAATTCCTCCCCAAACGAGACATCCTGCACCACCTTAACGGTGTCGTTCAATGGTGTTCTCTTGGTGGTAACGGGTACCTGGCGCTCTCCATATAAAAGTCCGGCGAGAATTAGACTGCAAACTAAACCTGGACTCGTCGGAAAACATCACACAAGACGACTGTTGTGGTGTCCACAATGCATGCTCTCTACTCCAGGTTAATCGCAGGCGACAGTGAGTTGCGGTAAGTGGAACACATCTGACAAGCCTACGAGCATATAGACCAATGTGCGCTAAGCGTCTGTACACGGTCTGCCTTGAAACTGTCGTACAGGTAGCTGAAGAGAGCTGATGAGACAGGTCTGATGCTGTGCTCCGTCTGTTTCTTTTGGTAGTAACTGCTAAATACCGGTCCTCATTCGGCGTTGTAACTCGGGAGCGACCTGTGCTGTAACATCTACTCACATTACCATCATCTTGGAATCGTTGCCAAAGCCTGGAGATGACACTCTGGGCGATTCCAAGTTCCTCGGATACTTCCAGCTGGGTACGTCCACATTCCAGTCGTCCGATAATTCTACCACGTGAAAAATCATCCAAATGCTTCCTTTGTGCCATAACTATGCGGTTATTGCCCTGAAAGGCTTTTAAAAGCGCCTGTGAACAGTTTTACTTCTTTGCCACCATTCCTTATATACCCCTCTCTTACACTCTCGTCATTGTGACGTACTATCCGCGCCATCTGGTGGTTTCCTGTAATTTGCATATTCTTCTTCAAGATGTGTGTGATAATTCTACAGGTGAAATTTTTATTTTAGAGTTCAATTTCTGTGTGATTCTGAATTATCCTTAATTTATGGACATGAGTGTATAAAAAAAAGCACGCCATGACACTGAATAGTTGTCTTAACTTTGAACTGCTGTCCAACAAACTAATGAAGATTCCATTTTTCCTTGGTGTTTTTATTTTAATTCTTCCCTGTTCCTCCGCTGGTCTTACATGGGGCTTTGACTTATTTAGAACACATACTAAATGACTTCAGAACACTTGTCTTCATTAAAGCTGAGTTCAGTTATTTTCATGGTTCTTTACAATTTCTTTAAAACTATTGCTGAGATTTTAACTATCATGTCATTGACAAGTAATACAGCATAACTGTATCTTATTCGGAAATTACCCAGAAAAGTTAGATGCCAACCAGATAATAAAATCACGTGTCACAGAACGTCGGCCAATCAGAAATCTGATTTTCTGTGACGTGCAAATTTAATAAATGATGGAAATCCAGCCAAAGATCTACTACAAAGTACTTACTCGTACAACAGAAGAATGGGTTGGAATGCATTCCGAGTGGTCTTTCCAAATGCTCACATTTGTGCCACATCTGAGGAAAAGGAGAAGGGTGTTCACCTCCAAACGCCGTTCCTAGTGGGATGGAGGTGTCCGTTCAATATTATCGTGGCAAAATGTGGGTGCTATGCAACAAGTCCCCACTGATACTCAGTGAACTTAAACAGTCTTGGATATTCAGTGGGATTCGGATAGATTTGGATATTCGGTCTCCTGGTAACTTAGATTCACATTGGGTAACAGTGACTCTATCACATGTCTGCATGTCTAAGCATTGCTACTAGAATACCGAGATTTTAACTATCATGTCATTGACAAAGTAATACAACATAACAGTATCTTACTCGGAATTACTCAGAAAAGCTGGATGCCATCCAGATACTAAAATCAATTGTCACAGAATGTCAGCCAATAGGAAGCATGACGTTCTGCGGTGTGCAATTTTAGTAACTGATAGAAATCCAGCCAATTAGAATAATATCTGAACCTAGAGTTTATTCAAAAACTTCACGTTCATTTCAATTATAGAAGTTACTAAAAATTTCTTATTTATTGTGTCTATACATTTATATTATTTATACTTTCAGTATTATTTATATTTCATGATTTAGTGATGGTCTGAGCTGGGATTCACATCTTAATCATAAAATCTTTTAAACCCCATTTCTTTACCATGTCTGAACCTTGAAAAAAAAAAAAAAAAATATTTTCTATAATTATGTTAAATTAATTAGTATTTTTTTTTTCAAAAGCAAGTGTAATTTTTCCTTTTCTAAAAGCAAAAAATAAATCCTATTTAAATTATATTATATTTGAATGAATTCGAAAAAAAAAAAAAAAAACAACCAAATTAAAGAAAATTTTTCACTGTGCTGAATCCCTTCCAGTGGATATGCTGGCAATAAATTTGAACTGCATCCATTTTTGCAGCAAGCTTTGTTATTTACAATTCGAAACATAAATTTTACTGCTGTTCTTTTGAAAAATACAATCACTTGTTTCGGAAAGTATATTACAGCAAATCAATAAAAACTTCAAAGCTTTCGTAAAAAATTTTCCCTTATGCATGAATAAAAAAAACAACAACAACATTTTTTTTATCCAAACAATTCTCGTGAATTATATGCGAGCAAAAACAAAGAATTTCTACCCTTATGTGTTGTGTATGTAACCAAAACAAAGTTGGTCTCAGAGCTCTGTCAGAATTTGAAACAAACATTGACAAATTTCCTTCTTTAGGGAAAACATTTCCCTTTTTTTTTTTTTCCCCAGAAAAAAAGAAAAACTCGATAGTTTTTTTTTTCCCCTTTTTCCTTTTTAAAGTGAAAAAAATAACGGGAACCGGAAAAAATTGACGCAAACAAACACGACAAACGCAACGGGAGAATTTCTTTTACTCTGACAAGAGGATCAGCTGTTCCGAAACCGATTTCCCCCCCCCCCCCCTTTTTTTCCTGTTTTTCTTTGTTGAATGCGCTCGTCCGAGCAAATTCCGAAGATCTACTCGCAATTTTCCGTGACGTCATGTGTGCGAGTTGTTGTATAAAGGAAGGCTCCTTGAATCGATTGAATTACGTATACAAGCTGTCGCTAGTTCACTGGTTAAATGCCCTAATATAGTACGTTTCATTTTGGGAACTTGATGCATTTAATGATTTTTAGATCTCACAAAGCTGAAGACCTGTAATATTAATTTCTTCATTAAAATTTGTATTTAAATAAAAAATAATGCTAATTTTTTTAATTTTTATTTTAATGAAAAATTAATTCATATTATTTGATAATGGATTTTTTTAATTGTTAGTTATGAATTGAACAATTGTAATCATACAATCTACATAATTAAATAAGTGCACCTGATGGCCGAGTGGCTAGCGCTCCGGTGCTCGGTACCCCATGGTTCGAGCTCCGGCGGTGCCATGGATGTTTGTAGCGGTCCACTTTAAACCGTCGATCCCGGAGGAGCGTCCGTAGCCTATCTTTAAGCTACACGTGCCCACTGGGTAGTGCTCATTGAATAACAGTGGTGCAGTCCTTGCTTATGGCATAAAGAATAACTGTCTCTGTATTGCCGACTGTATTAGAGCAACAGCATAATTAAATAAACAAAAATATTCTGATGTCGTAAAATAAGATAAACTATCCTCCTTTATAAACTGTGATATTTTATTTTTACGGCATTACTTCCAAACTCATTCAGACATTTGTTTTATCATAATTTTAATCAGTATTATTTTGTTTGGTGTAATTATAAATATTTGATTTAAAAATTAATAACATGCTGTATGTTAAAAGATTTTTAAAAAGTAAAATAAATAAATAAATAGCTTTTTTTATTTGGCGTAGATATAAATAATTGGTTTAAGAAATTAATAACATGCTCTATGTTAAAAAGCTTAAAAAGTGTAAAATAAATAAAAACTATAAATAGCCATTTTTAATTAATAATTAAAGTTTTAACCCAGTTTGACGAAAATTGCAATATATTTCTTCTGTAAATAAATAAGTATGGGTATAAATTTTTCTTCGATCTTTTAATAAGCCTAATTATTATAAAATTTATTACATAAGATTAGAATATATAAAAAATATATACATAGAAAGTATTTAAAATTATTTTTTTTTATTAATTTCGTGCAGATTTTCTGAAAAGAAAGAAAGAATAACAACACAATATCTATGAAAATAATTTCTTACCAAGTACCTATGTTAACAAATGGTCAATTAAAGAAAATCGTCTCCCATTTCTAGTAGAAAGAATAATAAATAATTATGGAGGGGAAAAAAAAATCAAAATAATAATAATAAACCCGAACTCGGTACACGAAGAACAATTCATTTGATCCTCCGTAATGCGGACTGGCATTTACAACTGAACCAGAATTGTGGCCAATTATGCAAATCAGTGTATTAGTGCCACGTAAACAAGACGGCCAACCGAATTAAACCGGTTCCATAAATACATAATGGCCGTATAAAACGTCTTGCTGCTGGTTTTGGACATAAATTTGGGCTCATCTACAATGGAAATGGCCTGCAGATGCTTATTATTATAATCGGCCTGTTAAAAGCGAGAAGCTGGGTTCTTGAAAAAGTGCTCCTACCTTCCCCGTACAGTTACAGTTGCGGTGAAGGATGCGATGTTTCTCTGGGGTTTCTTTTACCGGAAGTTTCGGTACCAGAAAACGACGGGGTGAAGTGACGGAATCGCTGAGTATTAATCACGGCGGTAAATTCGTTCTTTTGATGAAAAGTGTCGTTAATTAGTTTGCACCTAAAATGTCGGCGGTGTTATTCTGGGATTTTTTTCCCTTCCACATCAGGAGCTCTTTAGGAATTTGTCATAAAAAGGAGAGGAAAAAATCTTTACATCTCTAACACCTAAAGCAGCCCCCCCTTGAAATTGCTACTGGATAGGAACATTTTTTTTTTTTTTTTTTTGATGATGATGCCTTTTCACTTGTGAGACTCATCAAGGAAGAAAGCTTTCCACTACGTCAGTCGAGAATGAAGTTATTGGTGCCGCCATTATTTAGAACTAGTACTATATCTTTAGGAACTTCACATGGACAAAGAAAGATAGTTACCTCCTTGAGTCCTCTTAGAGGTTTTGAAAGGAGAGTCTTCATTCCAACCACTATTGTGAACGAAGATTGTGCCATGAAGGATATCCAACCACTATTAAGAAAGAAGATAATAGTCCAACCACCATTTTGAACAAAGATTCTGCCAAAAGAGTGTCCAACCACCATATTGAACGAAGATTGCGTCATAGAGATTGTTCAACCACCATATTGAACAAAAACTGCGCCTAGATAATTGTCCAGCCGCATTTCTGAACAACGATTGTTCTACCGCTCTTCTTAAAGATGATTGTCCAACCGTCACTATGATCGCAAAAGTGACATGTGGGATATTTGAAGATTTTTTTTTTTGAAGCCAATGAAGAAATTTATCAGCCTAATGATTTATCGTACTTATTTCAGAATTAGCTTTCATTTAAATTCACTTGCCGAGTTTCAAATTAAGCTACTTCGGATCGTTAGTCCAACACACTAGCCAACAAGAAATATAATCATTGATATATGTTGGGTTCCGCAATAACGATTTGTTAAACAAATATAAAAACTGCATTTCAAATTTTTAAAATTGCAACAATAAAATTTGAAATTTGAATGGAATAAAAATTTAATATAAACTATTTAATTTTTATTAATTATTAAGTTAACTATTAAAACGTATCATGTATTTAGAAAACAACGAAGTTTTATTAATCATTGATTAATTAGTGAAATATTGAATAATACAAAGTACTGCTTTAATATTTTTTATAAAACTGTCATTATAATTATCTAATGCAAAATTATTCTATATGTAAGCTCTTTTTTATTATTAAAAAAAAAAAAAAAAAAAAAAAAAAAAAAAATGATTTCTTATTATATCTGTTTTTAAGTCAATCATTTAAAATAAAAACGTATAATAATTACATAAAATATACATATTATTTAAAAAATTGTTCTCAAAAAATAATTTTTATTCAAATTAATTTTATAAATACATACTTATAATACAGTATACTTATTACTTAGATATAGTAAGTGCAATGTACAACTAATGTTATACAATAATACTTATACCAATAAACACTTGAATAATGTAAGATGAAATAAAGGAAATTATAATGAATTAATGAAATTTATTCAATTAAATAATGAAATTTGTTCAATTAAATAATGAAATTTATTAATTGAATAGTAATAATAATAATTTTATGCAGGAAATAATGAAATTTATTCAATTAAAAATGAATAGCTTATAAGAGACTATTTTGCATTTGTACGCGACAAAATACTATTCAATTTAAAAACACTAAAAAGAGTAATCTTTTGCAAATATGCATTTTCCTCTGAATGACTTTTATAGCGAAATAGCGCATTGTGAGCATTTGTTTTTGTGTCCTCTTGTAATGAAATCCTTCCCATACGAATATCCAAGAACGAGTTGATTCCAAAGATAGAACCCGAAATACTCCTCCGAGAACTTTTATTCAAATTCCTCCGCCTCGATTTCTAGCGGAGACAAATACTTCGAGGGAACACATTCTTACCGCACGCGCCATTTTCAATTTCGAACGAAAAGGGGAGTTGAGAGGTGGCGGGGCTGCTTCTTCGGTGTGCAGCCGGCCACATTCATATATATTTTCGAATGCAAAAGAACGCGCGAAATCGGCTTTTCCAGCCATTTTGATCGATGTGGTATGCCGCGGTGTCGAAACTCTCATTGCGCCATTTTTTTTTTATTCGAAAGTTAGCCTTTTTCTGGAAAGGGAATTTGGGAGTTAAAAAATAAATAAATAAAGTGAGACTTTTTATTTTTCCGGTGCATTTTATTTCACTGCACGTATGGGATTTTAAAGTGGGGATTTGGAAGAATTTTTTTTTCCGCGCCAAATCCTAGTGATGAGTTCTTGAAGCTCGAAGGGTTTTAAAAAAATGATGCGAAGAATATAAATTCGTTCTGGCTATCTTCTCTCTGCGCAGTTAGTTTTTAAGTAGATTGGTGTATTTAGAAGTGCCATGTTTGTTTGGATTTTTATTTTTTGTTTCGTCTGTGTGAAATTCAAAATAATGCTTCTGGACTCATGGCGTGATTACTAATATATATATATATATATATGTGTGTGTATATACATGTGCATATATTCATGCACATTTAGTTTTCTTTAAAAAATGTTTGCATTTGTAGAGAATTTAATATTTTAACCAATATGTGGCAAATTTTTAATTTTAAATTATTTTCTTTTACTTTGGTTTTCATAGAAGAAAATGAAATATTTTAAAAACTTAAGAATTTACTGGTTTTAAGGTATTTACAATTTTTAAAATTGTATGTTTTTAGTTGTAATTGTGCTTTGTTACTTGCATAGTAAGTAAAATTGCTATGTAGTCTTAAGAATTTTATATAATGTAAAAATAATTGTTGCTTCTGAATAATTTTTTATGTAATTCTAAAATGTAACTGATTTACTGAGTGATTATTCATAAAATATTTATCTCCTTGAAAATTGCTTGAATTTTCAGGACATGTGGAAGTTTTATTATTTTATTAAATATAATGCTTCTACACATAAATGTCAAGTTGATAAAACTAACATTATCAACGCCAAATTCATTTTGTAATTAATTAATTGATTGATTAAAATGTAATTATTTATTTGCTGACATTTTAAGGGGTGGCTATACTATAAGAAAACATTAGTAATTATTTCAGGATTATCATGAGCTTTTTCTGCATAATATGATATTATTAATTATTCGTCTTGCTATGGAATTGTAAAAATTACTAAAGGTTGAATTTTGTTTTGTTTACTAATGAAGAAATATATTGGCTTTTGCTTTAAAATGCGTTTATATTAGCACTTATCGAATGAGAAACGCATTTCTAAGGTTATGCATTTTCTTTGTTGTAGATGGTGGTCTCCCCTGCCGGATCCTTTCCCCACGGATGACGGAGACACTTCAGGACATCCAGTGTTCCTGGAGGAGCCGAGGGACACGTACGTCCTCAGGAGTCGTCCGGCCACTCTGTCTTGCAAAGTCAGAAACGCTCTTCAACTCTACTTCGTTTGCAACGACAAGGCAGTGCACCACAGGTCAGTACTTCTTCCTAAAGATCTTTGCACATCTTTGTGGGGATTGTCCATCTCTTTGCACAAAGTTTGCACTTCTTGTGGGGATTCTTTTGTTACTGAACTTCATAAATTATTCTAATGTGGGGGCACTTTATTTATTTTCATGAATACACTAAATTTTTTGATATTGATGGATACATTTTGTTGTCTTCTGCTGCCATAAATTAAAGAAAAATCTAAAAAAAAAAATGCAGTATCCAATCCATATTCTTAAACTTATGCCAAGAAGGGCCAACTAGGGAAAAGACTGTATTTATGTGTTTTAATATTAAACAGTATTTAAATTATTTTATACAACTCCATCTATGTCTAATATGCGACTAACAATAGAATTTTTTTCTCTACGAGAACTAATTCATCGTTTCCCCTTTATTTCTTATGCTTAAAATTCATCTGATATATGTCTTGTTTAACATAAGTCCAGTTATTTGGAACAGATGAAAGACGTATACTGAGTTTGTTTTTTTGTATTGTCCACTGCACTTTATTTTCCTGCAGTTCTAACAATTAAAAATAAATTATTTGCATCGAATGGCCAGACAAATTACTTTTTTAATATTATATTTTTTGTTCGATGCGGTCTGGGATGCAATAGTTGAATATTCCATGTTTTCTGGCAGGCACCACAGCCAGCAGGAATTCGTGGACCCCCAGTCGGGTGTGAGGCACCTGGAGGTGAGCGTGGACGTCAACCGGAAGGAAGTGGAAGAATACTTCGGGCTAGACGGATACGGTTGCAGTTGCGTGGCATGGTCTTCCAGCGGAACAACCAAGAGTCGCAGGGCGCTTGTCAAAATTGCGTGTGAGTTACTATGCATTTAGTACTTCTTCTTCTTTTGTTATATTACTACCATTGTTAAACAGGACTTACAGTGGAGATCTAACAGTTAAAAATGGTGGTAAGGTTTATTCTGAACTTGAAATAGGTTTATAAACTGGTTTCCACTCTTTCTTTGAGCAGATTCTTTACTTGTTAATATCACATATTTAAATTATATTGTTTCGTTACATAAATATACTGCAGGGAATTTATTTAATGCACGAATAACCTACCCACTTATGAGACCTAATCTCAAAATCACTAGGTCAGGATGTGACCAACCCAAATGATCCTGCGGACCACTTTGTAAATGCATCCTAACTCCGCAGGCCGCTTTGTAAAGTTATATATCCCCATATTAGATTTAGATCCACTATTGGCGGGCCGGTTGGCCACCCCTGCAGTAGATCAAACTCAAACCTCTGTTTGTAATCTGAGATTTAATCATTTATGAAACATAATTTCATCTTCTCTTGGGACGTCTACTCTAATCTCCCTCGTCAGAAATCGATGAAGAAGTTCAATCCTCCTCGAAACCAATAGAGGAATTTTCCGATCGTGTCCATTCCCATAATAAAACTAACTGGAACTGGAACTTTCGGAAATGACTCCTCAGGCTTCGAGCAGATTTCACCAGTTCGAAAATGGTGTTATTAAGAAGACCCTAACATTGTTATAAAAAAATATAATAATACTGTTATACATTTAACATAAAAAAAGTCATTACATCATGAACATATAACATTGTACGCATAATTACCAATGAAAATTCTGAAATCGTTGTACACCGAACTTGCGGTTTGTCGCAAAAATTTATTTTGACAGGTGACGTTTATGTTCAAATAATATTTTCAGTATTAAAATGATCAAAATATGCTTTGGATTATATACACATTTACAAAAAAAAAAAAAAAAAAAAAAAAAAAAGGAACACTGGGATTAATTTGGCAAGTGGAATCGTTGATGTTGGGAAATGAATTAAAATGCACGTAATAATAATAAATTAATTTAAATGCACGTAATAATAATAAATGAATTAAATGCACATAATAATAATAAAGGAATTTAAATGCACGTAATAAAAATAAAAGAATTAAAATGCACATTGATAAATGAATATAAATAAATGAATTTGAAAAATGAATATAAATGCACGTAATAATAATAAATGATTATAAATACACGTAATAATAATAAATTAATTTAAATACACGTAATAAAATAAATTAATTTAAATACACGTAATAATAATAAATTAATTTAAATGCACGTTAATAAATAAATATAAATAAATGAATGTATAAAATGAATATAAATGCACGTTTCCTTGCTTAGCATTTTCATTTCCATTCTTTACTGCTCTATAACTATCGGAAAACTACACTAAAAAGGCAATTTTATGACTTTTTTACAACCAATTCTTCCTTAAGTACGTTGATAAAAATAACAAAAGCAGGAATATTTTTCTTTCCATATCATTGGGAGAAAATAAGTGTTTAAAAATGAAAAAGGAAAAAAAAAATCTGTCCTATTCTGCATCTTATTCTTTTATTAAAAAACCGTTTTATGTCATAAATCTTTATATAAAACGTAAAAATATGTAAAAGATACTTTCTAGAAAAAAAAAACCAACTGGAAAATAAGTTTTTTCCTTGTTTCATTTCATTTTTAATTTGCTCTTATAATTCTCAGTTCCGAAAACTAATTAAGGTCGACATTTGTGTGTTTTTTATTTTAAGTTTAGTTTAGTTAGTTATTTTTTCCATTTTTATTTATGGCTTTTGTGACAAATACCAATTGTAACATTATTAAAAATAAAAGTTATTTTTTGTCCCCAAAAATTCTCACAGGAAATGAGTAATAGTACTTATTAATTTTACTTATTAGTTATTAAGAAATGTTTATAATTAGTTTTAGAAGTGAATTTTTGTTCTACCAACATGGGAAATGCTTTCTATGTCATTTAGAGAACAATTTTTTTCACATTGAGTGCATTTGTATAAAGTACTTTTCTTTTTTAGTAAAAGTTTTTTTTTTTTGTTGTTGTAGATAATTGATGTTACCCATTATTGTATGCAGAGAAAGAGAAATAAAATTTCAATTAGATTAACTATTGAAAAAGCATACACTTTTATTATAACTTAATTTTCTATTCAGTTTTTTTATAATAATAGAAATATAAACGAACGGAAAATAATTTCTAACTATCATTATTTTAATAATCTTTTTTTAAAAGTCCAATGAATTACATAATTTATTTAATAAAAAGCCGTTATTTTTTAAAGTATAATATTTTGTTTCTTTGCTAAACTGCATGAGAAAAACGAGTTTATAGTTTCGTTGCTTTTAATAATATCTAGTGTCTGCTTTTACTTATAGTACATTAGTAAATGTTTATATTTATAATTAATTATGCAACATTTAACAAAGAACAGAAATTGCTTGTCGGACGAGTACATTAATGTAATAAGTAAAATAATTTTTTTATTTAAGGATAAAGAAATTAGATTGTTTAAAAATGTGTAGCATTAAATATTATTATATTTTATAAAGTATTTCTGGTCCTGTGTTATATAAGAAATATAATTATAAAATAAAAAATTATGAATAGCGAGTATAACTTAAGCATGATGTTTTCTTAAAAGGGGCTTAATTTTTTACCTGTATTTATTACAAACATAATAAATATACACAGTACAGTATTAAAGTAATAAACAACAATATTATTGTAAATTAACAAAAATCTTCAAATTGAAATTGCCTGTTGGAAGGAGTGCATTATAAAATAATTTCATTCAAGGACAAGGAAAATTTTTTTTTTTTTTAAACAGGACTGTTTAAAAATGTGTAATATTAAATATTATTATGTTTTTATAAAGTATTCCTCATCCTGTGTTCTATAAAAGAAATACTATCATAAAAATACAAAATTATGAATAGCGAGCACATTAACATATTTTACCTTGATGTTTTCATAAAAGTAGCTTAATTTTCTTACCTGTATTTATAACTAACATAGTATGAGGCATGATGGCCGAGTGGCTAGCGTTCTGGCGCTCGGTACCACAGGTTTCAGGCTCGAGTGCCGTCGGTGCCATGGATGTTTGTGGTGGTTCGGAATCCACTTTAAGCAGTAGGTCCCGGTCTAATAGGATTATTGGGCGTAAGGCTGATAACCCTATCTCGTAAAAAGAAGACAACTCCTGTCTCGAAATCTGCCAGTTACGGTTTGGAGCCACCATGGGCCTGTTGCGCCAAGGATATATATATGTAAGGGGCCTGATGGCCGAGTGGCTAACGCTCTGGCGCTCGGTACCACAGTTTTGCGTTGCCATGGATATTTGTAGTGATTTAGGATCCACTTAAGCCGTAGGTATCTGTCTAATAGGATCGCAGAGTGTTGTGGGAGTAGTGTTACTCGTGTCCGTAGCCTATCTTCAAGCTGCACGTGCCTCCTGTGTAGTGCTCATTGGGTAACAGCGATGCAGCCCTTGATGATAGCATAAAGATTAACAGTCTCTGTATTACCAACTGCATTAGAACAACAACATTATTAACATAATATATACAGTACAGTACTAAAGTAACAAACAACAATATTATTGTAAATTTACGTACTAGATTATATACTTTCTTTCCAATGTATCAAAATATTTTCATTTATAATGATTGTATAGTATTATTTTTTGGGTATTAAATTTTGTGAATTAAGTTTCATAAGATGCTTGTTGGAAAAACACTATTATTAAACAATGTTAATGACTCTAAGATTATAAATAATCTTTGGCCAAGCAAACTCAACAAGTAAACGAAGAAGCTCCAGGCATAATCAAAACCGAATTAAAAATTCATTGCAGACCACTCCTTATAATCAAGAGTTTGGTCTCTGATCCCCCAAGAGCATTAGAAGATGCTTGTAATAATGTGGACCCAACAACAAAGAAGCGTTCGAAAATGCTCATGAATAAATTAAAAACGTCTTACGCTCTTAATTATTGCCCGAACACGATGGTATTTCAATTAAGCCTCCAAATTCCAAGTTCAAAACGAGGAGGAATAATTTGTTCCAACTTCTACACTACGTGGGAAGTGAAGTGAAATAAAGGAGTTTGTTTTGTTTATCAAAACTCGCATTCGTTGTGATCGAACATTCTCGATGATGTTGGCGTCAAAATTTTATTTATTTATTTGCTGAGAATAGTTTGTTTTTTTTTTATGCAAAATGATTTTTAAAACTTTAAAATGCAAGGAAAATATTAATAATTAAATATCTAGCCTTAAATAAGTGTTTTAGGTCTTGTTTTTATATTTTTTTAATGATTAAATTTTTTTGGATATCAAAATTTATGTGTAGGCTTCATGAGTTGGTTTTAAAAGTTTTGCTAGTTATTTAACAATTTAAAACATTAAAATCTATTGTTTGAAAGTATTTGTTACCTGTTTTTAAAAAATTAATTATTTATTTTAGATTAATAAATAAATAACAACATAATTTTTACTTTAACTTTTTATAACATAAAGTTTTATTATTTAATAAATTTATTTAACAGCAATCGTAAAAATGATTTTTTTTTTTATCAAAATTCTTTCTAATATTTTTTTTATGCATTTTAAAAGTATTTCTAAACATTTTTAAAAAACATTTATTTTAATATAAAGTTTTTTTTCAGGCTTAATTTGCATTTAACGATCATTTTTATCTCATTTTGCTTATTAATTTTTTCTCGTTTGACTTTTGCACAGTAATTATGTTAATTTTTGCATAAATATTTTTTTCTAATTTATGAATTCCACTATAGAATAAATAATAGTTCGTAAAGATAGTTATTGATGTAATTCTATCTTTTAAAAAATAAATTAAGAACTGTAAATTTGGTTTATACTATTTTATGGTTTAATTTTTGTTAAAAAATATAGAAAAATATGCTAAAAGATTATTTTTAGTATTAAAGTTTGATAATAAAGTTTGTTTATTGAAGAAATTATTGCTATCATCATCATTACTATTATTTTATAAGAAGTGCTTTATATTTACAATAAAAAAAGCTTTCTATTTTTGAAAAAATATTTAAAGTGTTTCTATTATTTAAAAAAATAATAAAAATATATTGTATATTATAATCAACATTATTACTTTTTAATAAGAAAATGCACTGTTTTTACAAGAAAAAAACTCTTCTTACTTTTTAACATCGTTTTTATGCAATGAAAAATTCAGTGGCAACTTTTTTCATATTTCATAATAATAAAAAAATGTAATAATAATAAAAAAATTTCATTGAGTTTTCACACTTGAAATTGTAACAAACACTTTTTTGACAGTTGAAAAAATATCCTCATTTTAAAGTCTTTCTATTATTAAAAAAAAATTTTTTTTTTAACTTGTGAGGTGTAAAAAATTTTCAAAAAACATTTTTAAGAATTTAAGACTTCGAAATTTCAAGAAGAAGATATTGTTTTGACTTTTTCTCTTTTACGGCACTACTTTTGCCGCCATCTTTTTTCTGCTAAAGAATTTCTAATTTTAATGACGGAAATCTCATTATGAAATCTTGGATGCTTCAAAAAGTACCATTCTTCATCTTGAGAATAATAAAAACACTTTTACGAAGCCAAGGGTTAAAAGATTATTGAATTTTCTTACGTTTCGCGGAGATGAGGAAAAAAAGTCACTTAAAAGAATATGTAATTAAAATTCGACCCAGATAAGACGTTGTTATCTTTCTCGCTTTTTTTTTCTTTTGTTTGAATTCAAATTTTCTTATTATCCCGTGGCCTTTGTGAAGGATAATTAATGGCGCAAAAAATTCATTTGCTTAATATTTTAAGATATTAAAATTTTATGAAATGTTTATTAATTCATTAAAAGTAAATATTTATATAGAAAAGTCAAGGAGAATTAATTTTCAGAGAGCTCTCGAACTAATTTTGAAATAATGAAATTCTATCTTTAATCATGAAATATTTATAAGAAAAAAATGCATATCTGTCAGCCGTTGAGCCATAAAATTATATTTAAATATTTTTATTTTTATTTCTTTTGAAAAAGTTGCAATGGTTTGAAATGAAATTTTAGTCGACGATTTTAAATTTAATTTAGATATCTTTTCTAAATTCGTTAATAAATTTGTTTTTGTTTCACAGTGAATATTTTCTTGTTTTCTTCCAGATGAATAGTTCCTCCCACTGACTATAATATATATAATAATTTTTAATATCCAAAACTGATTTTGTTGTATATTTTTAAATCTGACTCGCAAGTAAATTTCCCGTGAATATTTTCATCAAGGAAAATGTTAATATTATTTAGTAACTTAACTTTCAGAATTATGCTACTTAATACATACATACATACATTACACACACACACACACACACACACACACACACACACACACACACACACACACACACACACACACACACACACACACACACACACACATATATATATATATTGACAAGATCTGATGAGATCCATTTTAGTATTAATATTCATTTAAGAAAAAAATGCAATTTGATGTATTTAAAAAAATTCAATGGAATAATAACAAAAAATTCTTTTAAAAACACGACATCGAATTTGAAATTGCCCTTTCAAGAACATCTAAACTTTTATAATTAACATTCCAGACGATAATTTGCTGTCGGAACCCTTAATGCGATACTATATATATTGATATGCGATATGATATTATAAAGTTTAAGTTTAACTATAATATAAAGTTAAACTATATTATCAGAGTTTAACTATGATAAAAATTAAATATTTTTTAATATTGTGAGTTTATAATTAATATTTATTTAAGAAAAAATGTAATTTGATTTATTTTAAAAAAATTCAATAGAATAATAATAGCAAAAAATTATTTTTTAAAATCATGACGTCGAATTCGAAATTGCCCTTTCAAGAACATCTCAACTCTCCACTCAGTATTCCAGAAGATAATTTGCTGCCGCCATTAATGCGATACTATATATTGATATGATTTGATATTATAAAGTTTAACTATAATAAAAATAAATATTGAAAGAATTTCTTTAAATATTGTCCGTTTATAATTAATATTCATTAAAAAGAACATTTCAAAAATACAATTTGATTTATTGAAAAAGAATGCAATGGAATAATAAGAGCAAAAATTCCTTTTTAAAATCACGACTTCGAATTCGAAATTGCCCTTTCAAGAACATCTCAACATTCTACTCGACATTCAGACGTCTATATTATCAAAGTTTAACTATAATAAAAAAAAAAATATTTAAAGAATTTCTTTAAATATTGTCAGTTTATAATTAATATTCATTTAAGAAAAATAAATTTGATTTATTTAAAAAAGAATTCAATTGAATAATAAGCACAAAAATGTACTCTAATTTTTCTTTAAAAATCACGACGTCGAATTCGAAATTGTCCATTCAAGAACATCTAAACTTCATAATTAACATTCCAGACGATAATTTGCTGCCGGAACCATTAAGGCGATGCTATATATTGATATGCGATTCGATATTAATAAGTACTATAAAGTTGATAATGCGATTCGATATAATAAAAATAAATATTTAAAGAATTTTTTAAAATATTGTTAGTTTATTATTAGTATTCATTTAAGAAAAATACAGTTCGATTTAAAACAAAAATTCAATGGAATAATATGAGCAAAAAAATCTTTTAAAAATCACGATGTCGAATTCGAAATTGCCCTTTCAAGAACATCTCCACTCAACATTCCAGACGTCTATATTATCAAAGTTTAACTATAATGAAAAATAAATATTTTGAAGAATTTTTTAAATGTTGTCAGTTTATAATTAATATTCATTTAAGGAAAAATACAATTTGATTTATTTAAAAAAAAAAAAAGAATTCAATGGAATAATAAGAGCAAAAAAATTCTTTTTAAAATCACGACGTCGAATTCGAAATTGGCCTTTCAAGAACATCTCAACTCTCCACTCAGCATTCCAGACGATAATTTGCTGCCGGAACCATTAATGCGAACCTTATCAAATGTAGCTAATCATACATTTTGCATCGCATTCGGAAATGTATCGTCTCAGAAAAAGATGAAACTTAATTTATTTCTACTTTTCGCTTCTCCCTCGAGATACTTAATATTTATTTTATGATAATGATTATGCAAACGAAGGCGAAAAATGGTTCTTCCTCTGCGAATGTCTTAAATTAATGACACGAGAATGTTTTTCCAACGACCGCTTTGTGTAGTAATTCGTGAAGGTTTTAAACGGAGAGTTTTGTTGTTTTCCTGCTACCTGAGTTATTATCGTTTGGGATTATAAAAGGGCTGCATGTTCGCCTTTTTTTATTATTTTTTAACGAATTCGAAGAACATTTCCCGAGATTTCTAACCCTAATTTAAATCCATTTTGTAAGAACTAAGCGAATATTTATTTTGCCTGGGATATGTTTCTTCATTTTTAAACGGTGGCTGTTCCGATGTTATGAAAGTTTTGGGGGATATTAAATGCTTTTTTTTTTTTTTTTTTGTGGAAATAAAAATTGCTGTATAGCTATAATTTATTATTATAGCTATGTGTTTCTTAGTGTAATTTGTGAAAATATTAGGATTTATATTTCAAGTAATTTAAAATGTTTTTTATTATTTAATTTCATGGAATAGAATAATTTTCATAATGCGTGAGATATACATGCAATGGTAATGAGATAATATACATTTTTCAAATCTCTTAATTTGTTATTATTTATCTGTTGTTGTTATTGTTCTAATGTAGCTGGCAATACAGAGACAGTTCATCTTTATGCCATGAGCAAGGGCTGCACCGCTGTTACCGATTTAGTACTACCCGGGGGCACTTGTAGCTTGAAAGTATGCTACGGACGCGAGTCCCACTTACCCCCACATTGCTCTACGATCCTATTAGACCACCACCACTACTACTACTACACCATGTCACATCACTGTGCCTATACCACATCACTGTGCCATCACTGTCCCTTTACAGTTTGGGAATGATGTGGGTGAGAAGAAGTCAGATTGGCCTCTGTGACGCTCTACGGTCATATTAGACCGGGACCTACGACTTAAAGTGGATTCCGAACCACTGCAGACTCGAGCCCGAAACCTGTGGTACTGTGCGCCAGAGTCATCAGGCCCTTGTTATTATTTAACTTATGAAATGTAAAATGAATCAGATGAATTGATAAGTTCTAATTGTTCTAGTTGTTTAAAAAATGCTTTTTATTGAATCAATAAAATTGTGTTGGTGAAAATTTACGATTTTGTTTAAAAAAATTAAAACCTTTCTTATTATTTTGTCTTAAAAAAGTAAATAAAATATGTTAATTTTTGAAACTATGTAGTGTATGTTGTTAGCAATCAAATTTTGGCCCAACATTTTTTTAAAAATATTATCTTCCTCATTATGGCGTCTTTCTTCAAGTAAAACATCGTTAATGGAATCTCAGAATTGTTTTACACCCATTAAAAAATACTTCTTACATTTCAGTAATAAAAGCTGAAACCCTCTCTTAAAGTTCCTCTTTCATTATTTGTCGCTATTATCACATTCTAAGAACTGGTCTGTTTATACGTAATGATACTCGCTTCTCTAGATAATCGCTCATTATTCTCCAAGTCCGCCACTTAAAACACACAACACAATGCGCAGTTCAACACACTTCACCACCAAACTATCTCCTGTAGAACAAAAAGAATCCATGGTAAACAAAACCTGCATGCATAATAACACCGACGTATCATTCACCGGTATTCACGCTTTTGTTTCAACCCTTTTTGCCCATCCTTTTTAGAGAGGAGCTATCTGTGTGATAACTAGCAATAATCCACTAACATAAATTGAAACCACTACAAACAGCTTTATGCCATAAGCAAGGCTGCACCGCTGTTATTCATTCAGCTCTACCCAAGGGGCGCGTGTAGCTTGGCTACGGACGCGAGTAACACGACCCCAGCAACGGTCTACGATCCTATTAGACCAGGATCAGTGGGTCTAATAGGATCGTAGACCGTTGACCACCGGCTTAAAGTGGATTTTGAAACACCACAAGCATCCATGGTACCGTCGGATGTCCATTTTACATTAAAAAACATCCATTTTGTTTTTTAAAACAAAAGCACTTATTATTTTGTGTTTAAAAAAACATAAATAAAAAGCAAATTAAAATATGTATATTTTTGAATCCACTTTGTAGTATATGTTGCTATTAGTCCAAGTTTGGCAAAACAATTTTTTTTTTTTGTAATATTATCTTCATCATTATGCCTTATATTTTCGTCTTTCTTCAAGTAATACATCGTTAATGGAATCTCAGAATTCTTTTACACCCATTAAAAAGATGTCTTACATTTCAGTAATAAAAACTGAAACCCTCTCTTAAAGTTCATTTTTCAGTATTCGTTGCTATTACCACATTCTAGGAACTAGTCTGTTTATACATAATGATACTCATTTCTCTATATAATAGCTCATTATTCTCCAAATTCACCACTTAAGCACACAAACAATGCGCAGTTCAACACACTTCACCACCAAACTATCTCCTGTAGAACAAAAGAATCCATGGTAAACAAAACCTTCATGCATAATAGCAACACCGGCGTATCATTTTCACAAGGAATGGACAATTCACGCTTTTGTTTCACCTCTTTTTGCCCATCCTTTTAGAGGGGAGCTATCTGTGTGATAACTGGCAATAATCCACTAGCATAAATTGAAAAGCTTGGAGAGTTTCTCCTCTCACTTATTCATGCGCTTCCGTCAGATAGGAGAAAAGTGCGGAGAAGATTGAAAACAAAGGGTGGTAATGGCCGCCCTCCCCAAATAATTTAATACTTCTCCTCGACCAGACAGCACCGAGATGAAGTCATTAATATGGACGAGTATTATTCAGATAGAGTCGTTGTACCGAGATAGGATGCCATGCAACATTCATTCCAGAGATACTAGTCTTCACTTATGAATAATAAATGTTAATTTAGTGTTAACTCCTGTCGCAAGTGCCATTTTTTTTTTGCGATGCTGTTATTTCCAGACGGATAGTGCCTTGAAAATTAATAAGCAAGTTCTTCAGAAGGGAACAATTAGCTGAATATGAAAATATAAAGAAAGGTGAAACTTGGGTTTCTGAGGTCTTTTGAAAAACAACAATTTAATTTTTGTATGTCTGTATTGAAATTTTATCTTTAAGGGTTTTTTTCTTCTCATTTTGCATATTTTGAGTTTGTGCGCAGAATATTTTGAAAACTGATACATCAAGAATGTTGAAATTTGTCATGCTCCTTAATTATACATCAATATACTGCTGGAAAATTAATTTGTACAATTTTTTTCTAACAAATAAATTTTATATGAAAAATAAAACAAAATTAAGTTTACATTTTCTTTAAAAAATATTATTACAATTTTATTTCTATTAAATTGATCAAACAAAGAACAAGTACCCGGGACTCAGCTGTTTCTTTGTGTTTCTAACATTAATTTTTATGAATGAAAAAGAGCTTCAAGTTCTTGATTTTTAATTCGAAAATCATAGAAATTTCTTCTGGAAATATACAGGGTGATTATAATTAAAGTCCCATTTTCAAAATGTTGTAAGAAAAGAATGTGTTCGACAAGTTTGGTAAGTTAAGTTGTTGAGTTTTCCATAAGTTCACGATGAGTTTGATAGTATTTATGATTCCTAACTGTAATAAACATATCTTTTAATCACTGTATCGATGATTTAGTGGGCGTGCTTATCCGACCGAGAATCTCAAACCCTTCTCTCTCTCTTCGCAGACCTGAAGAAGCACTTCGAGAACCAGCCCCTGAGCAGGCACGTGGCCATCGAGGGACAGATCTCCCTGCAGTGCCTGCCCCCGAAGGGGTGCCCGCCCCCGAGGTGATGTGGCTGAAGAACGGGGAGGTGGTGGACACCGCCAAGGACCCCAACCTCATCATCTCGAACGAGGGCAACCTGCTCATCAGCGTGGTGCGCATGGCGGACATGGGCAACTACACGTGCATGGCCCGCAACCCGGCCGGCACCCGCTACAGCGAGACGGCCATTCTCACGGTCTACGGTGAGTGCCCACTATCTCCTTGCATTTACCTTATATTTAAAGATAATAAAGCACAAAATGTTCTCAATATACACAGTCCAGTCACATTAATGCGATCACCACCTACTTTCGACGTCACCGTGAAATAACCAATCACAAAAGGCAGGTGGCAGCACATTGCAGTGGAATGTATATAAAGAATTCCACTGAATACCACATTCCACACTCCACTTAAAGCCAGACTATACAAGAGTGTACAATCTGGCTTTTTAACAAGTGGTCACATTAATGTGACTGGACTGTGTATACTTACGTTGGACGTGCATACCTACATTGCTGTCCGTTATTTATGATGCATAGCATAAATAACGGACAGCAACGTAGGTTGGTGAAAAATCATCATTATAGTATGTCGGGAAACGTACATTTGTAAATGAGACTTATTGAGCTAGTATTCAACACACACTTTCCCTTGTTTGAAGCTACGTCTACATTTGCAACATTCACCTAAATGTTCGTCTGTGCCCTGGCATTGTAGTTTGAGCGCGTATAAACTAACCCCCTTATCTCTCTTTACAAGCGAGCCTCTTCCCCCTATCCATGTGAGCTGCCTGATGATCAACTGGCTAGCGCTCTGGCCGTTGGTACCGAAGACTTCAGGTTCGAATCCTGGCTGTGGCATGGGTATTTGTTGATGGTTCGTAATCCGCGTTGAACTGTAGGTCCCGGTCTGTTTAGCCCTCGTGTGCACAAGATGACCGTAGAGCGGCAAACCACACCAAAACTAGCCAAGAGATTGATCAAGTCATATACCAAAGATTTTTCACATTCAAACAGGATGTGCATCAAATTGGATGAATTCGAAAGTGGACTACTGTATTTAAAAATCATTTTTTTCACCTTCACTTTTTTTCCTTTTAATAAAGACAACTAGTATGGGGAATACTTTACACAAAAATTTTATAAAATGAATAAAACTTTCCAAAGAATACATCAAAACGTTAACAAGTATTCGCTAACAATATTCAGAAGGATGAGTTTAAATAAAAGACACTTTTATTATACATGAAATGCTTAATTTTCTCATCCATTTCTTTTCTTTCGGTTAGTATCTTCCAAATTGAATTTCAGATCAAGAGGGAGGGGGAAAAAGAATAAAGAATACCTTTTCTGCTTTTGATTAAAACTATTTGATTCCATAATATCATTAGTGTCTTTCTTTTTTTTATTTTTATTTCCCAAGTCGAGAAAGTATCCCCTCCCCTCTTTCTCAGCAGCGTATAATTCGGTTAGTCTCAGGTCTGGATTCGTCAAAACTCGAAAGATCCGTTATCGTGATTCGATTAACCTATTTCCAAGTCTCATTACCATTCATTGGCTGCATCCTAATGGCCGCCAGATTAACACCTCGTCTGCTTTCAATTCTGCTGCATCGTTGATGTTCAAGCGATTCTTCTTCTTCTTCTTTCTTGCCATCCAGAAAGAAGAGAAAGCTTTTTATCATTTATTGATCCTTGTTCCTAATTCGCATTATATGTGCCGATGTACAGTGGTACGTAGATATGCATTCTTTAACCTTTTCTGGTACTTGGACTGGGAGTACATCAAAGGAATTTCTCCCATAGGAAATAAAGGGTCTGTTCCCATAAAAAGTCATTGTTAGTGGCAAATTGTAGAAGTTATTATTATAGGATTATTATAACATTTATTTTATATGTTATAATTAATAAATATATACTTTGCTAAAATTTGTAAATGCAAGAGCAGTTCGATGAAAATTTAAATTTTATTTTGTCTCCTCTGACCCTTTTTTTCCAACTTGGATCTAATAGGGGATCACCAGATTGGACGTTGACTAAAAATCTGTCCAAAAATTTACTTTAGCTTTTAGTGCTAAAATTTAACTATTTAGTGCTAAAATTTGTAAATACAAAAGCAATTATATGAAAATTCACCAAATTTAATTTTCGTCTACTAGGTCCCTTTTTTTTCCTACTTGGATCTGACAGAGGATCACTATATTGTACTTTGACTAGAAATCTGTCCAAAGAATTTTGCTTTTCCCTTTTTATCAGGACATTTTGGATATGTGGCATCTTGTAGTCATTCCGACCAGTGCTATTATGGTTTATTAAGGTGTTGTTGGGGAAGGAGGGAGGGTGCTTGTTTTTGACATCCATCCTTTTTAGGGAAAGATTTTGATGCACGCAACACAACTTTCATTAAACGGGGCTTATTCCAAAGCTGAGGTATCACTATACCGTGAGGTATACTGAGATACCACTGTATAAAATCTCTTTTCATGAGCAATTCTAATTCTAATTCAGTGTCTTAAATCAGGAGACATTTTTTTTTTTTTTCTAATGCAGCTGGCAATAGACAGACAGTTAATCTTTCTGCCATAAGCAAGGGCTGCACCACTGTTACTCATTTAGCACTACATAGGGGACACGCGTAGTTTGAAGATAGGCTACGGACGCGAGTGACACTACCCCCACAACGCTTTACGATCCTATTAGACCGGGACCTACGGTTTAAAGTGGATTCCGAACCACTATAAACATTCATGGCACAGCCGGGACACGAACCTGAAACATGAGGTACAAAATACCAGAGCGATAGCCACTCAGCCATCAGGCCCCAGATCAGAGAGTCAATGCTAGTACGGCTGGTTCGGATTTTTGTTGTAGGTGAAATATTTCGACGTCTATCAATTTCAGCAAAGATTTTGACGCATGCTAGTTATATTCCAAACAAAGGTCTTATAAAAAGATATGTGTCAATTTGGACTCGTTCCAATACTGAAGTGCCACTATATATTTCTCAAAACGTATCAATACAAAGAGCATCTCAAATTTTTTTCTAGATCCAATACCTGAAAAGCTCCTTTGTTTTTACGAACAGGAAACACTGACCTCCACTTAACTCTCCCGAACAATCAATTCTTTCTCAAGCAGTCGTGCAGAGAAAATTACTCCCTCCCCCTTCCATCCCGGTTGACCCCCCCTCCCCTCTAATGAGGAGATTCCAACCCTTTGAGATCCCGTCCTGTCCGCTGGGAAAATTACCGGGGTGGGAAAGGAACGTTTTTTTTTGGTTCGTTCTTTAAACATCATGTAGCCGAATGCTCGTTCTTTCTTTTTTTTTTTTTTTTTTCTTCGAAGGGGAGAGGGGAGGGGTTGGAGTAAAGGGATGGAAGCGAAGTTTTAAGGGGTCAAAGGGTATTTGGACCGCTTTCTTATTACCTCATCATTTTCTTTGTTTGTTTTTTGTTTTGTTTTTCCAAGACAGACGGGATAATGCGTTCCAAAATCACATCCCTACCTGTTTTCGCTTGGCAGTGTATCGCTCTGTTTTCATTTATTTGGCTTGATTTCGTTTGTCGAACCCACACGGAAGTGGATGATGCCCATCTTTTACATACTAGTTATTGTGCGACAGTTGGAAAATTCAACTCCCTCATTATCCTATCGTCATAATTTAAAAAAGCGAGTAGATTCGGCGATGATTGTGACAATTGTCTCGCATCAAAAATGATTGTTTTATTGTTTTCCTATAACACTACGGGCTTCTGGCGCTCGGCACACGCACAGGTCCCGGCGGTGGCATGGATGTAGATGTGTACATTTAAATTTCTTCCGAAGGGCAATAGCTCTTCTCAAGTTGGTGTAATCCGGCAAATCTAGTCCGTGATATTCCTACTTAACGCCATATATAAAATTGTGCAATATCAATGGCAAATATTTTTCATTCAAGTGACAACCTTATCTATGACAAAATATTTGTAAACTATTTTATATATTAATTAAATTGTAAAAAAATGCTGTTAATAATCTTGTTACACAAAATATTTTATTAAGTATTAGTATAAGTTTAAGTATTCATTTTAAATATTATAATTTGCTAATTTAAATTTAAATATTTATATATTAATATATAAATATTATTGTATTTTTAAAAATATAACAAATCGGTTCAGTATTTGTTTATATTGATAAAATTTAAATTAAAAACTAGGGGACTGAATTCAATTTAAAAAATTAAAAAAATATTAAAAATGTTGTATATATATAATATTGACAAAATTTAGATCTCTATTATTTTATTCCTAAGTTTAAAGTAACCCATTTTTTTCCAGTGTACTCTTTAATAAAAAACTTTTCCAGTGTACTCTTTAGTAAAACTTTTATGTTGAATTATCACTTTAATTAATGAAATTGAAAGGAATTTCATTAATTAAAGTGATAATTCAACGTAAAAGTTTTTTACTGTTCAAAAGTTAATAAAAATCTGAAAATTAAATTAAACTTTTTTTAGAATAAGATAGAAATGCAATCTTTTTATTTAGTTTTTTTAATAAAATATGCATATATATATATATATATATGAAAATATTTTAGATTCAATTAAGTTTGATTTCTATTTTTAGGATGAAATTATGAAAAATAATTTTATAAAAAAAACCGTTCATTAATTTATTTATTTTATTTATTATTTATAATTAATAATTACTATCATAATTATTTTCTGTGTGAATCGAAACGAGCAAAAAGCAATTCAATTTAAAATGTATAAATTTGGCTCCAAGATTGAAAATTAAGCTGTTGGCGATTTTTTAAAAAGCATTATTGAACCTTTCAAGACAGGAATAGTTCGTCACACGGCGCCAAGCCCTATAATCTGAGAGTAATATGTAGCACCATATATTTGGTTAAAAACCTTTTGTTTAAAAACGACAAACTTATGCATTTTGATATTGCACATCAAAAATATTATAGATTCGATTACGTTTGATTTTTTATTTTAGGATGAAATTATGAAAAAAAATTTTTATAAAAAAAACCGTTCATTAATTCATTTGTTTTATTTATTATTTATAACTTATAATTACTCTCATTCTATACTATTCTTATAATTATTTTCTATTTGAATCGAAGCGAGCAATAGTAATTAAATTTAAAATGTATAAATTTGGCTCCAAGATATTAAGCTGTTGGCGATATTTTAAAAACGTTATTGAACTTTTTGCGAGTCGCCAACTAGGGGAATAGTTCGCCACGCGGCGCCAAGCCCTGTAATCTGAGAGATTATTTCTGAAGATTATTTTTATATCTCTTTTTGAATTAGGCTTTTTCTTTTTCGCCAATTCTCTCAGGTAGCCGATGCGAATTTCACATTAATATCCGCATTACCAGTGGCACGCGCTTGAGTCTCTCGAAATCTCTTCTCCCACACCAGTTGGGGATGTTTCTGATCATTTTTATGTTAATCATGTTTTCTACCTTTTATTATTTTTTTTATTTCTATATCCTTCTCGAATTTCATTTTCGTTCTCATTAGCATTTTGTGAACGAAATTTCTTTTTTTTATTCTTTTTCTTTTTAAACTTGCGATACATTCGAAGACGTGCTCTTTTAATATTCTTCAGAATAAATTTGCTTCGTCTCTATATTATTATTATTTTTTTTTTCGCCTTTTTATTTACTCTCATGGTTTGAAGAATTATGTCTTGTTTCATTTTTAAATGTAAGTGAAAATTAAAAAAAGAATGAAAAGGTTTCGAATCGCGAAGGTTACAGTGATTTTTTTTTTTTTATTTTGATGAAGATGCTCTAGATAATTTTATTAATAAAATGTATTGAAAAGGAGATTTTGCTGTAGAAAGTTATTAATTCTTGCAGGTTATTTTTAACTCCGGAATTTTTTGAAGAATCTATTCAATAAATTTCAAAAAAATAATCCTTTCGTATAAAAAATATTAATTGAGTGTTAAATCTTGAACATCAAGGTATATTTGGCAATCATTAATTTTTCTTATGTACGATTACTAATGCTATCGCATCATTACCTTAAATGGATTTCATCACACGTATGAGTGAATTATACTCTTAAAATAAGTTATTTATTTTAAAATTAATTTCTGTATGATTCGTTTGATACGCTAAATGCTTTTTTTTCCCAATGTAATTTGCGAATAACGTATTTTATAAGAGCTAATTCAATACAAAAAAGTAAAAATGGCATATAATCATCATCATCATCAGCCCTATGGTGGGCCAAGGCCATCTACCTGCTGGTAGGTTTCTAGATGTTTCCTTTTTACGGGATAAAGTTGTCAGAACTACACCCAACGCTCTACAGCTATATGAGATGCTCTACGATCTATTAGAACGGAAGCTGCGGTCTGTTTGAAGTGTATTCCGAACCACTAAAAACATCCATGGCTCCGCCGGGACTTGAACCCTGTGACACCGAGCGTCGCCAGAGCGCTAGTCAATCGGCCACCGGCCGACCGGGCCCCATATATAATAATAATAATAATAATTACAAATGTTTTGATTTAGCTTTAAAAATTTTATTAGCTCTTTTATAAAATCATTTACATAAGGTACAGAAATATATATAAAAAATGTTATGCTTGGTTTGTCGCTCTATGGTCATCTTGTGCACACCGGGACCTACAGTTTAACATGGATTCCGACCCTGAAACCTGTGGTACCAAAGGCGCTAACCACTTGGCCATCAGGCCGCCTAAAAAAAAGCTAGGGGCAACACATACTTTTAGATTTTTCTTTCCCTCTAATTTAAAAATACGTTTTTTGTAATAATTTATTCATAAATTATACAGTTTTTTTCTGATTAATGTGTATTAATACATATAAATCTAAGTAGTGATGATATTGTCATAATAGGAAATTTATTAAATATTTCATTTCTTATTAAAGATTCAATATATTTCGATGTCTTAAATCATTACAAATGTTAATAGATTTATGTATTTATTTTATTATTTATTTATTTATTTAATCAATTTATTTTTAACATATTTATTAAATAAATAAATAATAAAATAAATTATTAGTTATTACTATTTAATAAAAAAAAAAAATTTCTGTTATTGTTTGTTATTATTTTTTTACCTATTTTTTTAAAAAAATAATAACAAATAATAACTCAAAATTTTTAACATAATTTAATTAGCAATAATTATATTAAAACATAATTAATTAATTAAATTGGCTAGCAATAACTAATAGTATTTTTTTATATAATTGTGAATAGGAATGCATGACTCATACTTACCCATGCACACCTAAAAGAAGAGAAAACCCCTTTCGCTTCAAAGAAATAAAATACGACAGCATTTTCTGCAAGTAAACATATTTTCAGCACTTGCAAAGGAGAAAAAAAATTTTTTTTTTTTTAATTCACCTGCTTCGAAACAATATCACCACGATCCTATGTCGGAAAAAAAAGAAGAAAAAAAAAAGTACAAAATAATTTTTTTTTTTACAAAAAAGCGTTTCCAAAATTCCTGCACAGAACAAAAATCTTATTTTTCAACTTTCCTGCATCCTTCTTTCTTATCTTCTGTTATTTTAGGCATTCTAGAACTGCCAGCGATGCCTGAGTTTTCGGAAATTTGTCAGGTTTTTTTCGCACCATTCAATGTCTCCAGGTTATGAATCCTGATATTCGCGCAATTTGTTACGTTGTATTTTTAGAGCAAGGATTCTTCCTTCTTCTCATTGGCTGAGAACGACAGAAAAGACGCGCGTGGAAAAAAAAAGAGTCACAGTATTTCTGTTTAGTGTTTTGTCGGTGTTTTTGTTGCATAAAAAGTTCTTTTATTTAGGTTGGATTGTGTTACTTCTGCGTTGTTGAACTCAACTCCGCTAATTGTTGATTATTTATGCAACCTGAAACTTGTGGTTAGTGTTACATGTAGCTAACAGGATTTGTGCCAGATAAGGCCTGAATGTTTTCTTTTATGTGCAACATACGTTAGTAATTGCGATTCTATAATGTGTCAAATCCTGGTTGTCGTCAAGCATTTAAACTTCAGATAAGACATGACTAAGCTTTTATTTACCAATTAAAATGTTTCTATTGCGCATTCTTTTACTCATGATTCTTTGTGACATTTTCTGAATCATTTACAAAACTGTTGAACAAATATTGATATGGATATTTAACGTCAGTTTTGTTATTATTGCTTATACCCGTGAGATTTATCACATTTTTACAAAATATATTTATTTTATAATGGTCAAAGTAGTGAAAACCAATATACAAAAATGTATTTAAATACATGATATGTGCATCCCTATATTCAAAAATTAATTGTCGAAATGATGAGAAAAAATGGACTTTGATTTTAAAATAATATTCTTGCGAATATATCGCAGATATTGCTTGCTTTATTGATGAGTTTACAGTTCGCAGAATAATTAAATTATATTCTGCGAACTCCTAAAGCGTCTCGCATCTTGGAACATCTAATCAGGTTCTGTGTTTCACTTTAAATGACCTCAGTGACGCAGTTAATTTAAATGTAATTTAATTCGATTTTTCGTTAGATACATCAATAAAATTTACTCAGAAAAAGCAATATATGAAAATATATACGATAAATACTTATAAAGTACAAAAAAAAAAAAAAAAAAAAAAAAAAAAAAAAGAATTCTTTATTGTTGAGTTTTAAAAACCCTCTTCTTGATTGGAAAACTCTTTTTGTAACCTTTAAAACTAAAGTCGTCCATTTTTCTATTCGGAAGATAAGACGCATCCCAAAATCCAGTTTTTTTTTTTTTTTTTTAAATTGTTCCCTGTAATTCAATAACCGGCTGACTCATCGAATTTGATCCACCTTCCATCCTTCATCTTACCTTCCGACGAAAACCCTTTTGTTATTGACACCCGAGTCAGAGCTCCTATCTCGGAATCAATCTCCCTTCCTTGTGCTGAGGGGGCGTTTCCCAAAAACTTCCTTATTGATTACTCGTCTTCAAGTTTTTTTTCTTTTTTTCAATATGCCTATTATTATTTTTTTGTATCTTTCTCAAGATGCTATAAATTCTTTTATATTTTTATCGCCCACCACATTTCAATTCTGTTCTGAATTGCAAGTTCCTTTGCTTCATGTTCTTTCTTCCACATTCATCTCCATCATTCTCCTTTAGGTTTCAACACGGTTTTGGGACAAAGGATCCTTCCACCAGGCTATATCCAATATCAGAATGGACTCTATTCATTTACATGTTAATAAGTGTACAACCTTATCCTTGTGCCTTACTTCAATTTCGCTTTCAAATTGTATTATGTTCTTGTAAATCATGCCTGTTTAAATCTAGGGTCATGTTAGCTCCATATTGAGAAATGTCTATGTATTTAGATGGAGAGAATGTCTCCAGATCCTATAAATTCTTTAACATTTATATCATCCATCACATTTCAATTCTGAATTGCAAGTTCTTTTTGCTTCACGTCTTTTTTTGGACATTCGTCTCCTTTGCTGAAGTTTCAACTCGGTAATGGAACAAATTATCCATCCTCCATGTTATATCCAATAGCAGAATAGGCTATATCTTCCCTTTATTCATTTATATGTTAATATGTGTACAACTTATCTTTATGGCTTACTTCAATTTCGTTTTCAAATTGTATTATGTTCTTGTCTAGGCATATATATCATGCTTCCTTAAATCTAGGGTTATGTTAGTTAAATATTGAGAAATGTCTATGTATTTAGATAAAGAGAGTGTCTCAATATCCTATAAGTTCTTTAATATTTTTATATTTTTATCGCGTACCGCATTACAATTCTGAATTGCAAGTTCCTTTGATTCACGTTCTTTCTTCGACATTCACCACTTTTACTCAAGTTTCAATTCGGTATTGGGACAAATGACCCGTCTTCCATGCTATATCCAATATCAGAATGGACTATATCTTCACTTTATTTATTTACATGTTAATAAGCGTACAACCTTATCTTTATGCTTTACTTCAATTTCGCTTTCAAATTGTATTGTGGTCTTGTCTAGGCATGTAAATTATTGCTGTTTAAATCTAGGATCATTTACCATTTTCCAATTCTGCATTTCTAAGTTCTTTACTTGAAGTCTTCCTTCTGTAATGTATCTCCTTAATCTACGTAAACTTCAGAACAAGTAATCGTTTCTTCATGCCAGGATAAACTCCTCTTTACTAACAGTGGCCTGTTGGCCAATTGGCTATGCGCTCTGATCTTTGATATCACAGGCTCCAGGTTCGAGTCTTGGCTGTGGAATGATGTTTGTGAGTGATTCGGAATCCACTTTAAATTGTAGGTTCCGGTCTGTTTAGCCCTCGTGTGCACAAGATGGCCGTAGAGCGACAAACCAAACGATACCTCTTTACTGACATGTAGTTCATGCTCTTAACTATGTATAGTTTACTGCAGTTCCACGTCCGAGTTTTATTATGTTCTTTGCCAAGGTATGTATATCTAGTAGTAAAGTACAATTTAAAACTACAGTAAATAAAAAAAAAAAAAAAAAAAAATTTGAATCGGTATTCCATTTTCTTACTCACCGTTGATTTTAGATGCATTCCAATGGTTATGTTTACAGCTTGAGTACGATAAAAGTTAAAAAAAAAAAAAAAAAAAAAGTCTTTTAAAATCTTTCAAAAGCAATTTTTGTTACAAGTGAAATTTTTATTGATTATTTAGCAGGCATGCTGGTCATTCATATGCTATTGCACTCTGCATTTGTTTGGTAGAATCAAACATGCTTCATTTATATGTAAGCACAGTTATTAATTAGTATGTGCTTGTGCAAGCGGCCGTCTTAGAATTGTTTCTTCTCTCCTCAGTGAACGGGGGTGGTCGACGTGGAGCCCTTGGTCCGAGTGCACCGGGCGATGCGGTCGCGGCAACCAGCAGCGCTCCCGGCTCTGCACCAACCCTGCGCCCCTCAACGGAGGCCGCCCTTGCTCGGGAGATCCTCTGCAGAAATCCGACTGCACGAACCTGTGCCCCGGTAAGCGACCTCTTTTTAACTGCACACTTCTGCACTTTTTTTTTGTACTCTATTCACTCTTCATTTCCATGTCTAAAAACCTTATGTTGTAGATCAGTGATAGGACATCTTATATACTGTTTATATCACAGTGAAAATACAAATGGTAAAATCTCCATGTTGATATTTATTTTTGAAGCAGTTGGAAATAATTCATATTTGCTAAATGAACCCTTATTATATGTGCCTTACGTCACAGTGTTAATTTAATTTTAGTTTTAAATTATGTTCAGAGGTAAACTGACAACTAGCTATTTTACATCGATTGCGAAAAATTCACGTTGATATTTCGTTATTGTCACGTCATCGTTGGAATAATTCTCAGTGATGGCAATTTTGAAGTCCCTGCAATGCAAATTGGAAAGAAAGGGGCTGATTGTCTTTGTCTAGTTTGTTAACAAGAAAAAAGAAAACAGCGAATCATTTTTTTTCTTTTCTTACAACAGTCAATCCAAATGATCATTAGGGTCACTTTGGAAATGCATCCTAACTCCGCGGGCCGCCTATAAAATTATATATGCCCCTATTCGATTTAGACCCACTATAGACATTAGACCTATATAATAAATATACTTCAAAAATAAAAACTATGGTTTTCATCACCCAAAAAAAATTTTCTGAAAAATATTGATATCGCATAAAGATATTTTATTAAAAAATGTAGCTTTAGATTAAAAGATAATACAATTGATACTTAATGTTTAGTCTTAATGTAATAGTACCTGTGGTACCGAGCCCCAGAGCGCTAGCCATTATTTTTAAAATATGCCAAATAATATTAATTAGTTCACAATTTAGCCTTTTTTAATTATGCTACTTTTAATAATTTTTTTTTTTTTTTTTTTTGTTCTAATGCAGCTGGCAAACACTTAGACAGCTTGGTCTTGTATGCCTTAAGGCAAGCGCTGCACAGATGTTACACACTTTGCATTACCCAGGGGGCCGTATAACTTGAAGATAAGCAACGGACGCGAAGTAGCAATGCCCCCCGCAACGCTCTACGATCCTATTAGGACCGGGACGTGCGGTTTAAAGTGGATTCCAAACCACTACAAACATCCATGGCACCGCCGTGACACGAACCCGAAACCTGTGGTGCCGAGCGCCAGAGCGCTAGCCACTCGGCCATTCAGGCCCCTTTTTAATAAATTCATTGATTTAATTAATTTTAATTCGTGGCTTCATATTGAGTGCAGTGCCTTATTCGAGAAAGAATTTCATGCGAATCTGCGCAATAATTTTTTTTTTTTTTTTTGATGCGCAGCAGATGAGATTCTCATCGCAGCTACAAGATAAAGAGTTACCGGGCGCACGTCGGTAACTTTTTAAGTCCTGACTCTTAACTCGCGCAGTTTGGGCTGTGTTATAGCACAAATGAAATTGAGAAATCTAAGAGACGTAGGCTAATTAATTGCAAAATATTTGCAATTAAATATGCTATTTATTTAAAATGAAAATATGTTAAATAATATTAACTAATTCACAATTTAGCTTTTTTTCAATTCCTTCTATTAGCTCACACTCTCCCTATATATATCTTGTTCAAATTTTCAATCGTTCATAAACTTCACTTTTATTCATCCACTCAAGTTCAAATGCATTTTTTTTTTTTTTTAACTTGTAGTGGATGACACTGGATGTTAATACGTTTTTTTCAAATATTAATTCAATAATTTAATTCAATTAATTAATTAAATTTTTTTAGATTTAAGTTGCATGTATCGCCCCATAGATGGCGCCCGATAAACTTAAAAAAATGAATGAAAATTATTTATAAAGGACTTTCTGCAATAGAGTGAAAAAAAGTAGGAATTGACTTAAATTTTTTTTTTTTTTTTTTATATTACTTGTTTTTTTAGCTATGCTACTTTTCCTAAATTCATTGATATAATTAATTTTTTTTCCGTGGTTTCATATTAAATGCAAAGATGGGAATCTGCGCAGTGGTTTTTTCCGATCCACAGCGGATGAGATTCTCACAGCAGCTGCAGGTTACCTGGTGCACATGTCGTCATGTGACATCCCCTTACGTAGGCACTCACATGCTCAGCATTCCTCGGGGCTTGTTTGCGAAGGACCGCCATTATTTATGGACGTCATAATTACTGGATCCTTACGTGAGCTATTTCGCAAATTGTTTGATTAAAACGTCCCAGGAATGCGCGCAGGTTGGATGCTCCTGTGACACATTTCTCGCAGGACATCGGTTTCACCCCCGCCGGCGATTTCCATGATTTCAAATGAAAAAGAAGATTGTAAAGGTGATATTATTTTATTTGAAATAAGTATATGCAACGTATTTTGTAACATACGTATTTCTGATATATGTCTTTAATCCATTATAGTTTTGGTTTGGTTTGTCATTCTACGGTTACCTTGTGCTCACTTTGAGCTAAGCAGACCAGGACCTACAGTGTAACGTGGATTCCGAACCACTTACGAACATCCATGCCACCGCCAGGATTCGAACCTGGAATACCAGAAAGGCCACCAGGCCGCTAATCCATTATAGATCCTTGTATAAAATGGGATTCATACCAAATGAGCGGCCTTATGGTCAATTTGCTAGCGTTCTGACCATAGGTTCATGATCGAATTCTGGCGGTGGCATGGATGTTTATTTGTGGTTCGAATCCACGTTAAACTGTAGGTCATCTCGGTCTATTTTGCCCAAAGTGTGCACAAAATGACCGTAGAGCGACAAACTATACCAAGTGAATCTTTCTCATAAAAAATAAAAGGAAATGATTAATCAGTTCTCACGAAGAAAAACATTACTGTTATTGGCATTTTATACGTTGATGGAGGTTCTATATAATGATTTAAATACAACGTAAGCAATAAAATAGTTAAAGGGAATACATTCATAAATGATAATTTATGTTTAATTTTCTCTTTTATGTCTTTTCTTCCTTATTTGGTCCAGGTTGAGGATCATCAGATTAGATGTTTAAAAAAAAATTCGTTTAAATAATTTTGCTTCTGCCTTGAGCTGTTACTCATTTAGCACTACCCAGGGGGCAACTGTAGCTTGAGGGTATGCGAAGAACGCAATAACGCTCTAACTAACGATACAGATAACTAACACTACCCCCACAACGCTCCATTATCCTATTAGACATGGACCTACGGTTTAAAATGGATTCAGAACCACTACAAACATCTATGGCACTACCAAGACTCGAACCTTGTAGCAACGAGCGCTAGTCACTGGCCATCCGGCCCCACCTTAAAAACTAGAAACATTGGAATCTTCAAATATGATTTTGCAATAATAATAAATAAATAAATGATATGGTCATAGTTTCCTATCAAAAGTAAACTGAAAACACACACACACATATATATTATCAGGAACATGTACCAATTTAAAAACTTGTGATAGAGATATTTAAGACGTAATTTCTGACTTGCGTTCCTGAATTGAAAATGAAATATTATTAGCTCCAAGCACTGAAACTTGCCCTGGCACGAAGTACATAAATTCCGCTTTGCGTAAACTGGATGTCAACCGCAATATCGTCCTTTTTTTTTTTTTAACCATAAAATTCACGTCCCTATTTACTTTCCAAGTAGATAACTGTATTTTTAGGCCTGCGAAGTCGCTTTTACCAGTGGCATGGGAGAAATTATCCTCCGAACATGTAACCACGTTCGAATAGTGAATCAAAAGCTCTGGGAACCTCCATATTCTCTGGGAGGAATTCTTTAGGCCGCAGACGCAAGTGAATTACCCTAGTACGTGAGGAAGAACGTCTCGAGACGCAGGGGGAAGTACTACTGCAGGGAAGAAGAAAAAAAAGTGGAAGGGATGAGATAGCATCTCCCCCACAGATGCCGTTGTCATCCTGTGGGGAGGGGGAGATTGGAAAATCCGATAAAGATGGACAAGGTCGAAGCGGGTCATCGCATGCGTGAAGGGAGGGAGGATGTACCACTTTGGAAAATGGAATCTCTGTTCTTAGCTCGGATGGTTGGTTGGTTTAAATTTTATAGCACTTTGAAGCTTTATGGGATATAGTGTCAGATGCGAGGAAATCGTTGCAGAGTTTCATATCCGATTGGTTTAGATTAATTAGTTTTTTACTAAGTGGCCAATTAAAGAGGAAGGATTAATTTCGTGGAAAAAAATTGTTTAAAATGTTTTTGTAATATATTTTTCATAGATACTGATTGTTATTAGATATAAGGTTACGTTAAATTTTATATACTTTATTTCGATAAATTCTGAATGTAACCAATTTATATATCATCATCAGTGGTGCAACAAGCCCATGGTATGGTCCAAGGATATCTGCCAAATTTCTAAACAGGAGATGTTCTCTTTTTTTTTACGGGGACTCGAACCCAAAACCTGTGGCATCGAGTTCCAGAGAGCTAGTCACTTGGCCATCAGGCCCCCAATATTTTTATACCAGTTATACATTTTAAACTAGAACTTGGAACTTGGTTTAAAGAATGTTTAAAGTCTTGCTACGTGATGTTGTTTACAATACTCTACTGTTAACAATGTTTGATAAGAATTTATTATCACTCTCTTAATACGTAAATTATTATCAGAATTTATCATTTTATTATACATTGATATTAAAACATTGGCTACTCAGCTGCGAGCTGGCTTGGCCGAGTGGCTAGCGCTCTGGCCTTTGGTACAATAAGCTTCAGATTCGAATCTTGGCGGTGGCATGGACGTTTGTGAATGGTTCGGAATTCATTTTGAACTACAGATCCCGGTTTCTTTAGCCCTTGTGTGCGCAAGATGACCGTAGAGCGACACGGCAAATCAAACAAACTCAGCTTCGAAGCTGAGTTTTTGTAGGAAATGACGTAATAAAAAAATTATTTAGGGGCTTGAATGTGATTAAATTCACATTACACAGAAAAATGTTTTTGCATTTGCAATGTTTTTATTAATATTACATGCATTTTTTTTTTTTTTTTTTTTTTTTTTTTTTTTTTTTTACCCCTGTAAGTTATCTCAGCAGTTTCACCTGTTCTTCAGAAAACAGATATTTTCTTAATTTACAAATAATATCTGTTTTACCAGCAGCATATTATGAAGATTATCATTGAAAATTAGCAATGCCTTCTTAGAGCTTTGCTTTAAGAAATGCACATGGTAAATTTCAAGATAGTTTTTTATAATATGTCTTGACTTTCAATAAATAAGAGGGCAAGCTTTGCAAAAAGTCGAGTTTGAATTCTAATTTATTGAGAAGGCGTTTAAATTCAAATGTCAAGGTCTTCGGGGTCTGTGAGACCTTCCTTTCACGCATCGCGTTAATTAAGAATTCTGTTTACCACTTTCTCCCAAGATTCTGCTGTTTGTGTGGGTGGGGTCGTCGAAGGGGTGGTCGTCGTGATGTCGTTTGGACAAGAGAGAGCGAACATCGATTTCTCATTAGATGCTTTACTCTGCAGAAGGCCGTGTGCTTTGAATTACAAAGCCGCTTTGCAGAAGGATGGAGCTTGCCAATTTTCTTGATGAAGTAGCCAAAATGTCTCACTGGCTTGGTCATTTTTTCTTCTTGTTTAAATCCTGTCATTTTTTTCCCCCTTTTTCTTTGAATGGTTTAAGAATTTTTCGAGTTTTTTTTAATCGTATATTCTTTCCTCTTTTGTATGGTTATTCTTTGTTGTTATTTTTTTTCTTTTTTTTTAAATGGATAATTTCTAGTTTTTTTTTTAAGTTTTGAGGAATTTAATGGAAAACCGGTTTTATGACTTTCGAAAGTTGAAACCGATTTTGTGTCTAATAAAAAGATGCTGTTCTTTTTTCTTTTACCGTCTATATATAGGAGGGAAAATGTTAATCAAGCTTTCTTGACATTCCAAGAATTGTCTTAGAAATGTCAATAAGTTCTCAACCTCAGTTGATGGTTTAGTATTAAAAGTGTTTAACAAATTAATTTGTAAAATTATTTCAGAAAAAAAGTCAATGTTTGTATAGTTTTGTTAAATTTAAAATCTTATGTTTTGAAAAAAGGAACGAAATCTGTATTTCATTTTTATTTTAGCCAGCAAAAAAAAAAAAAAAAAAAAAAAAACCACATTACATTTTAATCAAATATATTAATACTTTAAATAGTTAGTTTCGTTAGTATACTTCATAATTTTTCAATATTAATTAATTTCCTGTTAAATATGTAAGCATTGTTTCTATAGAATTATATTTTTCTATTAATTTTTTATTTCACTATATTAACAGTATATTTTATATATTTTTTTTAATATTGATTAATTTTCTGTGAAGTATGCAAGCATTGTTTCTATAGAATTTATATTTTTCTATTAATTTTTTATTTAATTATTTTAACAGTATATTTCATAATTTTTTAATATTAATTAATTTTCTGTTAAATATACAAATATTGTTTCTATAGAATTTATATTTTTTTTTTCTATTAATTTTTTTATTTAATTATGTTAGGGCTTGCAAATTTGAATCAACTTTATTTAATTAATTTTTGTTGTTTATTTACTAATTATGCTTTGACAACAATATTCTAAACTATGAATCTTTTTCTCATTTCGCTTAAGTAATATTATGATTTAAATTTAAAAATAAATATCTTTAAATAATATATTAATTATACTGTTCATACTGTGCATAATTTTTAAAAATAGAAGATATTTTCATGGAATATTATTATAACTACATTTAAAGAATTAGAGTTGGGAGGTAAAAAATATTTTTATTTAAAGATAATATTTTACAAATCCATTTAAAGGAATAAAAGAATAACGCCTTAAGTATATAAAAATGTTCTTGAAAATGTGTGCAAACAGGCCTTCTAGAAAACAGAACGCGCTTTTATTTCGTACATCTTTCACGAATTCCAAATTATATCATTTTGGGGAAAAAGATGAAGAATTTTTTTCCCTCCCTAAAATCGTGGTCTTCAATTAGAAGGGAAATTAAAATCCATTTTTCGCGCCGTAGAACATCCAGCCGGTAAAAATGTTCTTTTTATATCGGAAAGGGAGATCCTTGAGTATATTTAACGACGTCGTTTCGACCCCCGCCGTCTAATTAAAAAAAAAAAAAAAAGAAAAAAAAAGAAAAGAAAAAAAGAAGAAAAGCAACGATGAACTTGCATCGATTTCAAATTGACGTACTTCAACTCCCTGATGATGCCTTTAAAAGGCATGTTAAAAATGACTCCAACATTCTGATAAAATTGGCGCTCTTCTTTTTCTCTCCATTCATCTTTGCTCGGTAATGATGGCTTCCCTAATGTAGAGGTCAACGGTTTTTTTTCCCTCCCTCTCTTTTCCCTTTTTTTTGTTTTTTAGCACGCGTATAATAAGGGAAAATTGAGGAGGTATGTTAATCGATGACGATTTTTCTATCGATATCGGAATGATTTAAATGGTCGTTAATGTTCTGCCTTTGTTCGGGGTTTTTCGTTTTTTGATATTTTGGAATTTCGAATTCATTTTCAGATGCGCGTTTGAGAATTCTTTCTTCAATTTTTTTTGTACGGGGGTAACTGATTAAAAATTAGATAGAAATATATGCATGCTATTTTTTACATGCAAGAAGGTGTATTTTAGTATTATAATTCCTTTGAAACGAACTACAACATCAATGTTCTTAAATCAACTAAAATTAGTAAAAATTTAGCTTATAAATGTCACTTGCTTGCTTTGTTTCTTTTTTTGCGATTATCTGTATTTTCAATTCATTTTTAACGTTTGAAAAATATTACCGAATCATTTTCGATAGTTTTGAGAACGATTTTTTGCAATTTCTTAGATTTATAATACTCATCTGGCAAGCTAATAAGAATAAAATTAGATAGAAATATATACATATTGTTTTTTTTTTACATGCAAGAATGTATATATTCCCTTTATTATAGCATCATAAACCTTTTGAAATAAGCTACAACATCAATGTCCTTATATCAACCAAATTAGTAAATGGTCCAACTTATAAATGTCAATTAATTCTTAACATTTGAAAATTTTACTGAATCCTTTCCACTATTTTTGAAAATGATTTTTCGCAATTATCATCTGGCATGCTAATAAGATTAAATTATTTACCATTTCAAGCACTTTTGGAAATTGCAATCTACGATTTTAACTCTCTACATTATTAGTAAACATTTTGTTAGTTCTCTTGGGATTTAATTCGATAAATCTGAAAAAAATGTTTCATTTTTTTTAAATATCAATTTTGCATAAATAGTTTGTAAAGTATTATTCATCGACTTATTTATTAATCTTTTACCTTAATTTGAAAATTTTAATTCTCTTCATTAATTAAGATAAATAAAAAAACCTTTTAAAAATGTTTAATTTTTTTACTTGCAAATTACTTATTATATTTTACTGTTCAATGTTTAATATAACATAAAAAAAAAATTAGGTTATGAAAATTTTATTAAAAAATTGTAACTAAAAAACAAAAAAAAAAAAAGATATATTTTTACGTTTCATTCTTACATAGTCTTTTACTGAAGTTTATTTTAATAGTTCAAAAAGATATCATTGTCAATTATCTGAAATATTTTTTTTGAATATATTTATAAACAACAACGACAACAAAAAAAATAATGAGCATTCTCTAAAGTAATCTTTTTTAAGAAATTTAATTTTTCTAATAGAATTTTTTTATTCACTATCCTAATAGAAAGAAAGAAATTACAACTACTTTCATAGATTTAAGAGCTATACTTATTGAATTCGGTAAATAAGTTACAGTACCATAAAAAGATTAAAAGAAAGAAAATAAGTAAGCAAGAAAGGCTTTTGCAAGAATGCTCCTATCTTAAAAGGTGCCATTACCAGAAAAGCAAACAAAAGCTTTCATCATGCTTTAATCCACTCTTCTCGTTTAAGCAACGCAGATTCTTGTACCCATTCAAAGACTACTGAAGCATCATTTCGTTAAATACTCCGAATTCTCCAGAGAAACAACCGGACAAAACCAAGTGGAAAAAGAAAAAAGTTCCACCAATAGAATAAAAAAGAAAAACAAACATAGAAGCAAGCAACAAACCGAAAAAAAGAAATAAATCCGAACAAAATAAACCACTTTTCTCTTTTTGTCATCAACGATGTTCGTAACAAAAAAAAAAAAAAAAAAAAATGGCAAAAAAAATCTCTTATCTCTGATTGGTTACACTCTGTTCTGCAGATGATGATGCAATCATCATCATCATCATCATGACGATGCCTTCTTTTTGGCCTGGTGGTGTAATGGAACGAGTTGGACTATCGAACGTAAACTGTATTGTATTGATAGCAGTTGTTAGGCAGATGGATTGTTCTCCTGGCTGCCAATTCTCTGCTCTATCTTTCTAGGTGGCCACGAAAGGCCGTTGGTATTAAAGTATCCTGTTTATATTTTATTTGCCCTTTTAAAGGATGTTCCTGATCATAAAAAAAAGGTTCGATATTGTTCTTCTATGCTTGGTTGGTCATGTGTGTTTCGCTTTAGAAGTTGTTCCCTTTTTTTGTAGAAGTTCATAAGAATCTGATCGAATGTTTTCCATGAGAAAACATCTGTTTTCTTTTCATTGAATCATATAATTAAAAAAATATTCATAAGAAGTTAAATTAATTTCAAAATGGACGAAAATTAGATTTCTAATGAAAACCAAAAGCAAAAAATATTTCGAACATGAAATAATTTTCAATTTAAGTTTTTGGAAAAAAAAAAAAAAATTATGAAATAAAAATGTTTTAAAATTAATTTGTTTCTTAAAATTATGTTAAATAAATTTTAAAAGGCCCAAAATATTTTAAAAATATTTACTTTGTTTAGTATTTAACTCAGATGTGGCTAACCCGCGGCCGCATGCAGCCCGCCTTCAACATTTTCCCGACTCGTGAGATTTATCATGCTGTTACAAAATATATTTATTTTATAATGGCTAATGTAGTTAAAATAGCTGCTTTTGAAATCCGATTCAGTAATTTAGAGTTAGAGAAACACAACAAAATTTTTGAAATATATTCATCTCCCTTTCATATTGAAATAAAGTCGGTCCCAGAATATCTCCAAATGGAACTGGTTGACTTACAATGCAATATTGAATTAAAACACATTTTTGAAACACCAGAATCAAGCATAGATTTTTTATATCATTTATATCACAAAAGAGAAATTTTCCAATTTGAAAAATCTGCCACAAAAAGTCGTTAGCGCTTTTGGTTCAACTTACACCTGCGAATTGTTTATTTTTCAAAAATGAAATTGACCCAACACAAAGCACGCTCAAACATAACGGACGCTAACCTACAACATCCAGGGCTGGATTTAGATGAAAAGAGGCCCTAGGCTATGCCACTTATGAGGCCCTTTCACCTCCCATTTTTAAGTTAGTAAATTACTTATTATGTTTGTTTATTATTCATATGATTAGAATGTCTCTTTATTTTTGATTTAGTGTTTACTGTTTTTAAATAGTGTAATTCTAATTTTGCAAACAATTTGAATGTAGGCCCTCTTTATCTTGAGGCCCAGACTGAAGCCTAGTTAGCCTATAGGAAAATCCGGCCCTGGCAACACTCATTACGATGTGTTATCATTACGTAAAACAATTTTATGAATTTAGTAAAATGCCCATATTTAAGTGGTCAAGCATAAGCTTTTTTGCATGTGTTTTTATAAAAACTCGTTCGTTTCGTTTTTTGTAATTATTTCTGATCTTTCTTTGATGATGCGTTTCAAATTCCTCAAAAGATAAGATAAAATCATTCTTTATATGGGAGATAAAAAAGATCTATTAGCGATTCATCGAAAAGAAGATCAACCTCCAAGGCACACCCGCTACCTGCCAGCGGGGAAAAGTTCACGATTCAACCATTTTTTTTTATATATTTTTTATTATCATTTATTTATTTATTTTGGTTTTTTTTTTCCATGCAACTGCCAGAAGGAAAAATCTTCTTTCCTTTTAATGGACTTATTGGGCCACTAATTATTACCTTCCAACTGAAGAACTCACTTTTTTACTCCGTGCAGTGAATGCTGCAGTTTGACGGCATCTTTTTTTTCCTTTCTTTCTTTTTTATATTTTACCATGGAATTCAAACTTTTATTTTTTTTATATACCGAGGCAACTCCCTTCCCCCGGTTTTAAAAGACATCATTGAATTGGCCATTAGCACTGTAACAAAAATGGAGCAATCTTTACAGCTGTTTTCAAAAAGACTTGTGTACTCTGGTGATTCCCGCCTTCCAAAGAAGATAAAAAATAAAGAAGAGGATCATAAGGTCATCCGAAGAATCTCGGATTCAAGTGCTTTTCGGCACTTAGCCTCGCGTAATTATAGTGCCGTGGATTTATTATGGTGCGCAGCTACCAAAAATCTTCAGCTACTCGAGTGGAATTCCTGAACGTAAATTGATCATAACATTTTAATAATAATGCAGACATGTTTTATTTAAAGTTATTTTTTTAAATATCTTCAGTTCGCTACTGCTTCCAAAATGGCTATTTGTGATAAGTATTTTTTTTAGACCTTTAGCTTTTAAAAAGCTTTTAACTTAACTTTTTTCAAAATTTATTTTATTTAGCGTAACTGGTTTATATAGATACATTTTGATAACACATAAAAGTTTATGGAGTTTTAGCATTTCTGCAGTACATCTATACGAATACCAGTAGCAAAATGGTTGCGTCATTGTAAATGATAATGCTTGTCCAGTAGCCTTCAATTCCGATGTTCTGTTTTTAAAATTTTTTCATTATTGTATTAAATTGCTACTGTTTCAAAATGAGCCGTTTATTTCTGCTAATTTTTAATCATTTAAAATATTTTCAAGAAGCGAAATGGTTGCTTTATTGTAAATGATAATGTTAGTCAAATAGCTTTAAATTCCGATGTTTTCTTTTAAACTTTTTTTCATTCTTTCTTATTAAAATTGCTACTGCTCCAGAATGTGTCGTTTATTTGTGCTAATTTTTAATCATTTAAAATATTATAATTTTTTTTTTCTTAATTTTGTATAACGAAATTGGATTTAAATAGATTTTATTCTCTCTATATAACTTTATTAATTTATTATTGTAAATATCTCACCAATTTTAATGCATCTGAATGAAAATTCTTAGTACATCATCTATTTATATGCTCTTCTGTATAAAGTTTCTAGTGCTTTCTAAATTTTTTTCTACTAATGCAGCTGGAAAATACTTAGACAGTTATCTTACTATGCTATGCAAGGGCTGCACCGACGTTATTCATTTAGCACTATCCATGGGGCACGTATAGCTTGAAGATAGGCTACGGACGCGAGTAACATTACCCCCACAATACTCTACAGTTATGTTAGACCGGGACCTACGATTTAAAGTGGATTCCGAATCCCTACAAACATCCATGGCACCGCCGGGACTCGAACCTGATACCTGTGACCCCAAGCGCTAGCCACTCGGCCATCAGGTCCTTTGATTTATTTAACCTTGTTGTTTCAGAAATGTTAATTCTACATTGGCATTGACTTAAAACAGAAACAATGACTGTCTATTCATTTCATTTGATTACAGAACCTATATATTACATTAAAATTTCAGCCAAAGAGAATTTAGCATCGTTTTTCGTTGTGGTAGGAATTAAAAAATAAATAAATATAAAATAAAAATAAATAAATAGATGCGTACCGATCCACGAAAAACATTAAAAGATATACTATTCTTTTTCAGTTAAGCGATCTCACCTTTCTTATAGCATCCGAAAATAGTTTATTTCCATAATTTCCCATTCTTTATATACAGACGCATGCACAAAATAAGATTCATTGTTTCCCTTTCGTCCGGGAAAATAAATTACGTTAAAAAATAAATAAAATAAGCAGCATAGAAATAAAAGAGAGCGGTTGAGGGTCTGAAAGAAAATACCTCAGTTAGAGTTCCATCCATCCCTAAACACGGAATAAAAGAAACGTAAAATGATATTCCTCTGTGGCGAAAATTGAAACCGTGTCCTTATCCTCAGCTACGGTTACAGCAGTCGCCTGCTTTCACCAGTAATGTTTAGCAAATCATTTCCTCGCGAGTTTCCATTTATTTGCTTTCGGCAGACGATAAATATTTATTTGTTACTCTTTTGTTAAAGAACAGAGATAAACTTCCGCTGCATCTAAATGACTGGAAAGTTCTTTTTTCTTTTTCTAAATACATCCTTTTTTTTTTTATTTACTTTATTTACTTGGTTTCTCTTTCTAAACATAATTTCGTATGAGCTTTAATAGAAAGTGATAAATCATCTGCTATTGTATGTAAAAAAGGACGGTTTTTTTTTTTTTTTTTTATGGAAGGTTCGGTTCTTTTAAAGAATGAAAAGAAATTCGAACGCTCCTAGCAGTGTTCTATCGAGTATTATAGAAATGCGATGATGTGTTTGTGAAAAATATTTTGCATCGTCACATTAAATTGAAAAAGACTGTATGTATTTTTTTTCTGTTTGAATTTTAAAATTCATGAATTGAAAGAATAAATTGATATATATATATATATTTTTTCGTATACTCATCAGAGAATTATCATCCAAAATGTAGTATTTGCCTTTCGCATTTAAAAATGCTTATTAAACATTCTCAATAAATAAAAAAATCATTTTTAGTATGAATTTTATACAAACATGTTTTCAAAAAAATATTGTTCATTATTTTCCAGTAATCTGTACATATTGAAGAAAAAAATATACTTTCATTTTACATCATTTCGCTCAAAATAGTTCTATATTTTTTTCATGTTTTGTTATTTTAGTTACTAATTTTTTAAGGGGTTTTTTTTCCCCATACTGATTTTGACCCATATGCTTTTCCTGAATTAAAAAGAAATCACCTGTTTTATATTTTAAATATTTTAATGCAACAAAACTTTCATTTAATAATAATAATAATGAATATTTTGTAATCGACTTGGTCTCTTATTTGCTCTCATTTTTTTTTTTACATGCACATGCATCATTGTACATAGTTTATACAATCGAAATGGAATCTGAATATTACATTTTCTGCAACACAATTGCCTGCAGAATAGAGCAAATTTTAGAACTAAAGTAACACTTTCTTACAAATATTATTATAATTTAAATCTCTATTTGTTCAAGTATTCTTTATAAAAATTATTATATTTTCAATCTCTGTCTAATGATAATTAGTTTTTCTCTAGTGAGTTCCATTTATTTGCTTTCGGCAGACGATAAATATTTTGTTACTCTTTGTTAAAGAACAGAGATAAACTTCCGCTGCATCTAAATGACTGGAAAGTTCTTTTTTTCTAAATACATGCTTTTTTTTTTTATTTATTTATTTGGTTTCTCTTTCTAAACATAATTTCGTATGAGCTTTAATAGAAAGTGATAAATCATCTGCTATTGTATGTAAAAAAGGACGGTTTTTTTTTTGTGTGTGTATAGAATGATGCATTTCGGTTCTTTTAAAGAATGAAAAGAAATTCGAACGCTCCTGGCAATGTTCTATCGAGTATTATAGAAAAAAATATTTGCATCATTTCCTTAAATTGAAAGGCTGAATAAAGAATATATTTTTTCTTTTTTTTGCGTAAATTTTAAAAATTCATGAATTTGATATATTTTTTTTTTTTTTTTCGTATTCTCATGAGAAAATTATCATCCAAAAAGTACTATTTGCCTTTCGGATTCAGCAATGCTTATTAAACATTCTAAATAAATAAAAAAAATTTTTTAGTATGAATTTTATGTAAACTTGCTTCAAAAATAATATTATTCATTATTTTCCAGTAATCCGCATATATTGAGAAAAAAATCTACTTTTCAGTTACATCATTTCATGCAAAGTACTTCTATATTTTTGATCGATCGTTTCCCTTTTTTTTTTTTTTTTTTTTTTTTTTTTTTTTCTCCCTCCTAATTCGCCTAAAATGCGCACAAAATGACTGTAGAGCCACAAACTAAGCTAAATTCCTCACAATTATTATTCCTATTATTAGGGCTATTATTATACTTTTTTACAATTAAATTCCAAAAATTATGAATAGCATTATCGAATCATTTAATGTAGGGATTAATATGTTCGGAAATTTCAGAAAATTCCAAATATTTGCTGCGTTCGTTGTGAAAATTTATTTTTACCATTCCAAAACTGTAACCTTTTGAGAATATTTTCCAAAAGCTGTTTACTTTTACATCTTTGATATAAACATAAAATAGGAAGGGGGAGGGGGAGTCTAAATTGTTCCACGCATAATTTCGATGTATAATTCAGAAAACAAATTTTCACTGGCACCCCTAATCACCCGTGATTTAAAGGGAACAACACATTGGTAATCGGATAATCTATACTCAACTTACAGAAGATCTCACATAGGGAACTCGGATATCCTACATGAGATCCTTCTACCTATGCATCGGAAGAGTACCTATGCCTTGATGCCACCCATGTGCAGTGCCAAGATGAACATCACGTGACGGTCATAGATAGTGCCGATAAAAAAAGGGCCCCTACAACTGCCAAAAACCAATAAGGTCTTCGTCTCTTCCGCCCAGGTGAGGAAGGGTGCCATTTTTAATATGGGAAGGGGCGCTTATTTTACGCCCCAGAAGCCCCGGCGCTAATCGAAGCGTGCCCCGCGTCGCGCCCGAGAAATCCGGGCGACACGCACCGCCGACCTTCTTTGAATACGGGGGGAATGAGGGTCAAATGGGATGGTCACTCTCAGCCTCTCCCCCCCCCCCATTGGCTCTCGTTGGAATTGTAGTTGGGTTTGTTTATTGTTGGTAATCTCTGTATAATGCTATATCTAATCTCTGTCGGATATAGTATCAGTATAGCAAAGTTACCAAGTTCCCTGATTTTTCTGTTATTTCTACCGATTTTCTATGTTTATTATTATTATTATTATTGATTTTCATGGATCTTGGTCACTTGTTGTCTTTCTTACTGGAGCCCTTGCCTTTAGTGGAACGTAGAGCCTTACTAGAGACTAGGCCACTCAAAAGGTCACTTGTGACAGTTCTCCAAAAGCTTGTCTTAGGTATTGTAGTCAAGCGGATGTATTCTTATTATTTGTTTATAGGTAATCTCTGTATAATACTATACCTAATCTCTGTGTAATATAGTATCGGTACAGCAAAGTTACCAAGTTTCTCGATTTTTGATCGTTGTCTTGCTTACCTGATTTTGGTCTTATTTCTACAGATTTTCTGTGTTTATTATTGTTATTATCTGATTTTCATGTATCTTGGTCACTACTTGGTCATACTTGTAGTCTTTCTAACTAGAGGTATTGCCTTTCTCTCAAGAACCCACTTGTGGCCATTCCCCAAAAAATTATTTATTATTATTATTTGTTTATAGGTAATCTCTGCATAATGCTGTACCTAATCTCTGTGTGATATAGTATCCGTATTGCAAATTTACCAAGTTCCCCGATTTTGGGTCGTTGTCTCCTTTACCTAATTTTGGTCTTATTTCTACCGATTTTCTATGTTTATTATTATTATTAGTATCTTGGTCACTTGTAGTCTTTTTTACCAAGTGGTATTGCCTTTCTCCCAAGAGCCACTTGTGGCCGTTCTCCAAAAATTCTCTTTGGTATTGTAGTTAAAATTATTTATTCTTATTATTTGTTTACAGGTAACCTCAACATAATGTAATACCTAATCTATGTGTTCAATAGTATTTTTATAGCAAAGTCATCAAGTTCAACGATTTAGGATTTAGACTCGTGATCTTTCGTTGCTCACTTGTTTATTCGATTTTTCGAGGATTTTTTTTTACCCCGATTTCTTAATTGAAAATGTCACGTTTTTATTTTTTAAATTTTTTTTTTTTTTAAGTAAAAAGAGTTAGGAGTCGGAATTTTTAAATTTTTTTTATTTATCAAATCAAGACCTACTTATGTATTCAGATGTATAATTTTTTTTTTAAATTGATAATCAAGTTTACGGAGCATGCATAATTTGTTACGAATAAAATAAGTCATTATTAATCCTCACCATACATAACAGCGAAATACTAGTAATTTCGGATTAATTATACTACTACGAAAAACTAACTGTAAATGCGAAGATTTCGAACTGCTTGGAATTATGCAGAGAATGAGGAAGTCACAGGGGCGCGTGCCAAGACATTGATCAAGGAAGGAAGCCCTTCTCTGAGCAGGGGCATCTGATGAAAGCCTCCAAGTTCGAAAGCCGCTCTTGTGGAAAGATTTCTAAAGCTGTTTAGATGTGTCCTGCTTACATGCTGAGAAAGCTGTCGTTGTAAATGATTGCGCTGTCACAGAATTAAACTTTTTATTTCAATTGAAGATTTTTTTTTATCAAACACACTATTTATTACGCATTATGTATCGTGTAGTTTTGAACTGGGACATGAAGAATTTGAAAATTCGATTTTAAACCAGTGCAAAGTGACTATTAGGTTACATACCGCTGATGCGGCAGAATTGCAACAAATTTAGCATAACATAAGTGTACATTTCCGAGAATCTTATACTTACATGAAAAAAAAGGAGATATCCAAGAATGCTTTCTGAGACACATTCTTCTCATTTATGTAATTTGCAAATTAAGTAATTTTTAATAATAATAGTAGTAAATTAGTAATTTTGGCTAGTAGTACTTATTTAGTAATTTTTTAAATTATTTTTTTATACAGTAATTTTTATTCATTTTAACACTCCTTAGGGAGCATGTAAAAAATTTTGGGGTGTAAGGGTCTGTAAAAAATTTGGAAATTGTCCTTTTCTGTACTTTTTCATTTTCGTGTTAAAGTTAACGTTTTTAATTCTTTTTATTACTGTTTATTTTTAATTTTTGTGCGATGTTTAAGTACTACATTAACTTTTATTCAGTTTTTATAACCTTAAAAATCACGTGATTCTTTTGGGGGGGGTCGTGAAAAAAATTTGTGAATTTGGAAAAAATCTTGGGATTATTGGCACACATTTTTTCAAAGAGAGTTTGTAACATTTATATAATAAAATCATACAATATCATACAATATATATATACAACTCATAAACAATCAACTCATACACAACTCATCTACAATTCTAATACACATATATATACAAATCATAATGCAATATCATACATACATATGTATATATATATATATATATACAACTCATCCACAATTCTAATACACATATATATACAAATGATACACATAAAAAATAAAATATATATTGTTGCTGGTATCATACAATCGTACAATAACTTCATACAATTTTTTTCTACATAAATGGCGAGAGCCGTCGAAAATTTATAACTATGAAAAATGGTCACGAGCCAAAAATGTCTGAGAACCACTGTATTATAAACGGATCTTTTAACTGATAATTCTAAAAGAGAGCATTTTTCTCAGCCAAATGCCTCCCTTTTAACCAGGGAGCAATGAGCGTGATTCCGATTAATTAAGGGCTCGATTTAGCTCCTGCACGACGCCCCCTTTTTAAGGTGTCTGGTGTTGCCTGGATACGTCTCGCTTCGTTCCTCATAGTTAAGGGAAAGGGTTACGTTTGCCGAAATAGCACGCCGGCCACTGCTATTTTGAATGAATCGCGTAAGCCTTGGTATTTATATTTGGCTTCCTGCGTGCACGGAATTTTAGAAAAGGTACGCAATCCAAAGATTACATTGTGGTTGCTGGTATCTTGGACAGGTTGAACTTGACTTTCTTTTTAGTGTAATTATACAAACTTTTACGTGGAAAAACTAAAATAAAAAGGACTTTATTACTTGGGATGGGTGTTTTTTAATGAACAGTATTGATTTTTACGTTAAGTATTTGGTTTGGTTTGTCGCTCTACGGTCATCTTGTGCGCACTAGGACTACACAGACCGAGACCTACCACATCCATGCTACCACCAGGGTTCGAACCTGAAGCCTGTGATACCAACGACCAGAGCGCTAGCTACTTGACCATCAGGCCGCGATCAGTATTTGGACAATATGAACAATTAATCTGCCTAACCTACCCATAACTACCTGATAGCTGAGTGGCTAGCGCTCTGGCTCTCAGTACCACAGGTATCGGGTACGAACTTTGGAGATGTCATGGATGTTTGTAGTAGTTCGTAATCCACTTTAAGTCGTAGCTCCCGGTCTCATAGAACCGTAGAGCGTAACAGAGTCCAATCAGACTTCTTACCCATATCATTCCCAAACTGTAAAGGGGCGACTCAGCTGTAGGCACAGTGATGTGGTGTAGTGTAGTAGTAGCCTAGATAAGCAAATTTTTCATGGATCTTTTTTTGTATTTATGCTATGCCTGAATGGCCGAATGTCCAGTGTTTTGGAACTCATTGTACACAGGTTTAGGTTGTTCGAGTCCTGGCTGTGCCATGGATGTTTTAGTGGTTCGGAATTCACGTTAAACCATAGGTCCTGGTCTCATAGAATCGTAGAGTGTTGCCTTGAGGTTTGGTCAGTCTTGAACCCTCGTGGCTCCTCGCTAAAAGGAAGCTGCATATTGCTCTTAGCCATGGACCAGTCGCCTGCTATGGAGTCTTTGGACCTGGTGAAGGCTTTCCTGCACCAGGGGGATTAGTAACAACGACATATTTATGCATGGAAACACTTACAAAAATGCCTGCTGAAATTGGCATCTGAGAAGTTAATATTAAGCAGATATTTCGTTTACCTCTCTGATGGAAAAGTTTATCACACAATAACGCCAATATCAGTAATAAGCTCCGCTGGAATCTAGTAGCTTGGTGATCATGTGGCTAGCGCTCTGGCTATTGGTACCTACAGGCTTCAGATTCGAATCTTGGTTGTGGGATGTATGTTTGCTAATGGTTTAGAATCCCATTTAAACTGTAGCCCTCGATATGTTTAGCCCTCGTGTGCACAAGATGACCATAGAGCGACGAACCAAACCGCTTGAATCTACTCTACAGATATGCAATGCCAACCGGTATCTTACTGTCGTTAAAGAGTGGTTTTGTTTCATGTATATATATGTGTAAATGAAGACAAATTTTTATTTGTAAATTTTATTATTTATTTTGTATAAACATAATATTTAAAAGATCATAATTAAAAATTAAAAAAACACATTTTTGTTGATAATCTTTAAGGCTTTTTTTTTCATATTTATCATTATTTTTCATAGTATTCGATTATTTATATATGATTAATCTATTTTTTGTATGATTAATGAAAGCAGACTTGCTAAATTTCAATTCAACAAACGTGTAAATGGTTACATTAATTATAATTGGATACTATCATTATATCCATTTCATTTGAAAAGCTACAAAGAAAAAAAAAAAAAATATCCGTAAGACATTCTATAACTGTTTTATTTTATGTAACTTATACATAATAGCGATTTTTATTAATAGTCTTTTGGAGAAAGAAAAAAAAAAGAACGATTAAGTCGATCGCCGCCAGGCCTCCTCAAATCTGACTCGGAACCTTTTCTAACTCAATAAAAGAGCCCTTTTCCGAACGAGACATCTGATTTCATTTCACTTCGAGAGAGAGTGCCGACTTTAATTAATTTATGAGAGGCTCGCCTGGCAGTGGAAGTGACACGGAGTCGCTGCGGACGCCGTGTTTGCAATCACTTAATCCATTTTTACGACCACGCGATGACGATGAAACAGAATCGATGTGACATCGGAAACAAAATGGCGGTCTGGTTTATTATTCTCCGGTTTCGACGTTCCGGTGAAATCGAAGGGAAAAGTTTTCCGGAGATTGTCGTTTCAAGTACGAATTGCTAATCAGGAAACTCGAGCAGAGAGCTATTACATTATTCATCAAGAACTCTCTGAATTGTTAATTGCTCCGCTGATGTGTGGTAGCCATGATGGAAATAAATAATTTAATGACGATTCGATTGTGATTGTGCAAGTTTGTTAGCACTTTCCATCTTTATTCATGTCTTGTTGTCGTAAGGTCGCTCTGCATACTTCAGATTCGTTTCTTTAAAAGGACTTCAGTGCAAGCGGTGACCCAATTGGGATCCGTGTGCAAAAATGTAATGAACTAATTAATAAGCAAAATGATGGGAAAACAAGTGATTGAAATCACTTTGAACTTGAAAATTTCAAAAGAGTCAAAATTGTATCAAATGCTCATAATATTTTTCTCATCATTTCTTTAAAAGGACTGGAATAAAGATGATCAAATTGGGTTTACAATCGCCGTATGTAAAATTTGAAAAAATGAACTAATTAGTAAGCAAAAATACGGGAAAATAAATGATGGTATTTAAAATTTGAACATTTAAATGAAGCAAAAATTGAAAAAAAAAAAAAAAAAAAGAAATTAAAAAATTTAATTTAATTTTTTTAAATTTAGCTCAAATTCGATTGCATCCGTCTAACTGTCGAAATAAGGAGAAAAATTAATTTTTCAAATTAATATAATATTCTTTCGTATATAGAACAGATATTGACTGCTCTAGTGATGAGTTGACAGTTATGAGTTCGCAGAATAATTAAATTATAATATGATGCGCGCGCATCTTGGAACATCTAATATGACAGGCTCTATGTTTCACTTTAAGTGACCCCAGTGGCCATCCCTAGATACGCACAGTGGATTGTTGACAGCAGAGCAAACCTGACTCTCAGTTTCAAGTTGTGAGCACTTTTGATTCAACTTACACGGGCGAATTTTTTATATTTTTTTAGCCGAAAATAAAATTTACCCAACGCAAAACACGCTGAAACATAACGGACGTTAACCTGCAATGCCCATTACGATGTACCAATACCCAAATTGAGATCGATTCGCAAAAGCTGAGTGAAAGAGCGGAGAAACAAATACCGCTCTAATAAAATAAATATTTTTAATGATTTCATTTTTAGTGTTATATATTTCTTTACAATGTGCGTTTAGTTCATTGTTATTATTATATTATCTATGTTTACAAGGAAGAATAATGGATTTTCATTCCAAAACAAAATGTCTGTAGTGGATCTAATATTAATATGGGGTTATGTAATTTTATATTAGTGCTCGCGGAGTTTTGATGTATTTCCAAAGTGGCCCGCAAGATCATTCGGGCCGGCCAACCCTGGCTTACACTCTTCGTTTGCCCGGAAGAGCTTGATTGAAATAATGTAAAATGTCTTTTTGTATATTATCCGTTTCATATTTATTTTGTGAAATGATAAGATGCAATAGTGTTAACATAACTTTTTGTCGCTGAAAGGCATACTTAAATATTGCTTTTTTTTTTTTTCCAGCCGAAGACGGACGCTGGACGTCCTGGTCGTCGTGGTCCACTTGCAGCCCCGACTGCAAGCACCACCGTCGCCGAACCTGCACGAATCCCCCGCCAAGTAACGGCGGCAAGTACTGTGTTGGCAAGGACTTGGCGACCAGCAACTGCACGGGAGGCATGTGCAGAGGTGAGTGTCCCATGTGCGAAATTATTTGAAGTTTTTTCGAAGAGCCTGGAATTGAGAAATTAAAAAAATAATTTTTTTTTCATTACTTTTATAATACATTTCTTCTAATCGTTATCTAAAAAGTAATATTATCTTAGTGGGTGGTAAAAATATTTAGAAAAATTCATGTTTTTCTCAAACAGTTTCACTTCACTTTTGCTTTTTGTTCGATTTTAAAGTCTATTATTGAAGATACCCCCTATGTTTTGTAAACACACATAAAATATTATTTATAACTACTTTCAGAGATATTTTTGAATCTATAATGTCTAAAACCAAAATAGCTGCAATTGTACCAAACACTAACTATTGTTAAAAACAACACATATTATTATTCGTATAAAAATAAAAATAAAAACGCTTGAAGCAAGTGATAATTGTAATTAAAATATTTCTAAAGCAAAACCATTTAGCGTATTTTATGAGACTTTTCAATATATATAGGTTTCGGGTTCAAGTCTCGGCGGTGCCATGGATGATTGTAGTGGTTCGGAATCCACTTTAAACTGTAGATCCTGGTCTAATATGGCTGTAAAGCGTTGGGCGTAAGGCTGAAAACCTTGCCCCGTAAAAAAGAAAACATCCCCGTCTCGAAGTCTGTCAGTGGGTAGACGGTCTTTGCCCAACATGGGGCTATTGCGCCACTGATATATATATTCGCGACTCGTGGCAATGTGCGCCGCTGGTGAGCATTAGGGCAGAGGTTCCATCCGTTTTGTTGTAGACGCTGTTTCTAAAAACGAAGAGATTCGATGGCGTTTGGGATGTTCAGCATCTTGCCTCATGAGTCTACCTGGTGGAATGTTACCATGTTTTCTCCCATACGATGCGCAAATGCGGGGTAGTCTCCCAGAAGGCACTGCCCTCTTTCTTCAGCTACATGAAGCCAAGTAAAACTTCTATCTGTGGGTGCTCCATCACAACAAAAAGCTGCCCCACTTCCCTCCTTCCATGAGGGATACGACATACAAACAACACACACACATATATATATATATATACACTTAATTACAACAGTTACCTTTGAAACGGAAAATATTGTCTCTTTGCCATCGTAGGGAATAAAGTTGACCCACCGAAATAGTGTTACCCATTACAAAACTGCCCACAAAATCTTAACTGGTTCATGGGCTAATCATAAGTACCCCAACATTTAAAAAATTGCATTTCATGTTTGTGAAGCATTTTCGTTGAATTTATTATTCTGCTCATAAATTCAGGGGCTGTCATGTCCTGCATTCTTTAACTGAATCTATCGACCTTCCCTAAAAGAATTACAATGGGCAGACGGCGACCCCTTTTATTCGAAAAGCCATGAAAACTCGAAACGCTTAATCTCCTGAAAATCGAATATCGTCTTCAGCTGCAGGGCTTTTACCGATATCGATTAACGAATGGATTGCATCGATTTTGGCTCCTGGAGCGCTGCTGAAATATTGGCCTGTCCAAAACTTTTGGCGATCCTAACTGCAACTGTGTTTCGCCCGATAAACATTGTTATGCGGCTCTTATCTGCCTTTAAATTATTCCTCCTGTTCTTTTTTAAGGGACAGCACATTCCCTAAAAGAAGGGATTAAAAAAGGGATTTTTACAGGGAAAAATCCTTGGCATTTTTAATATGCAACTTCTTCCTATTTTTTTTTTTTTTTTTTTTTTTTTAACGTCACATGACTGCTCTGTATTTTAATTAAGAAAAGATGTACAGCTAGGAGGATATTTGCATTTAAATAACTTAGGAATGGGTATTTTGGAGGAATTTTTTTTTTTAATTTGGAACTTTTCCGGTATTTATGACTAACTGAAAATGATGTTTTTGTTTTTTCCCCTTTTACTCTTGCTTTTTTTTTTTTTTTCCCTCTTTTAACCACTATTTTCCCTTTTTATTTTTGTGATGATAATTACGAGAATTTCGTGGCAACACCGCTAATATGAAATATTTTTACACTTTCGGAATTTACGTTTTTGAAAATTGATTTTATGAAATAAGTTTGTTAAGAAGGTTCCGGATTTATGGTCAAAGGTGGGAGCTCAAGAGTTTAAACTAAAAATAATTATAAAGTTTTGGTTTTGGAATGAAGTTGTTATTTATGAGTTGGGTTGTTATGAAGAGAGCAGTAATAAAATTTGCGGGAAAAACTTAACTTATTAATACTTTTTTTTTATGTAATTTCCTTTTTTAAAATACTGGCTAAACTAATTAATTAAAATTTCGTTGCAATCATAAAAAAAGTTACGTGTTTATTTTGATTATTAATGGTGGTTTATATAAAAGCATAATTCTGTTACGGTAATTGCTTACATTTTTAAAAAAAAAAGGTATGAAATTGAAAACAAAGGAATTTATTAAGGCAATATTTAATAATTTATTAAGGAAATATTTAAACTTCTTAAATAAAATTAAGCTAATGAATTATAAATTATTTTAACAAATTTTATTAGTTTTTTGGTGATTAAATAAAGACATAACTGTAATTTATTCTCTATTTTTATTAATTTATTCTTTTAATTAATTGGAAATCTGTAATTTATTCTAATATCCTACATGCTAATTCAGCATAAATCTATAATTTACTCATCTGGAAAAAATACATGTAAATCTATAATTTACTCCAATATCTGGAAAAATTACATGTAAATCTATAATTTACTCCAATATCTGGAAAAAATTACATGTAAATCTATAATTTACTCCAATATCTGGAAAAATTACATGTAAATCTATAATTTACTCCAATATTTGGAAAAAAATGCATGTAAATCTATAATTTACTCCAATATCTGGAAAAAAAAAATACATATTAATCTATAATAACTGAAGAAAAAAACACATGCAATTCTACAATATCTGAAAAAAAACACGTAAATCTATAATTTGCTATTATATCTGAAAAAATACACGTAAATGTATAATTTACTCTAATATCTAAAAAAAACACGCTTAAATGTATAATTTACTCTAATATCTGAAAAAAATACATGTGAATCTATAATTTACTCTAATATCTGAACAAAAATTTATGCAAATGTCTATAATTTACTCTAATGTATGAAAAAAAATACACGTAATTTCTATAATTTACTCTAATATCTGGAAAATGTTTTTTTTTTTAATTTTTGTTTATATTTGTGACGCAAGAAGCTTCAAGGGTACCTTAACAATTAACCAAGTTTCAGTGTACTGAGTGAATGCTTGAATAGTTCCGAGTTTTTGTTCCTCGTGGTGCAACAATAAAGCATCCTGTAAGTTTTTAGCGATCGCTCAGAGTGGAGACGCCATAATGAATTTTTGTTCTGCTAAATGAGTGCTTTTGTGTTGCCGTCAGTCACCTGCAAAAAGAGTGTTTTTTTGTTCTTTCAGCCGCCCGGGACAGGGACCCCTTTGTGATCTTCGGCAGCAGTCGAGCGGACGAAGGTGAGTGCACCTTCTTAACTGCCTACTTCCACAATGCAGGCCCGCCAAACTTACCCTTCCTGCGAGACAGGGGCATTTCCGCCGGTCTTAACGCAATTATAAGAAGAATCCATGTTTTAAGGATTTTTTTTTGGGGGGGGATAATATTTTTGTAGTATATCGATGAGTATCGTGTTACGTGTTCTATTATTTTTATTATGTTTTATTATTGTCAGAGGTGGAAGTCGGGAGTCGAGCATTTTTAAAGGAGTTGAAGTCAGAAGGCAGCTTAAAAACTTACTCTTGATGCTTTTTAAAAAATATTTTTCTAAAATTTTATGACTTAATGTTAAAATTAAATGTTAGGGAGGCCATTCAATTGTATCTTTCAATAATAATGCCAATAGCAAAAGCAGTTACTGCTTTAGCAGCAAATCAAGTAAAGATTGAGAGACTTTTTCCGACATCATGTGGTACTTTTATTTTTATTGATATGTGTGTGTGTGTGTGTTTTAAGAGCTATTCTTGGAGGTGTTAAAGAAAGTGATTGCTGTAGAAGACGGTACAACGCAGGCATTTATAAATGCTATAAAGATCCAGATATTATAAAATTGATTAAGATCAATAAATTAAACTGGGCTGCTCATGTATTTAGAATGAATAGTTTAAACCCAGTAAAGAGGCTCGTTTTGGCAAAGCCACAGGGACAGAGAGGAAGAGGACGACCCAGGTTTCGAAGGATAAAAAAAGCAGTTGAAAAGATTTTGCAGGTACTAAGGATTAAGAATTGCAGGACCCTTGTCACCCAGAGGAAAGCATGGAAATCTCTACAAAGGAAAGCCCACTCTGGGCTGTCATGCTATTGATGATGATGATGTTGATGAGTCGACATGGGGAAATGTTTCTAAGGTATCCAAAACATGTTGAAGATTATTGGAGCTCATTGGCCCCATCAGGGGCCTCATTTCCGGTGGTGACAAACATAAAAGAATGAAAACAATGGCAATGCCCAGAGGTTAAAAGAAATCGTGAGAATTGAAAAAGTCCAAAAGATTGACAGTTATGCAAATGCATGATGATTTGGCTTGGTGAAATGTTTCAAAGGTATCCAAGAGATGGGCAGTTATGCAAATGTATGGTGATTCGGCATTGTTGAAATGTTTCAAAGGTATTCCAAAGATGGGAAATTAGGCAAATATATATTTCTATTTGTTAAACCTTGATGACTCATGAAAGATTGTCAAATAATCCTCATTTAACTTCTTCTATGAAACTCAGCGTCATCCATCAAATCAAAGAAAATAAGTGTATATTTAAAAAATACATGAACCAATTTTAATTCCGCTTGAAAAATTTAGTTTCGTTATGAGAGTGGTTAAAGTTAGAGAGAAAATAAAAAGAGGTTAAAATGATTGCCACAGTGTGTTTCTTAGATTATGCCAATGTATATTTCTATTTGTTAAATCTTGATGTCAAATAATCCTCATCAAACTTCTATGAAACTTGACATCATTAATCAAATCAAAGAAAATAAGTGTTTATTAAAAAAAAAAATTAAAATGTTTAAAAAAAAAAAAAAAAAAAATGTTTAAAACAAATAAAAATAAAGTTTTTAAAACAATTCCGCCTGAAAAATTTAGTTTCGTTGTGAGAAAGGTTAAAATTAAAGAGTTTAAAAAGAGGTTAAAATTAGAGAGTTAACAAAAGGAGGTTAAAATGATTGCCACATTGTGTTTCTTAGATTATGCCTATGTATATTTCTATTTGTTAAACCTTGATGAACAATAAGCGATTGCCAAATAATCCTCATTGAATTTCTTATATGGAACTCAACATCATTCATCAAAAGAAATGAGTATTCATTAAAAAGAAGAACTAATCTTAATTCTGCCTGAAAACTTTAGTTAAAGAAAGGTTAAAATGATTGTCACAGTGTGTTTCTTAGATCCGCCCCCACACCAGGAACGTCGATGAGGGGGCAAGAAGTGCGGGGCGTCTTTCGATCGAAGTGCCGGGGCGACGACGACGATGACCGGCGTCGGCGAACTGAAAGGAAGTTAACCACAAGCAGAGAAAGAAAGAAAAGCGAAGGAAATATTTGTTCTGCTGACGTAAACAGCGACTGCCGCGGTTGCCAGATACGAGATACACTAATTCAATTACTTCCAGCGAGGCAGGGAACCATTAAAGATCGGCCGAGAATCGATGGGGCCCGGCCCCTGGGGAGTCCCCGGGGACCTAATTTCATTAGAGGGCCGTTGATTGACGAATTATCTTATCATCGGCATCCACTGGATCAAGATTCTCCGCCTACTTTCTTGTCGACATTTTTTATTCAGCGATTTCTTTTTCTTCTTCTTTTAAATGTTTTTGTTTCTTTTCTTTTTCTTTTTTCTTTTTTGTTCGACTACAGCCCATGATGGGTGAGGTACCGTTGGTGAGGAGCCAGAAATGAGGAGGGATCCTTTTGTGTTTAGGGCTTTGCAACTTAGCATTGGGGTTAATGAGATTTTCAAAATGGGGACACAAAAAGGTTTCTTGGGGGTTTCTTTTTAGTTTTTTCAATATATTTTTAGGTGGGTCAGTTGGTTAAAAGTGTACCACAAAAAAGCGTGGCATATTTCAGTCATGTAGCCTTTGCATTTTTTTTTTTATGTCCACCATTGCATTTTTTTTTTTTTTTTTTTTTTTTTTTTTAATTGCAGGTTGTTGAGGTTTATCTGTAAAATTTGTTTGACTTGTTTTGCGATAGAAATTAAAGGCAGTCTAAAGAAAGTCAGTAAAGCAAGGAAATTATGTTTACAGTTATAGGGCATTGTATTTTACATGAAAAATTGAAATAATAATTAAAAAAAAAAAAAATTTAAAAAAAAAAGATTGGCAGAGAAGACTGAAAAATTAAAAAAAAAAAAAAAAAAAAAAAAGAATTATTAGTAATTGTGATATTTTGGTATTTTTAAAAGTTATTGTTATTAATTTTGATTTTTATCATTAGCAATTTGTATATTTTTTATTTTTAAAAATGACCGTTAATATTTTGGATTTTTATCGTTAGAAAGTTGGATATTTTTACTTTAAAAATTATCGTTAATAATTTATTTTCTCGTTAGCAATTGGATATTTTTTATTTTAAAAATTATCATTAATAATTTGTTTTTTTTAAAAATATAAATAATGTTAATATTAAACAACATGATAGCGATTATATATTTGATGAATAGCGAGCCGGATTTCCAAACTAAAGGTGACTGGTTAAAATGACAAATGACGCCTAACCGAAAGCTTCCATGTCTATGTCGAAATTGTGAAATTGTTATTTGAACGTGGTCTGTTACCTTAAAAGGATTCACAAAAAACAATAATGCTATTCTTGTGTTATATGAATACTAACCAAAATTTCAATGTGCTAACTATTCCTTGTTAATGTTTGGTTCGTTTCCCTTCCAGTAGTGCCATCTTCCAACGAGAACGCCAACTCCGGGCTGATCATCGCCGTCGTCGGAGCCGTAGTGCTCTTCGCCCTACTGGTCATCGCCGTGGTGTGGATGGTGAAGCGCATCAAGTCTGGGGATCCCAGCATGTACAGGGTGCCCGCGGCATCAGGTACTTATACTTTTTATAAACACATTTCACTGTTCTTTTTCCTTTCGAGAGGTTTAGCATTTTTCTCTTTTTCTAAGAAAAATGAATCGTTTATTGAAAAATATTATTTCCAATGGCAAGGCAATACAAAAATTGTAAAAATACAAAAATAAAGAAGAAAATTCGCACGACAGAATTCAACAAAGTTGACCGAAGCCATTGCTTCAAGAGTTCTTTAGTTTGCCAGTATCTCGTGGTCTCGGATTCGCCATGAAGTGCCAAGCAACGATGGAGATGAGCTCGATTCATTGGTTCTGCCAAATCACAAGAGGGCAGTTTGGTGAGTCGAAAATCGCAATGCGATGTAGATGTTCATTAGATAAGCCCTTTTTGATTGAGACAAGCCACCAAGCATTGCCATTGCAATACATGCAAGCAAACCGGACGACGGTTAGGATAGCAGAGATAGCTCATGCCGAAAACTGTAAACCACTTAGCCGTATAGAACGTTGCCCAGGGTGCACCACTGGGAGGTAGGTCTGCATTGCACCTAGTTTGTTGAAAAATAAAACAGTTATTTTCAAAAACAATAATTGATGATATTATTTCTCTAATTCATTTACTTTCCAAGAATACAAAATAGTATTGTTTGACATTCGCTGAAAAATAAAACGTTTTTAAAAAATAATGATTAACGATTAATAATGATTAAAAATAATTCGTATAATAAAGTTGTTTTAATGCAGCTGGCAATACGAGCCATAAACAAGGGCTGCACCGCTGTTACTCAGTCAGCACTACCCAGGGGACACGTATAGCTTGACGATAGGCTACGGGCACTAGGCACACTACCCATCACAAAGCTGTACGGTCCTATTAGACCGGTTTAAAGTGGATTCGAACCACTACAAACATCCATCGCACCGCCGGAACTCGAACCCGAAAACCTGTGGAACCGAACGCCAGAGCGTTTAGAGCGCTAGTTAGTCGGCCACCAGGCCCCTCGTATAATAAGGCACAGTTAAAATAAAAAGTTGTTCAGAAAATTTTTGCACATTTAGTCGTTTAAAAAAAGTAACAGTTACACTCAAAGAATAGTATTCACTTTTCGTAATAATTTCTAATTAACGCATAGGTTTTTGATTTATTTTTATGAAATGTACTTTGTCCTATTTTCGATAATTGACTATTACAAAAAATTTATTTTGAAGTAAACTAAATGTTTAATGCTTCAAAGTTTCAAGCACTAGCATTGTAAAAGAACGCATTCATTTCCACTCCATCCAATACTACATTTCGTTCCTTCAGAAGCACTGAAAAGAAATCATCTATCTCGGCTTAAATGAAAACAGACCCCGAGAGCAGACAAGGCGGCTCAATTCACTTCATTTCATACTCGAGGAAATACGAGAACGGGATTTAATCATTCCGGGAAAACGGGAGCAGAGATTAGAGTGGGCAACCGAATCACAATTCTAAAAATAGAAAAGCGCTTTCGATTTTCTCCGGAACTCATTCCGACCGGATAACATGAGCAGCGGCCGATGAAATTCCTCAAAAATAAATAAATTACTTTTTATGGGCAACTAGGACAAGTAATTATCCTTTGCCGGTCTGTACGTGTGCGGATCAATAGCGAGCACAAAAACACTCCACTGAACAGAAATGAAGGAACTGTTCACTTTCAAATGTAGAAACGCTAATATTATTTTACATGTAATAACATTTCTGCGCCACGCATTGTCATGTGATATCCTCTCATTTGGATGTTCAAATAATTGTAACTTAAAGCATTACACTGTGTTTTTATCAAATTAGGTTTACCTTAAAAATAATAATTATAATAATAATAATCTAAAATACAGGTGCTGAATTTACGGATATTCGCTATCTTCTGCCGTTTCAAATATTTTTGAAAGGGTATAAGATCGTCATTTCCCATCATTATAAATTCTCTATTAATCTTCACTGTAAGGATGCAGCTAACCAGGATAATTCTTTGTTGTGAGGTAATATGTTCATATTAAATTTTTATAGACAATGACAGATAAAACAATGACAGTGACAATTTCGCAATTTTTAAAGACAGTGACAATTTGACAAATAGCATGGCAATCGTTGATGTAGAAAAATATTTTCATGTGGCTTCTTTCTTTTCCAGACGTAGTGGTGGTGCAACCGGACCTAACCCAAGCACTGCACGTTCGCAAGGAGAACTGCTACGAGAAGAGCGTCCTGGCAGGTCTGGGTTCGAATGCCGTGGTACCACTGTTGCCCCCGCCCCCCAAGTACATCAACAACAACAGCAAGGAGGGTGACGAGACCCACCACCCGCTCATAAACTTGCCCTCTCTCAGAAACGGTCTCCTTGGCTCGACCGACAAGATACCCAGACCCGAGTCGCCAGCATCGGAAGTGAATTCCTCTGGTATGCTAATTTTTGCTAATGCTAAATATGTTAATGCTAAAATGCTAATATTTTAATATACATATATTAAAAAAATTAGCCTTTTTTATCATTTTGCTCCTATTTCATGATATCATTAGATATCTGTTATAGATATACTGCATTCATATCAATGCATCATTGCTGTCATTGCGTTGTCATCACTGCGTCATTCATTCCATGTCAATGCATCATTGCTATAGCATTTTGGCATGCAAGAAAAATGCCGTTTATCAGAACATATGTGCTTATTTACTACAACGTATTTCAAAATGATTTAAAAAAAATGACAATGAAAGTTTTGAGATGCATTTTTTTAAACAAAAAGTTTTGAAATTTTTTTATGTCACTTATGTTATATTGTCCTATTTCATGATGTCATTCGATATTTGTTATAACGATATACTACTTTGTAGTTTCCATTTCAGTGCACCATTGAGGCAGCATTTTGTAGTGCCTTTTATTTATTAATTATTCCAAAATAAATAGAATTAAAAAAATAATACTAATGATATATTTTGAAATCCATTTTTTAATATAAAAAAGTTTTTAATTGACATTTTATGAATTCATAACATGTCAGTTTTTGAAAAATATAAATTTTTTTAATTACTCGTCATCATAGCGAAAAAATTATTCATTGCTTATAACATAATCTATTTAGAAATCTAAGAAAATAAATTGTAATATTTGTTGCAATAATTATGTGTACCCCCTTGATTATACATGAACGTGAGTTGAACATAGTGCTTAATAAATTGAATGGATTAAAATTCCTAGTTCTATTTTATTTCTATGAATTCAGCCAACTCAATATGAATCTTAGGTAGATATTGCTATCTAGATTAATCTAGAAAATGGACATTTCTTAGAGATTAATGTCATAATAATTATTAATAATAAAAACTAATAATAGTGAATAAATAATAATTAAAAAAACCTCAATAATACTATATAATATAAACTAATAATAATTAATTAATAATATAATAAAAACTTATTTTATATTACTTCAAATAGTATTTTGTGAACTCTTTTTACATTTTATGTTTACATTTTTAATGATTGCAATGTTTATAAATGCAATGTTGAAATTAATGCAATGTTTATGAAATTTTAATCAATATTGCATTTTTTTTTTTCATTGTTCACGCGTAGTTCTTGTATTACTTTAACATTTATTTTGTGGAATGAAATAAAGTAAAAGGATATTTTTGATGAAAATCCATATATTCTTTTAGTTTCAAGTGGCAGAGGATCAGCATATGGGGTTTCTTGCAATAATTCAGCCGCTTCTGTAGCTTTACCGCCGAATGTAGATTCTGATTTGACTGTGTGGGCATCAGTGACAAAAGCTGGCGGTAGAATAACACTCCCGGACACAGGTAAGGACTGCCATTTTTGTAAATAATTATAATATTTAGGTAGTGCTGCCATCTATGAAGGACAGTTTTAACTAATATGTGTTTAGTGCTGCCATCTATTAATGAGGTAAAAAGCTTCACTAAATGCGGCAACTCCGATAAAAGATACAAGTTTTTTATTTATTTAAATTAATCTATTAACTGGGAAAGAAATTAACACAATTTAATGAAATTAAAAATAATAAAGAGAAAATTTATTTTCACTGAATGCATTTGTAATTTTATTTGTAAGAAAAATAAATCAAAACGAATTTATTATTCTTTTAAAAATATCATGTTTTTTACACTTAAATTTATTTTTAAAATTATATTTAACATTTATTTTATGTAATTTATTTATTTAAATATGAATTTTTTTCTAGGTATATCTTTGACTATTCCTCGCGGAGCTATTCGAAAAGGCAGCGTAAGTCTATATCTAGCTCTACTGAGGGATGATAAGGATAGACCTAATTTATCAGGTAAGGAAAAGAGTGAAGAGACACACATTTTGATTTATTATTTAAAAAAATTTTTGACTTCACAAAATTATAGTTAAACATACATGATTTTTTGCTGAATCTTTAATTCTTGATGAATATTTTTAGATTTTGTAAAGAATATTTTGTACAAATGAAATAAAATATTTAAGTTTTTTGTTTGATACAGAATATACTGATGGTTTTTTTTTAAAAAATATTCCGGATGTTTTATTTCCGTGTAGGAAACTGTTATGCATCTGGCATTTGTAAAATAAAAATATATTTACACTACTTTTAAAGACTAAAAAACATTTAGTTTGATAAGGAAAAATGACTATTTATAAGATTTTACTTATTAAGTGCACTTAATAAGCACTTAGTTTAAAACCCTGAAAAAAAAAAATGATAATAATTATATTAAACAATTTTAAGATTGTATTATGTATATAGTGCTGTCATCTATTATCAAGAAAGGAAAGCATTATGGAGTGTAGTAAATTTCAGTTTATTATTTGGTAAAATTTTGATTTTAAACATTATATTGAAACACCATTGATTCTCTGTAAAATATTTTATTTGTAAAAAACATTTAGATTTAGATTTTTAGATGTAAATTAAATGTTCTTATTTTGTTTTCAGACAAAGAGACAATCTTGAGCCCCGTTGTACAATGTGGCCCTCCCGATCTGAGTTTCACCAAACCTCTGATACTCAGCCTTCCTCACTGTGGGGTGGTGGACACTCCTGAGAAGTGGACCATCAGCATCTTCAGCTCCGACCCACCTTCGGTAGAAGATGAGTCACCCGCTTGGAAGGTCCAACAATGTTTCTTTATTAACTCTTTCCGAAATAACACGAAAAACAGTTTCATACGTCGTTAGGCCAAAATTGGCATATTTAATACGACTGTGTATTAAAATTTACCATGTAAAAGTCTTGTTGAAATGTCACCAATTTTTAAAGAAAAATTTTTCTCCTTTTGTATAATAGACATACAGACCAAAGGTTCTACATTTGTCATTTAATTTACTGATCTGAGATTTCTGTATTGGTTTTATTGGTGTGGATAATTCAGATGAGGCTTTTTTTTTTTTTTTTTAAAACCAAAAAACCTATTTTGAACTGGAGACATTTTCATCAATAAATTAATAGTGCACAATTTTGGGTTGCCTTTATTTACTGTTTAAGAGCAGTTTTAAAAGCAATAAATCTTAATTGGAGAAAAATATTTTTGCGAATAGTTTTTATGAGGCTTAATTAAATTTTATTATCATACATTATTAACTTCTATAGATTTTAATGATACTGTTAGGATTTGAATGACTATTTTGTATCACTGTTACATATTTCTTGTAACAGTGATTTCTTTCAACAGTGATTCGGCACTATTTTTGATTTGTTGCACCAATGATGCTTCAAGAGCAATAATTCTTTTAATTAAAATGAAATGGCCAATCTATGGGTTTCTAATTAAATTAGCAATGACTATTAATTTAATTTTACAAACTAATAAACGTATTCTGTCCAGAATTTGGTGACTGTGGGGCAAGAGACGATCGTGACCCCTCTCTTCTGCCAAGTGGACTCTCACCACTGCCACCTGATGACAGAACAGTTGGGCAGGTTCGCCATCGTGGGCGAGTCCAACCATGGACAAAAAGCTGTCAAGTCCATTGCTCTGGCGGCCTTCGCTCCAGCCTTCCATTCCACTACGGACTACACCATTAGGGTCTACTGCATAGAGGACACCAAAGCAGCTATACAGGTAAGAACAGTACCTGCTCTCTACTCATATGTGGATGACGAATTGCTATTATAACCTATAAAAAATGATATATCATTGTGCAGTTTCTATTAATAACTCTATTAATTATCTATGAACTTGTACAAATGAATAGATCCTTTTGAAAGAAAATACGAACTTTCAGAAGATATAACAAAATCTCTGCTTATTAGATCTGATGGACCTTTCCACTCCTTTTTCTAATGTAAAGGTTTGGTACATTTATGAGCATAGTACATTTTAGTTCTGTCTCTACCATAAATGCATTATAATAACATGTAAATCCTTTGAGGTTATATTTAAAAGGAAATAATTGTTTTTACTTACTCTTGATATAATTTGTTTTCTCATAAAAGAGAAACAAAACAACAATTTAGGGTATAATTACAAGTTGTGGAAAGTTTTACATAAATAGTAAAGGCAGACATATGAATAAATAAATTCAATATAAATACTTTACTGTGTCCTTTACTTATATACATCTCGTTTTCATAGAAAATATTTTATGTATAAAAAATTTATTTTGTCACTTACAAAAACTTGCATTCTTTCATTATACACTAATGTTTAAAATAAGAGAAATCATGCTATCTGCTATATTCACGTTTTCTAAATTTCAATTAATTATTAAAAAATTTTTTATTTTTATGAAAATAATTCAATAATAATGAAAAATACTTCTGAAAGTTTACGGTTTGAATTTTTTTATACCAGTCATTTACTATCTTTTTTGTTGTCTTCAAATGCCAGGCACTTGTACAGAGATCATGAGTTAGTGTATTTTTATCTGCAGTTTTGTGGAAGTATATGTTGTTTGCCAGAGTGAACCGTCAAATTTTACATTAACCAGGTTCCCCTTTTAATGATACACAATACATAAGGGGTACTGTAGAAAAACCATTGTACAAATTATCCATGGCTTACCATCGAAGTATCATGATACAAATTATTCAGGTATATCTTTGTAATGATACACATTAACCAAAGTGTACCATCAAGTACCGTGGTACACATTATCTAGATACATCTTTGTGTAATGATACCCAGGGTGTACCATCCAAGGCCGGCTATACTATTCTCACAGTCATAGGACTCTAATCATCTACTACATGTCCAACTTTTGATGCCATTATTACCCAACCTCAAATATATTAATACTGGGTTAAGAAAAAGCATCATGTGATGCATTTGAAATTTGCCAGATGTGTCCATCCTGTTAGTTTGTTGATGGAACTGTTTGTGTTCTAGGGTATGCTGCAGGTGGAAGAGAAGCTGCACGGTTCCCTGCTAGACGCCCCCAAGTCCATGCTGCTAGTGGACGGAGGTGCCAACCTGTGCCTCTGCCTTGAGGACATCTCCCCCGGATGGAGATGCAAACCCCTCGCAAATTACCAGGTGAGCATTTTTACTTCCTTTTTTTCCAACACTACCATCCATTCAGCAACATTTAAATGCATATGAGATGCTGAGGTATTAATTTAACATTTACCGCTTCATTGCATTATTCTTACCGATTATATTATTGAGGATTTTATTATTATAAGGGGAATTTTTTTTTTTATTATTATAAGAGGAAAATAAAACAATTACAAAAGAAATTTATGTTGATTGCATTTTCATGTTAATAAGATCCATGTAAAAGATCTATTTCATACTTGGAAGAAATAAGTTTTAAAATATTCTTAATGCAATTTTTCACATTGAATAATTTTATTTCTCAAAATTTCTAAGAAAGTCTCAGTTACTCAATACTGATTATTCAATTTTAGTTTATAATTAGCAGTAATTTTCGAAAAATTTTACAGACTCATTTTATTCTGCTTTTCGTAAAACTGGGGTTAACTTATAATTAAATTTCTAGACACATCTGAGAATTTTTTAAATATGTTTAAGAATATTGAAATTCAAATAATTAATGATTTTAATTATTCATTTAATTATACATCTTGTAAATATCTACTATTAATAATATTTTATTAGTGCATTTTATGCCCAAAAAGTTGAGTCTCTTTAAGTATCAGAAATATATAATTTGTAACCTTTACAAAATATCAAAATATGATTATCTATTAATTAATCTGGATATAAAGGATGAAAACCACTTATGACCAAAAGGACTTAAATCTTTGTTCCAATAAATGTTTTATTATTCTGTTTATGTTTGTGTTTATGATGGATTGTGTATGAATTTCTGTAGGAGATCCCTTCCACCACGTGTGGAATGGCCGTCAGAACCACCTGCACTGCTCCTTCAAACTGGAACATTTAGACCGGTCTCTGCAAGCTGTCAGCTGCCACATCCTCGTGTACCAGAGGGGGGTGCAGGTCAACAGGCAGGTGCTCAGGATCTCCACAGACTACAAAGAGGTACAACATCCCTAGCGTTGCTTTATTAATTCTCATGGATACCTTATGTTTTGGGTTCTGTACACATGCCTTATGCCATACACTTTGTACACATGCCTTATGCTTTTTACACTATGCACACATGCATTATGTTGTATACTTTGCACACATGTCTTATGTTTTACACTATGCACACATGTATTATGTTGTACACTTTGCATGTATGTATTATGTTTTGTATCTTTCATACATGTATTATATTTTGCATTTTGCACACATGCCTTATATTTTACATTTTGCATACATGCTTTATATTTTATACTTTGCACACATGCATTTAGAAGATATTATAAGTCGTTGAAAGTATGAAATTTTGCATACATGCTTTATGTTTTGTATTTTACACATGCCTTATGTTTTGAATTTTTCATACATGTATTATGTTTTTCATTTTGCACACATGCTTTATGATTTGTATTTTGCATACATACCTAAAAATATCCTTACATAAAAGGTTACATCGCTTCATATTTTATTGACATTATTTTCCTTATTCTCAATGTAAAAATTATTGAAAATCCTAATGCATATTACATTTTATAAATTTGCTCATTTAAAGATCCAATTTATTTAAGTTTTTAATAAACGTGAAGTATTCATTTTTTATATTATAAGAGGATTATAAAAACTGAACAATTTGTTTTTTGAACTGAATGTTGAATTGATCTAAAAAAGATAGACCTAAGTATATATCTTTAATAAAATAAATTACTTAATTTATTACTTATTTGAAAATAAATTGTAAAACACTTTAAATTATTGTTATTATTTTAATATGTAGGTATATAAAGATAGTCATTCTTCTAACTATTCTAAGTTGTTTCTATTATGTATAATGTCTTCATAAATAGTTTTCCTTCAGATTTTTTTAAAATTTACTATATAGCAGTGATTTAGAATTTAAAAATATAGATTCAAAATTACAATGTGTAAAATTTCTTATTGTATTCATCGAAATAAATCACATGTTAATAATTTATTTACATCAAAAGACAATGCATTGTCAATTCTTACTCAGTCGATGGTTTTGCAGAAGCTGCCTTCTCCCTCCCCCAGTACAATCGCATCTTCCATCTCTTCCTCCATCATCACAGAAAGCAGTTCGGGACCCCTCCTCGCAGTCGATCCCACAGAGAATGTTTTCAGGTAAGCAGCAGATTTCTTTTCCTGTTTTTAAAGTGACCCAGTACAGCAATAAATAACAATTTTTGCCTTTTATAATATATCCATTCTTGATTATTTGCAACATCTTTTCAAAAATTTAATCAAGAGAATGTGACAAAGCTGTTTTTGTATACATCAAAGGAGAATAAATTTTTACATTTAAGTCATTTAAGAAAAAAATATGTCACTTAAATCAGTTCATATTTTATACTAGAAAGGAAAAACATCACTTGATGTATTATTTTCACACAAAATGAATTTGAAAATTTTAAAAACACCTTGTGTTACAAAATTTAAATTTAATAATGAAATTTTAAATATCATATATCAAAATAAAATTTGTTGGAGTAATTGAAAACAACGTTTTTTTGTGAAAAAAAACTTCTTTTGTTAGATGATGGAGTATTTGTATTTACAGAAGTTATCTTCCACAGGTTAACGCCTGATGTGCGGAAACAACTGTGCATCTGTCTGGATCCTCCCAACAGCCGAGGAAATGATTGGAGGAGACTGGCGGAGGAGCTAGGCGTCAACAGGTAACCTTATGTTTGCTCTATAACAAGAAAATGCTTTATATTTAGCTGATTTAATTAATTATAATTAATTTATTGCTATTAGCTTAAAAAAAATTCATGACTTTTTTTGATCAATGGATGGCTTTTTTGGTATCAATTGATATAGAGTCTCAATGGATGACTTTTTGGTATCAATTGGACAGTTATTAAAATGCCTCATATATGATTAATAATTTAATTTTCAATTTTTTTCGATAATAAATGGTTTATTTTTTTAAATATTATTTGATAACATCATGGAAACATGTTAATCATTTTCATCCTAATAAATCATAGTAAATTTCAATTTATGTATGTAATTCCTCAAACTGCTTTTATATTCATGTATTTTAGTACTAAGGTTACTACTAGTTATTCGACCCCGTAAATATATAAAATGCCAATAATAATAAGATTATTTTTTCATGGGACCAGATTAATCATTTTCCTTTTTATTCTTGTGGAAAAAATTATCTTCGTATTAATCCTATTAGATCTATTCTATCTCCTTGAGATCTAGGACGTATTCTAACATACAATTCTGTTTATATATATATATCTATACTTATTTATTTATTTTTGCAGGTACATCAACTATTTCGCAACCAAAAGCAGTCCAACTGACCACATCCTGGACCTGTGGGAGGCCCGAGACCAGGAGGCCAACAGCCTGGGCAACCTGCTCAACATCCTGAGGGTGATGGGCAGGGGGGATGCAGTGCAGGTGGTCGAAAAGGAGGTCGGGTCCTGGATATGAGCCCCTTCCCCCCGAACTCTGCCTTGTGTGATTCTTCCAACTGTGCCTCATGTACATAAGTGGACTTAGCACTCTCGCCCGTTCTTGTAACATATGTAAATAGATGGCACATGTGAGGACAGCGACTTCCGACTATTTATACGGCTGGACGCCGAGTTAACCGAGTGAAAATTTTTAAGAGAGGCTTCAATGGCAAAGTTGCTGATGTTTGTTTCTGCATTTCTTTTTTTTCTTTTTTTTTTATGTAAATTTTTTTGTTGCAAAAGACGTACTTAAGTCAGAGGAAATGCGTTTGACTTTTTTTTCCCCAATGAAATTTTTGCATTATGGGAACAAAAAATTCTTGTCAGTTTGTATATCAAGTTTACATTGATCTACTACTTACTGTATATCGTATATTTCTGGATATAAGCCAATTTATGCCAAGAGCGAGTACTTTTTATTTTATTTTGTTTTCAAAAAAATTTAACCTTAGTTCAAAAGCGGTATTAAAACCAAAATTAAAATTATTAGTAAACCAAAATTAATAGTATAATCCTGTAACTATCAAATTTCTGATTTAAAATGTTCCCCTAAAGTTAAGTATGTTCCGCGTTCCAGCAAAGTTAGTTTAATCTTCTAACTAACTTATTATTTATATTGACTAATTATTTACGGTATACTATTATTACTTCTGGTTTATGTGTTTCTACTTTTCCATCAGCCAGGGCACATTTCACCAACATAAGTTTTTTTGTCTTGAGGAAATAATTAAGACATCGATAAAAAAATCACATTCTCATAAAAAGATTAAATTTTTTCCAAAATTTGTATATAAGCCGGCTCACATAATTTATCTATAGAAAAATTTCTAAAATTTCCTGGCTTATATACAGAACTATATGGTAAAAATATGTTAAACAAAAAATATCAATATACTAAGCAAAAAAAAAAACCATCAATATATATGTAAATTACAATGATAGTAAATTATAATTAAGTAAAACTATCAATACATAAAAAAAAACTATTAATACATTGTGAAAGGGTAAAAAGAAATCTTGTTTTAATGTTAAGGGCTTATTAGATTGATTTTTTTATTATTATATTTTCTTTTATACCTAAAATTTCATAAGTAAATTCCTTTTTACTTATCATCCATGTACTTTGATTTTAATTTGGAAAGTATACGTTGGATGTTAAACATATGTGAAATGAATGATTTCAAATGAGATTTTTAACTAAAAAATACAATTTTGCAGAAGCATGATTTAGGAAAGGAAGGTATTAAACAATGATTGTAAAATTTTAGTATTTTATTGATGCCATACATTCTCAATATTTATATAAATTAAAAAGCCCAAATCCAAAATCCAAAAAAATTTAATATTACTGTAGTCAAAAGACACACAGCAAATCATAATATTAGAACATATTTTAGTGATTTTACATGCATAAAACAGTTTCTTTATTATGTTTAAGATCTTGTTAAATGTTAAGAATGTTCTCATAATAAATACTAATCATGTTATATCTTTGAAAAATGCCTATTAAGGCTTTAATAATAGTACTGAATATAAGTTAGGTTCAGTACTGGTTTTCCATGTGATTGCAATCTAGTTTTTTTTATTTTTATTAAATACATTTATTTATGAGGGATATTTTGCATAACCACCAATTTATCCTGTATTATTTTAATTTTTCATAAAAGCAAACCTTAATCATATACTGCATGTAAACTTTTCTCCTTACTGTTGTAGAATCTCAAAACAAATAATATTTCTAATATAAGAAGTAATTATGAGAATATTCTTATCATGACAAATAGTTCCAAAATATCACTGTGTTTAGCAGCTTAATTTTCCATTTTTGTTGAAGATCTTATTCAAATCTTTCTTGTACATATTTACATGTCATTACTGATATAGCTTATTACATACTTAAAAAGAAAGTGATAATGCTTTTGTTATCATGTGCATGTTTGTTATTTAATTGCAGCACTGTTATATGGATGTTTTCTTAAAACAATTGTTACTGCCGGTTGATATATATTTGAATTTGCACAACACTGTTTGTTCAAGACTTTGTAGGTTATAGAAAGCAATTCATGTATTCTCGAATCTGCATTTCTAGATATTTATTTGGACAATCACAAGAATTTACGAGTAGGACAATAATCAATTCTGCACTCATTTTTATTTAGATCCAGAATGTCTTCCAATGGCAGAATTTTTTATTTGCATTTGCCTAGATTTGGCAGGAGTTCATTTACTAGATATTTTTGTAACCCATCAATTTTAATGGCATTTGTTCCTTTATCACAAAACTTTTCTGTTCATTTATTTTTTTTCTGCTTTACTTTAATGTAAATGTTATTTATAAATCACATTTTAAGTTGCATTTACCTATTATCTAACTTTTGTAATGCATAAAGAGTGAGAATCATGTTTCATGTTTTTTATAGTTCACATATTCCATATTAATTATGCCAAATCTGGTTGATTGTTATAAATACATACATACATACATTACAAATTGCATAAAATGTATTGCAATTTTCAATTAAATAATTTATAATTTAAGAAATATAATTTAAAGAAATTTTTAGATTATTATACTTCTATTTAATTAAAATTTCTTTGAATATCAAAAATATTAATGATTTTTATAATTACTGATTAATAATTGTTACATAATATCTTTAAATTAAAATAATAGTTAATTATGTTTATTTTTCAATTCCTTCTATTAGCACTCTCCCTTTATATATCTTGTTCAAATTTTCAATCGTTCATAAAATATACTTATTCATCCACTCCAGTTCAAATACATTTTTTGAACTTGTAGTGGAGGACACTGGATGTTAATGGAGTTTTTTCAAATATTAATTCAGTAATTAAATTTAATTCATTAATTGTAGTTTTTTTTCGATTTAAGTTGTATATATCTACCAATAGATGGCGCCAGATAAACTTAAAAAAATGAATACAAATTATTTATGAAGGACTTTCTGCAATATAGTAAAAAAAAAAGAAGGAATTGACTTTAAAAAAATTGTTTTTATATTACTTGTTTATGCTGTGTTTACTAAAAATATTTAGCAATATCTATTCGTAATTTAATTAGGCATTTTAGGAATTTTAATGAATCCTGGCCATCTGTCTTTTTATTTACATATCTATTTCCACGATGTTCTCGAAAGCAACTGTATTTCTTTTAGTATATTAGTTAATAAGCATTCATGTGTTACAAATTGTTTCAGCTATTGAAACATCTATGCACTTCCATATAAACTTGCATTTATAAAATAGCTAAAAACTATTTAGCAAAAAAATTTTGTATAGTTCAATATTTGTATATTGTATATTTTATTGCTTTATTTTTATTTTTGCATTTGCATGAAATGTGTTCCAATGCTGTTGTTTTATGCAATGCGCATTTATTTATTTTTAGTTAATATGTTGACAAAATTCACAAAATATTATATGGTGAATATATGTTCTAGTTATGTATATAAAATATCTAAAATGTAAATTGTTATTTATGATGTCTTCCAAATATTTAAAATTAGAAATCGTATTCAAATTGTTATAATTGGTTGATTCTGTACAAAATTCTTTATTAAAAAAAATTATATACTATTTGAATATTTAAAAAAGACTGGTTTGGAAGTTAAAAAGTTGAAGTATTGAGATGAATAATGTTATTACAGATTAAAAATTCTTACAAACGAATCAATTTTTAAATTTCAGAAATGCTATATTTTCAATATTGAATGAATAGTTTTACATAAATTGTTATACTGTAGGCAAAAAATAATTTTCTATGACAGATCGTATAGAGTTGTTAGTTTAGGATCACCTTGAAGGTCATTGAATGCTGTGTTTTCGTTTTTTTTGGTGATTATTGCATATGTACTTATCTGTAATCCACAGCTAGTGAATTATTGAAGGATGTTCATTTTGTATTATATATAAATATATCTATATATATATGGACTGTAAAAATGTCAAATATATACAAGGGATAATAAAAGAAAACCCATATTTTTACCAGAAATTTGTATTTGCGTGTGATTTTGTGTGATTTTAACAGTATATAAAAAAAGAAAAACATGAAATTTAAATAATCCTACAACAGTTACTTTAAAATAAAAAATAAAAATAATTAAACATTTCAGTATTTTATCAGAATATATTTATCCAGTATAAACTCATCACTATACCTTATTTTGAAATAACTTTTATAATTCATTGACTTTTTTTATGATAAGTTATTAAATAATTCTATGAAAGATGTTTGTTATTTTAAAGTATCAAAACTGTATCGATTCTGTCTAAAAATATTTGTCCAACGCTTCAATTATGATTAAATATTTAAGATTCAATAAAACACTAAAGCCATTGTTTATAATACAATTGGTATGATTTTTAAAAAATGATTAATTCTTATGATTAAAAAAAAAAAAAACATTGTTGTGAACCTTAATATAGAAATAAAGTAATATTAAAATAAAATATTGCATTAAAGAATTCAAACAATAATACACAAATAAACTTAATTTAATTACTAATTTTAGTTTACTTAATTAAATAAAAAAATTAATAAACTTAATTTATTCACTTAATGTTGTTTTTTAAACGTTAGTTCTATTCAGTATCAATTCTTTGGACAAATAATACTGTTATTGCTTGATGTCTGGTGTTTAAAGTTGATTTGTGTTTGGTTTTTAGTTGTGTGTTCATCATGAAATAAGTGAGTCCAAGCTATTTTAGTAGCTTGAAAATAATAACCATAATTTTGTGTGTCTGTGTAATAGGGGAAAAAGATAATATTGCAATCCATACCTTTGCGATTTCTTTTTAACTAATCGATTATGTTAACATCATTAAATTTATGTTTAAAATTTTAACGATTACCTTTTTTATTCTTATATGTAAATTAATAAATGAAAACAATTGATCATAAAGACTTGAAACTAAAATCAATAAAAATTAGAAATTTATTTACAACATGAATTACACAAAAATATGTACATTTTTTCAAATAACAAGCTACAAAGATTTCACAATTTAAACATAGATCATAGTAAAATACACATAAAAATAAAATATTTACATTTTTTTGTCTGAAAGAAGGGAATATGTTTATTTTTGTTTCAAACTTAATTTACTAAATTAATAAAAATTACTTTTGGCACAAAAATATATGATTACTTTGTTATTAAATTTCAATTCTTGAAAAATACATGAAGATCATGTCATAAATTTCTTTAGTTTATAAAAATGAAGCAGTTCCTTAAATTTTTACTATACTATTTATAACTATTAATTATGTATTAGCAAAATATCAACTGATACTTAAATTAAAAATTTACTAATTATCAATTATAAAATTTTTAATTAACTATCAATTAAACTTCAACTGAAGTTTTTATATTATGATTTATCTTAAATTGTTTAAAGCTACTGAAAACTAAACTTCAATTTAAAACTATTTTTTAGAGAATATTTACATTCAAAATTGAAGAAATTTCAATTCCTTATGCTGTAAAGGCCAGCTATGTCCTTAATTTTTAATATTAAAAGATATCAGAATGTACCTGAGTGTCATGAATTGATAATGGTGTAGGATTAATAATTGAATTATTTTGAACTTTGGATGGATAGACATGGGATATGTTGAATTATTTGAATACTTTTTTGTTTTACAGTAAATGTTTAATATTTTTTTTATTCAATGCAGGATAATAAATTATATTTTTTTAGAAAAGTTTAAATTCCTACTATTTTTAGAATTGTTTTTCAATATCAAAGGAAATATTTATATTTACAAAAAGGAGGAAAACGAATTACAAAAGAAAAGTATCGTATAGGAAATTTTCACATTAATCATTGAAAACTGCAATAACGAAAAAGTAGCATGTAAGTAGGAAGTTTCTTAATGTAATTTTTTCAAGAACTTTTATTTTGCTTTGGAATTTAAAGACAGCATTGATATTTTTCGTCTAAAGCAGGGTTTCTTTGACCGTACTATATACATATAAATGAGTTATTTCCCTCAAATAATTCATCACTTTCAATAATTCAGAAATGAACATTATAAAGACCGTTCACATTCATCAAACAAGGATTCACCACCATCTGTGGTAAAAGGAACGACTTTGATAAGCTTGGAGCATTTGGTTGATTTGTGGATGGGGATGAGATGCTGCACGGGGCATGACAGGGAAGGGCATTTTCAAAGGATTTGGTATTAGCTTGTGTACTGGAATGTGTGGCCTAAAGTTTTGAGGGTGAAAACTAGTACCAGCAGCTTGGGGACCTGTAAAGCCAGTACCTGGTGGCGCTGAGGGACTTGAAAGCCAGCACCTGGTGGCGCTGGAGGGACTTGAAAGCCAGCACCTGGAATGAATTCCATAGGAATGCGTGGGGGCGTGTAGTGCACAGGATCCAGCCGAATGAAGTGTTCGATTATTTGAGCATTTCTTGGAATAGACAGGGGATCAAGATCTGGTCTTGCGTTTCTGAACAGCTCTTCTTGCGGTTCCAAATGATGAGAATCTGTTACTCTGTCACCTTGATGAGAATAACTGACTGTGTGACTTGTGACATGGGGTGAACCACTATGTCCTTCTGCTGAGGAATGAATTGGTGAATCAGAATAACTTTTACCTTCACTTGGTCCATCATAAGAATGGGGACTCTCTGGTCCATCATAAGAATGCGGACTTTTGGTCCATTGTAAGAATGTGGACCTTCTGGTCTGTTGTAAGAATGCGGACTTTCTGGTCCGTTGTGTGGGCCTACTGATCCTCTATAATCATTTGGATTTTCAGGTCCATCATAAGTGTGTGGACCTATTGGTTCATTATAAGAATTTGAATTTTCTGGTATGCCAGGAGAATTCTGCCTGTGTCCATATCCACCTTCAAAAGATTTATCTCGGCTTGCTTGGATTTGATCGTATGGAACGTAAGGAGCTTTTTCTTGATAGTCTGGAGAATGTTTTCCCTCTCCGGATTCTTTATTTCGATCTGAATGAAAACTGGATGGATAATCATGGTATGGTACGTAAGGTCCAGCAGATTCAGAATTGTATCCGAATGAGGTGCTCCTCCAGGAGGACTGTCAAATCCTATTCCTGGATGTATTTTATCAACATTCAAATTCACTTCGTTGGGAAATCTACCTTTTCCATCTCGATATTCATCAGTGCCATAAGGACCCGTTCCATATTTGAACATGTCTACAGCATGGTCATGCATGTTCATTTCTGATTCAGGATAATTAGGCCTTGAATTACTTGTTTCGTACCCGTATCCTCCGGTTTCTGCTTGTTGATCTTCATAAGATGACGGATAATCCGTATTAGGATCACCAGATTCTTCATTTTCATTTTTCATTCGGATATATGTCTTCCTGCCATATGCTTTATGAGGGCCAGTGTAATGATAGCCTCTCTTCTCCCCTTCCGTTGCAAATTTGACATCTGCATTCATGACTTTTGGAACATCACTCCCAGGCGATGTTGATGTTTGGCCTTGACTGAGTTGTGGTAACGCACCAGCCATTCCGGACAGCATTGTGGGTATAACGTTCCTAAGTTTGCCCAGACTTTTAAATATTTTGTCGTAGCTTTCCATTGGATCCCGTTCGCTGAATTTCTTCTCGTCGGGCTTGTAATGATGATGATTGTGAAGATGGAAATGATTTTCATTTCCCTTAGTTCTTTGAGAAGAAAAATAAGTTCCAATTCCATGCAAGCGTTCGGCTGAGAATCCCAGGGGTGGTAACAGTGGAGTGAATCCGCTCGACGGTTTTGGCGAGCTGTTGTCCCTCCCCCTCTAGACTGCTATCGGGAATCTCTTCTTTGTTTGAACTGTAATGCGATATTTCAGGACCGTGTTTAGACATTCCATGAACAATGGTATCAGATCGTTCTGGCCAATTATCCGATTTTTTACCCTTACGTGAACACGGTTTTTTGCCCTTTTTCGCCTAGATTTCCCAAGATTAGTGCTTCTAGGCTTGTCAGACTGCAAATCAACATCAGAACTACCTTGATGATGAAAAGAATGAATCATTCCTTCGTTATAACGAGTATCTTCTGGTGGCTGATCGTCACCCGAGTAATATCGAATGTGGTCGTGATCGTGGTCATGACTGTAACCCTCAGAATAAGAAGTGCCCTGAGCATTCAAATCATCAGTGTCATTAGTTTGCTTATCATCAACATGGTGGTTGACATCTTCCGGAGTCGAATACCACTGTAATAAGTTGTATTTTTCATCTGTAATATTTTTGCACCTTAATTTTATATCCAGGAGAGTTCTTCTTCAACCTTTTGCTACTTCTAAACACAACAGAATCTTTGCTTTCTTCTACTATGGGCTCATCCGCTCTGGCATTAGGTTTCACAATCGTTTCTGGGTTCGAAGATTCTAAACGTAGCAGATCTTCAATGGTATCAGAAATCTGTTGACTGTCCAATGCCTCTCCATAGGGAGGACGAGATAGAAGAAGTGGCCACAGCAAGAAAAAGTAGTAATGCATTCCACTAAAATTAAAAAAATATATATATTTACAATTGTAAAAATTAAGAATCTAATAGTTTAAAATATTAATATTAAATGGTATACAAGATCAGGTGTTCCCTAGCTACCTGTAACACACCTCTTTTAATTATGGTAAATTTTAGTAGTAAAGATTTCGGAACAGAATTAAAGGTTTTGATATAACTCGGCTTAAGTAATTTAAAATTTCTAAATAAAGAAATCATTGTACCTATAGATTCTAAATAATTTTTTTTCTGATCTGTTTACATTTTTAAAAGAACACAGCCTCCCTGATGGCCAATTGGCTAGTGCTCTGGCCATTGGTGCCACAGACTTCAGGTTCGAATATATGGTGGCATGGTTGTTTGTGAGTGGTCGGAATCCACGTTAAACTGTAGGTCACGGTGTAATTAGCATAAATTGTGCAAAAAAAATGACCGTAGACTGGGAAACCAACCAAAGAATATACTTATAATTGTTTTTAAATAAAACTGTTAGCTAATACAATAAATGTTTTTGTATTTTTTATAATAAACTTAAGATGCTATTGAACGACAATTAAAGATGCCGCTAAGTCACTTATAATGATGGGCTTCCATCTAGTGCCATGAAAAAATAATATAAATAAAAATAAGCTTTCCATTGCATTAAAAAGTAATAAAAAAATATCGTATTGCTTAGTTGCAAACCAGATAAAAATAATTAAGTTAAAGAGAAAAAAATTGCTTTAGTCTTTAAATTTTATGAAACACGCAAAGATAGATTAAACAGTTTGTTTTAAAACAGATAATAATTTAGCAATTATGACATAAGGCAATTATGAATTTTAAGGATTAGAAAATGAGTTCACGACATTATTAATACCTCACTTTTTCAGTTTTTGATATTGGTGGAGGCAATTGAAACAGATTGAAAAAAAAAAAAAATTCCGCTTACAGATTTTTGCTTTGTAGTATCGTTTTTGCCATGTGTTCTCGTGAAATGAAAAAAAAAAAGTTGAACTTCTAATTGTTTTAGTTTTTAAATTTTATGAAATACAAATAAAGTAAACAGTTTGATTTAAAATAGATAATAATTTAGCAATTATGACATAAGCCTAAGAAATCTAAGGATTATAAAATGAGTTCATGACATTATTAATACTTCACTTTTTTTAGTTTTTGTTATTGGTGGACACAATTTAAATAGATTGAAAAACATAGTTCCGCATAAAGATTTTGCTTTGTAGTATCGTTTTTGCCATGTGAAAAGAAAAATGCCTGCTATTTGTCTCGCTTTGTCACCTGGAATCGCATCAACGCTTCTGAAAGTTAATAGTAGGAAGTGATCATTCATGCTTTAAATTCAAAGTAAAATTAAATTTCCAAGTAAATGGTACTTTTGCATATTTTTTTTGTCCATTTTCAAAACATTTAGATCCACCCTTCGCCTTTTTGAATGGAATATGCCGAATGACTTTTGAGATGTAAACAATCGCTGGAGATGCAATAGGTGTTACACCCGCGCCAAACCTAATTTCTCAAAGATAGCATGTTAGTTATTTCAATAACATCATAGACGAGAAAAATTGAAACTTATTATTGTTTTTATTTATTTTTTTTTTTTTTTGTACATTCCATTTCCTTAAGAATGGCAAATAAAAATAAAAATAAAAAACGAACAGTCCAGCAAATCTCGAACCTGATTGGCTCCCATCGTAACATCATGGTGGCATTCTCTTCGTGACAATATAATAAACATGGGATTCCTTTGATTCTTGTCCCCGTTACGGAGTTCTTCCTGAAAATTAGGAGTTTCCTCTTCGTTCACTACTTTTCTAGCGGCCGTTTCAACATAGGTCAATTTAAATTTAAAAAGAAATAGGATAGATATTTTGCAATTTTTTGGAAAAAAAGATTAAAGACTTCAAATTTTGGTGAAAGATTAGAAATGTGAAGATTCGATTTTCTTTCATCCGAACCTCACTCCTTCACCTAGGCCCTTATTAATTAGAAAGGAAAGGGTGGATCCTCGGTAGGTTTCAGTGTATGGCATGAACACCCACCGACAGGTATTGAGAGCTGGACAATGCCTTCCGGGACGACATTTAGGAGTAACAGTGCTCCCATTTGCGTATCGTGTGAAAGAATGCAATAGATCAGGGGGTCTCCAAACTACGGCCCGCCAGTGTTATCAATTCGGCCCGCGACAGCGAATAGCTTATTGTTGCTGTAATAAGTTGGATAAAAAAACACAGAATGACAATAACTGGGTTTTATTGACTTGCTAGGTAAAGCTTAATGACAAGCATAATACGCAGAAAAATTAACTTAAGCATAACAACTAACAAATAATTGAACTGAATCCCACTAACTTTATAAATTAGTGAACATCCCGCGGTTACCCTCGGTAGTTATATCTACCTATTTCCGCTTATGACCTCTAGATGTCGTCAAATGTCACGGTCGTATCGATACACACAATTGTAACTGCAGTAATTGAACAAACGAATTTGGCAAGCGTATGCTCGCTCTGAGCGCGTACTTGGCGACTAGTCTAGAAATGATAGATAATGGCGGAAAAATTCAAACGGTTTTGGCTCTTGGTACTTACTGGAGTAAACAGTATGGCTCTAAGGCTGTAAAGTTTGGAGGCCCCTGCAATAGATAGTCAGACTACCTCCCATCAGGTAGCCTGATTATCGATGCGAAATGCTTTTACACACATTTTCATAATAGCCATTGAAACTTCAAGAAGGAAGAAAGTAAGGCAAATGACTGTAGTAATGCCACCAGCGGATTCGAACCTGTTCCCTGCACCATTAGAAGGGTTTTGATTAGGTTTTAATTTATTAAAAAAATTAACATTTCAACATTAGAAAAATATTTTATTCAAATTTTGTAATTCATTATGAATGAATTATTGTCAAACTACCTCTTGGTGGTAAATCTAAAGTAGCTCTAAATGGTAAGTCAAAAGGATTCAAACATAGAAGTGTAAAATGAGTGAAAATCAATTTCGGACGAGTTTGAATTGCAATAAAAATAGGTTTGATTTTTAAACATTAAATTTTAAAATTCCGTAATATGAAAAGAAAAAATTGATGAAAAAAAAACGGCACAGTAACTGTGAAACTTTTTTCGTTCAAAATTGGTTCACCCCCTGATCTCTAACTAGCATCCCTATACAAGAAATCCACACACCCGTTTCCATACACCCATTAAATTGATGAAGGCTTTCTCACTGAATAGAAATGTAAAAGTTTATAACTTGTATGAGTTACGCGCTGTCTGATGCAATCCGTGCATGCCTGATGTAAGTCTTGAAACGATTGCTTCATAAAATATTTATTATTTAAAGCAAATAACATAAAATTAAAAAATGATGGGAAAATTAAGAACGGAAAATATTTTTACATCTAGAGAAGAATTATAGAGAAAAAAAAAAACAGCAACATTGTTTAATGTGTAAATATAAAATTTAACCAATAAAAATGTACATGAAGTTGAAAGCAGATTATCATTTGTAGCTTTTATTGTTGAGAATTCTTAGTTTCTTAATATTTATCACGACCCTTTTTAGCATTTATTTGAATATTTTCTTAATGTTGATGGAATCTTACATATGGGTGTCAGTTAACTGATAGATAAAAGAATCCACTAATTATTGTTTGATTCCTTCATTCCTGTTCCTCTAGCAACGCTGTTTTATGTGTAAATATAAAATTTAATCAATAAAAGGAACATGAAATTGAAAGCAGACTAGCATTTGTAGTTTTTATTCTCGAGAATTAATTGTTTCTTAATATTTATCATTACCCTTTTTAGTATTTATTTGAATATTTTCTCATAAATGTTGATGGAATCATACATGCTATGGATGTCAATTAACTGATAGCTAAAAAAGAAAGCGCTAATTATAGTTTGATGATAATATTGCTTCACTTTCAGCTATAAAAATGACATTTAAAGTAACATATTCTATACTAAGTAACATATTCTATATCATATACCATTTATATTTATAAAGAAGGCTAAACTTATGAGAGTATTATTCAATGTAATTATAAAAATTATTTTTATTAACATTTTTAAATTACATTCAAAAACATTCAATTTAGATGCGCAGTTTTTTAATGTAGTTTTCAATGTAAGTTATTTTTAGTATATTAATCCTTTGTACCCATTCTTCATTATAAGTATCAAGGTATCAGAAAAAATCAAGCTTAATTATAATTAATTCGTAAGATAAACTTTAAATTGAAGTAACCAATATTTTATGCTTGATTAATGAAAAAATATATTGCGCTTGTTGTATTTTCTCGAAATCTCAGTATTTTCATTGCAATTCAGTGTCCCACAAACACGCTAGACTTGTTGACCCCTCTGTAGTAGTTGACACCACCTGGGTGGATTAATATCGTTTCTTACTTGGTATGAAAGCCCCGGACATAGGAACCTAGTATTATTGAATTACATTAGAAAAAAAATACACGAAAATTTAGTTTAAGTAGATGTAATAAGTTACACCTTGGTATATCAATAATTAATTCAAGATCCTTCGATTTATACCCTACGAACTTTTCCTATAATAAATAATTGGAAATTGATTGATCTGGTTGAATGTAAAAAGTCCTATTATTATAGCGTATTATAAATTATATAAAAATTTAAAACTGCTTAATATTAAAAAGCACACATACAAGGATGGTTAAATGCAAAACATACATAAATGGAAATTTGCCAAATTTAATTTTTCTTTTCTCTGCTTGGATCTGGTTGAGAATCATCAGATTTGACGGAATTTAGAAATATTTTATACAGATTTTGGAAATATTAACCTTGTGTGATCTTTCCAGACAATAGACATCAGACAATTTTGATGTTGGAGTGGTGCTTTAACTCACACTTATCGTATTTTAAAAGAGGGCCTGGTGGCCAAGTGGCTAGCGCTCTGGTATCCCAGGCTTCAGGTTTGAATCCTGGTGGTGGCATGGATGTTTGTTGGTGGTTCGGAATTCACGTTAAACTGTAGGTCCCGGTCTGTTTAGCCCTCGTGCATAAGATGACCGAAGAGCGACAAACCAAACCAAACTATTTTAAAAAAGGTCATATACAAAACGAAATTGTTGGTCTCCCAAACGGGACGTATATCAATTTGAACTCACTCCAAAGAGGGCGTATACCGAGACCATTCTAGACAATGTTAATACGGTTTTGGGAGGGTGGAACTTATCTGCAAATTTCGACAGCTATTAATTTGACAAAGAGTTTGACTTATGCGAATTGTATGTCGAAAAAGGTCGTATAGAAAACTAAATTGCTTGTCTTCAAATAGAATGTATATCAAGTTTCTTCAACAGAAGTTTGCCGGAACCATTCTAGACAATGCTAACACGGTTTGTTTGGGTTTTGTAAGGGTTTACTTATCTGAAAATTTTTGATAGCTATTCATTTAACAAAGAGCTTGAATCACTCGAATCATATTTTAAAAAAGGCCATATACAAAACAAAATTATTGATCTTCAAGCAAGATGTATATCAAGTTGGACTTTCACCAAAGAGGGCTTATATAGAGGCCATACTAAACAATGCTAATACGGTTTGTTTGGGTTTTGTGAAGGTGGTACTTCTCTACAAATTTTTGACAGTTAAAGTGACCTTAGTCATGTTGATAACCTACAGGAACCAGGTATACTAAATAAGTTCACAACCTATACGAAAACAGGCCCTAATTAAACTGACAACCTACAGAACATAGTTAAGATAACAATCTCCAGAAACCAAGCCCTAGTTAAGTTGACAACCTCGAAAAAGCAAGCTTTAATTAAATTAAAGTGTAACCTCTGGTTTTGTTAGACCCCAATTCAAATCTCGTTTATTTAATTTTATTTTTTACGAAATAGATGAGCCTTGTTTTCTACTGATATATGCAACGAAGAGCCCACCGAATTCTAGGAGGACTATCTGAATTTAGTTAATCTACTAATTTTATTATCAGGGTTATCTTCATATGCGAAAAGATCATTCATTGTTTAAATGATGAAGAAATATGCTGTTTTAATAGTCTTTTTTAAGCAGAAATTATTTTTTAATGTAAAGTCCTCCAATCTCATAAAAGATATTTGCAGATCAATCAAATGTGTTCAAAAAAAAAAAAAAAAAAAAAAAAAAAACCTTATTCTTCAAAACAAATGCGAAACTAGTTTTACTATTATTATTTAAGATCATTAATTTTATTTATTCGTTTCATTTCAAGAGAAAGGTCAAAGACATACCGCTGTGAATCATTATTAAAAGCATGAATGACTATTGAGAAGAACAGTTCATTACTTCACTGCGATTTTTTTTACTCAAAATGTACCCAACCAACCAGTGTGTAGATAAGCTTTGAGAATCTTTCAATTAGAAGCGCATTAAATCAAAAGCAGCCTGTTGACATTCGAAAGCTCCAGTCAGCCAGCCATGCATCAAATGAGAACAGAACCTAATATTTGCATTGTAAACTAACGAAAGAGAAGATTTGCTAATCAAATTCATTACATAAACATATTTCATATCCTGCAGCTTAAAAAAAAAGTAGTCCCAAATTCAGGCGGGTGGTAAAAATGAAACTCACAAAAAACTGTCGTTGTGATTTTCAAAATTTGTGCACTTTGACCCTATATTATTCTTCGAAATTCTGTAGGAGATTCAGCGTTATCCAAGTGCCAAAGCTACACTGCATCCCCTTTTGCTACAGCAATTTCGAACAAACAACTTTTTTAGATAGCATTTGAGAAGGTAAGTTCTCTTCTTTCTCCCCTCCTCTTCGAGACGGCTTCAAGTTCGAATTCTTTCGGTGGCATGGATGTTTACTAGTGGTTGGAATCCACTAGTAAACATCCACATAAACAGGTCCCGGTCTAATTAGCCCAAAGTGTGCATAAAAAGGACAGTAGAGCGACAAAAACAAAATAAAACAAAACCTTTTCGAGACCGACCTAAAGACATTTCCAATTTACAGATTTATCGATATAGGCACAGAATCCTTTTATTTGGCTTCGCTCATAGAGGTTTCAAACTCGGTTTCATTGTTTCGGAAACTCAAAGTACCACAAGTTATCACAAGGACAACAAAAAATAACTCAGAAAATTTTTTAAAATTTTGCAATATAAATAATTCAAATTAAGGTAGAAGTGATTTGATATTAATTTATTGTAAGAGTGACTTTTAAATTGATACTAAAATCTCAAAAAAGAAAAAGCTAGGCAAAACCAAGCCTGAATGGACAGGAGACCAGATTTCTGATTGGCCGGCGTTCTACAACACGAGATTTTAGTATTCGTTGGAAACCTTTAGAATCACTCACTTTATGCAAATTTAAACAACTCAATTTTCACTCACTCATTTCGTCAAATTATCATTATGTTCACACAAAAATAAAAGTATAATTGATTCATATAATTATGATTTTTTTGACAAAATTCTTTTTTCTGGAAGTAATTGAAATGACGTGATAAATAAATATTTATTTCATTTTTGATCATGTATATGGAATTGATAATATTTTGTTAGTTGGTGCACATTTTTGTAAATATATGCCTTTCTTTTTTATCATTCAAGCATTTTTTGAATTCCTGAGCTTCATACCAGAATAATAGCCTATTCACATATGATAAAAATATTTGTGAAATTTGTTTGTAAAAAACTACATAAATATCTGTTGAAGAATCAATGTATAATAACACAATCTAATTATCTAAATAGTACAATTAATATAATTAATGTTATGATGCAGTTTTTCTGTTTTAAAGTGCGCATGTATTTAATTTTAAAACTGGATAAACACACATGACTTGAATCACAAAGAACGTGCAGGAAATTTAATTGGAAATAAACATCAGTTGTATTGACAAATTGTATGAGGAAAAGTAAAAGTAATTCCTTTAAGAACCAGGAACGAGAAGAATGGCATTGGTTCGAGTCAATCCCAAAAAGAGGGCCTGAATGGCCCAGTGGCTAGCGCTCTGGCGCTGGGTACCACAGGTTTCGGGTTCGAGTCCCGGCGGTGCCATGGTTGTTTGTAGTGGTTCGGAATCCACTTTAAAAAGTAGTCCCGGTCCTAATAGGATCGTAGAGCGTTGCGGGGGCATTGTTACTCCGCGTTGGTGGCTTATCTTCAAGTGACACGCGCTCCCTGGGTAATGCAAAGTGAGTACGTCTGTGCAGCACTTGCCTTAAGGCATCCAAGACCAAGCTGTCTGTGTTTGCCAGCTGCATTAGAAAGAAAAAAAAAACATTCCGAAAAGGTTAAATTCAAGAATTTCGCTTTAGGTTTTAAATAAAGCGGGAAATTCAGAATTCAGTAAAATGCTATAATGCATGTTAAAGTAATTTAGTTAGATATAGTTTATTTAAAGACAAAAAAAAAAATAATTCCCAAACTTATAAAAAGAATAAAAGAATATTCTCCCTACAAACAATTTTCGTTGTATTGCTTATGAGTCACTTAACAGACAATGGTTCCATTATATTTGTTTTATACAGTTAGTTGATATTACATTGATGATTATTTAAATATTGTATATATACATATTTAAATGTATATCTATCTATCTGTACATATTAACTCTGCTTCCTCTTACGCACTGGCAAGAGTGCCTCCTGTGACTTTCAGAAGAAATGGTCAGAAGGCCTTGAGACATTCATTCGAAAAGAGGTACAGCGCCACTATGTACTTCTGCTAAGAAACGTTTAATTTACAGTCTATAACCCTGAGAGGAAATATATTTAGTGCAACCTTGCGTATTATTTTACCTACAGACTGTCAGCCGGAGAGGAAGCATATTTCGCACATCCTGCGCGTCACTGAGTTTCGGGTTTTCGGCTTAAAAGCGGAATCCTTCCTCAACTCTATAATTATTTCTTTAAATGTGTTAAATATGTGTCGTGTTTGTGCGTGTGTAAATAAAAAGCTGAGGATTCTCTTCAAATATCTCAACTCAACGCAACCATATCTAATTACAATCTAGCTGTCCAAATGTGCACACTATATATATATATATATATATATATATATATATGTGGAGTGATAATCACACATATATATGAAGTGATAAATATCACATGATAATCATGAAGTGATAAATATGTAAATATAAGTGTTGATGTAAAAGTGAATTAATATAAATATCGAGTTCTTTATTAAGAAGACTATAAGTTAAATATATAAAAATTATTTTTTGAAAGAATTTGCATAAGTTTTAAACATACAAAAAACATTGGAACATAACATTTTCTCCCTTCAAGTTAAACATTGGTGGGCCTCATGTACCTATATCAGACTGGTGATGAGTGAAGGACTTTTAGGGGCAGCTGTCCACATTTGCATGCCGTAAGGGAAGAAAAAAGCGGAAAAAAATTCCATGTCAGTCTGACATGGAATTCGACGTCAAGTGACGCGAAAATGCTTTTAATCATAATGTCACAATCGCCCTCGAGTCCACCAGTTTCTGAACACAGTGACTGCGAAAATATCACGAGGGCCAAGAGTCGGAGAGCACATATGTTTATTTTCCTTTTCTTAAATAAATATTAACCAATTTAATAGTTAATTTGCCAATTGTATAAGAATTATATAAATTAGGATGGAAGGTATGTTTTGTAGTATAGTAAATTAGTATGGAAGGTACGTTAGTATAGGCCAATTGTATGTTTTTTCCCCCATGAAAATACAAAATAAATAAATGGATGAAAATCAATAAGTTCATAATGATTCAAAAAGTGATTTCTAAATTTTTAGCCACCAACCTATTTTGAGAAAATGGAATCAATAATTTGTTTATAAAACCAGATACTTCAGAATGAGACACAGAGTTCGAGACACGATATTGCCAAACCTTCAGATTTAATCGTAGAGTGGTAATATAATAGAGTGCGCACCAGGGTTGCCAGTTTGGCACAAACATAATCCCCACGTGACTTATTTTTGTAGATTAACATACGAGATGATAGCTTGGCGATTTTTTTGCCAATAATCTTTACTGTTGACGCGAAGGGAGGGAAAGGTCATACAATGCATACATAACATCATTAAAAACAAAGTTACAATTTGATTATATTCTGAAAATTATAGTAGCAGTTATGAATTGTTATGGTATGGCGGCGTAGAGTACAATACAGTTTTCAGAAATTCAATTAAAAGTTTTGAATGTATGAATTCAGCATCTTAATAGCTCACGATGGTACAGTTGTATCTGTAAACAAATTTCTGATTTCAAAAATCGCAAAGATCTCGCTGTTCAGAATAGTATTCATTAACGTTTCGATATCCTCCTCTCCTATGACCATGCTTTTTCTCAGCTGAGTCACAATTTGCCCTCTTCAATCGTTTTTTTCTTATTGTTTATTTTTTTATTACCCTCTTAAAATTATAATAATACTATAAAAAATTATATATGCATTTTTTTATTAATTAAAAATTTTTTTAAATCTACTCGGCAAATTTCAACTTATCATATGTGAACATTCGAGAACGGATGAATAAACTCAGGAATATACCAATGTTTAATAATGCACGAGATATATGAAACAATTGATTGGAATACTACAAGAATGATCAAATTCAATAACCACATGAATACAGCAATGTTGAATGAGATCAAGAGCTTCATGAAGAAGGAATTGTTCAAGAATCTCTAGAAGAAGAATATACAAAAGTAAGATAAATGTAGTCGTAAATGACGAATGACGAATTTCCAATTCTACAAGAAACGTTATTTCAATAGCCAAAAGAATACATCAAAATTTGAAAATTCTAGGCATATATGAAGAACGAAGTATTTCAAACACAAGAAACAAGAAACAAAAATACTATACAGCTACTATACAGCTCTAAAGGTATCGGAAAATACCAAAAGTGATAAATATGAAACTTCAAGAAGAAGGAATTGGTCAACACACTACGAATACTTATAGCCATTGGATATACAAATGTTTAAAATTCCAAGCCGAATCAGGAAAATGCTTTAAAACCATACTACAAAACACTTCAAACAACATGGACCCTCAACCCAGGACAACATCATGTTCACACATGATAATAATTTATAAGTTATTTATTTTAATGAATATATATATGCATATACATAAGTATCTAACTTCTTTTCTATCTAATCAATGTGCTCAAAGCTTAAGATACTTCTCTCGTGGCCGAAAAATAATAAAACCTTAAAATGATAAATAATACTCTTATTTTAAACACACGCATTTTTATAGACCACAAAGATCTCATGCAAGGTAAACATAGTATTTACAAATGTTGAAATATACGTTGTCATGTGCAGTGTTAATAAAAATACAAAAATAAAACCAGATGGAATACGTGAAAGATATGAAAACCTATTTCGGAATCAAGAATGATCCGTTAAAAATAAATAAAATCACTCAGAATATTTGGTTCGTATCTAATTTTTCCCGGAAATCCATGCTGTTTTTCTGAAGATAATAAAAACTGACAGGAAAAAAAAAGTGTCTTACCACAGTGATGGAGAACATGCTTGTTGAAGTAAAGTATCCAAACAACGGTGGGTTGTCTGAGCAACCGACGGGAGTGAGGTGGCAATCACAAATGAATCGCTTCACTTGCTTCGAGTTCAATTTATAGAGGACGGCTCCGATTCGAGCTGGAGAAAAAAGGAACGGATCCTTTTTCCTCGTAGACGAGTTCTCCGAGGAAGGAAAAAAGGTATCGATACGTTCGAAACCAAGTCGACAGACCGGGGTCAATACGCTTTGGGTCGGCGTGTGCACAACAGCGCGGCTCTCTGCAAAATCTCTGGTCGCAGATTTTGTTAGACAATGTTTTCTCATATAATCATTCAAAACATAAGACAATGTTTAAGAAAATGGAGTAATATTTTTTTAAAAAAATAATATTTTACAGTCAGACCTCATTAAATGACCACGTTTGGTCTCTCATATCAACTACTACGATCACACCATCCACGGGTTGATGGTTCTTTGGGCTTGATGGCCGAGTGGCAAGCGCTCTATATCACGGTACCACAGGTTTCGGGTTCTATCGCGGCGGTGCTGTGGATGTTTGTAGTGGTTCGAAATCCACTATAAACCATAGATCTCGGTCTCATAGGATAGCAGAGCGTTGTGGGGTAATTGTGTTTCTCACGTCAGTAACATATACACGTGCCCCCTAAGTAGTAGCTGCAACGCTGCTACTCATTTACCATACCCAGGGTGCACGTGTATATGGTTACGGTTTATAGTGGATTCGGACCGCTACAAACAACCATGGCACTCGAAATTTGTGGTACCGAGAGCCACAGCGCGCTAGCCACTCCCCTCCGTCTCATATCAATTGGATGAAAGACGAACGTGGTGTTATAAAGGGCTATTCAAATATTTTTCAGTAGCTATTAGTTGGTAGGAATTTTAGGGGAAACTGCCCGGATTTGCGTGTAGTATAGGAGAAATACCAGACAATTTTCACCTGGCAATATGTTGTTCTAATGCAGCTGGCAATACAGATACAGTTAATCTTTTATGCATTAAGCAAGGGCTGCATACCGCTATTACTCACTGAGCATCACCCAGGGGGCACGTGTAGCCTAAAAATATACTACGGATGCGAGTAATACTACCCTTGCAACGCTCTACGATCCTGTTAGCCCGGGACCTACGGTTTAAGATGGGCATTCATTGCACCGTGCAACGGGAACCCGAAAACCTGTGGTACAGAGCGCCTGAGCGCTAGCCACTCGGCCATCAAGCTACTACTCGGAGAAAGGCGAAAGTGGCGTTAAAAAAGGGCTATTCAAATATTTTTTGATGGCTGTTAAGCAGTAGGTCTTTTAGGGGTAACTGCCCGGATTTGCCTGTAGTACAGGAGAAATCCCAGACAATTTTTACCTGGCAAATATGACTACTAAGACTTTGAGCCCGTTGTCACAATCGCCCTCGACTTGTTTCACGTTTCAAATGCTGCAACTACACCAATGCCGCCAGCGAATACGAATCTCGCCCCTTCTTCACGCTATCTGGGCATGTTACCACTGGGGCCACGAGTCGGCATGATGCAGTTCAACTATCACTTTCAAATAAAAGTATTTTTCAACGCCAGCTACTTCCTTTTCTTCCAACCCTTTTTTTTTTTAAATCAAATTTCCAATATTTTTTTTTTTTCCTCCGTAAGTGAATAAATGACCAGAAACGGTTCAGAAGAAGTTTTAATTTTTGTTCTTAAATTAATATATATTTTTGCATAAATAAAGTTTGTTTTCCTCATTTGAGCAAATAAAATGTCTCTCGATTTTTGAAAACGACAAATGTTTCTAAATTTAAAACTTTAAATTAGGAGAATTAGATTAATTTTAGTTAAAAATCATGAGCTCTAGATACATGAATTATAACTTCTGATCAACTATAGTATCAAATTTATGTATTGGGTTGATCTTAAACTCATCGAACGTATACTTTTTGATGTTTTGTAGTGATATCATAGATATGTTAATTTTACAGTGGCAAGTCACGTATTGAGAATTGTTTTTTACTTTCAAATTTTCGCAAAGGATTAGAACATAATTAAGTTCTAATTTGTTTAAAAGAAAACGTTTAAATATGTCATATACACTAATTTAAAAATTAAGGAAAAACCAAAAAAATTTTTATTATGAAATTTCGATTCATTAGAATTTAATGAAATTTTACAAAAACATTCATCAAGCAGGGATGCATAAATTAACATGAAAAAAAAACCATACCTTATTCAATTCCTACTATTAGTTCACACTCTCCCTATATGTATCTTGTTCAAATTTTCAGTTGTTCATAAAATACGTTTTAGTCATCCACTCAAGTTCAAATACATTTTCTTTGAACTTGTAGTGGATGACACTGGATGTTAATACAGTTTTTTCAATTAATTCATTCATTAAATTTAATTAATTTGTTTTAGTTTTTTTAGATTTAAGTTGCATATATCTACCAATAGATGGCACCAAATGTAAGAGAAAAATTTCAACTTTATTTATAAAGGACTTTTCTGCAATACAGTGAAAAAAAAAAAAAGTAGGAATTGACTTAAAAAATTTTTTTTTTTTTTATATTACTTGTTTTCTTTCTTGAATATACACAAAATGGAAACATACCACAAGCATAGTTTCCGAGTTCAAATTGTGATCAGCTTTAATATGAAGTGTGATCCTTTCTAACTACTATAGAGGTACAACAGTGATGCCCCATGCACAAAATGATGGAGTTTATTAACTCAATTGACATCAAAACCCATTGTTGTATCAAGACAGTTCGAAGATACTAAAGGATTGCAGGCATGAGTTAAGTAGAACAATGCGAACAACAAAGGTAATTTTTAGGAAGAAGGTAAGAATCGAGCTCTTGGTCAAGAATTATTGTTTAGTATTCTGAAAGGAATCTTCAACCAAACCTACATTAGGACGAACATTTAGGTCATAAATGTTATTTCTGTGAAACAACGGTGCCTCTTTGGACACTACCTTGGTAAGTGCCGTCATTCAAAATATACCTGCCCACATGCATTAATTGGATTCACTGAATTTGTCTCTGTCGTGCATAGTACTAAGACAATCCTGGATCTTCCGGTTACAACAGAACCAACAATCTCTTTGAGATCTTTTGCAAACAAAATTTGGGGAAGAAATGTTACAATTCAACATTAAAAAGGATGAACTTCCATTGCTTTGAACTCCAATATACATTCCTACTTCGTAAAAGTTTTCTATACAAACTACATCTCGATATCAGCCTTTCTTTCTCTCTCTCTCTCTCTCTCTCACATATATATATATATATATATATATATATATATATATATATATATATATATATATATATATATATATATATATATATATATATATATATATATATATATATATATATATATATATATATATAAACAGATGAATAGATGCTCTACGTCGCTAGATGTTTATTTGACTTGAAACAGTCATTTTCTCATCGGAGCAGAAGTACTCTCATCATATAAACTTTTTTTTTCTAATGCAGCTGCCAATACAGAGGCATTTATCTTTATGCCATAAGCAAGGGCTTGAGCGCTGTTACTCATTTAGCATTACCCAGGGGGCACGTGTAGCTTGAAAATTCATAAACAAAGATAGAAAAGGGGAAAAGAAAAAAAGGATGATTGAAAAGAATGAAATGTCATCTGAAATACATGAACCAAATGTATATATATATATATATATGCAACGCATGAATAATTTGAAGCATGTTGTGTTGATAAAAATAATCTTGCATTTACAAAATTAATCTTAATTCGAACCTTTTTTAAATATTAATTTTAAAAAATAAAGATTTTCTAACTCTAACAGATTTTCATCGGGAACTCTGTATCTATATCTGGAAATTCAAAATGGTATCTATTTATTTTTATAAATTAAATAACCTATAAAATAAATTATGATTCAATCATTCAATTAAATTTTGCCAAATGAAAAACAAATTTCCAAATCATTTTCATCTTTTGAATAATTAATTTTTATTTTGTAAGATTTCAGCTTTAATGCTCTATTACAGAAAAAAATAAGAACATTTCACAATTTTAGAGCAAAATATTTTAAGTAACAAATGTGCAGTTCTTGATTTTATTAATTATTTTTTTAAAATTATTAATTAATTTTAAATTTAAATTTATTAAATTTAAAAATTAAAATTTGTAAAACTTTAAAAAATTTAATTGAAATAAATTAATTAAAAAATTTAGGTAATTTTTTTTTTTTAATAAATTACATTTAAAAATAATAAAAATTTTAAATTTTTTAAAATTCTTTTAAAAAGAATAAATGGATGATTTTTGAACAGAAAAAGAACCCGCGATTACATTCATAACACATGCAAAAAAGATGCATGTAAAATCCTATATGCAGGGAAAAAAAAATGGGGGAAAAAAACAATCGCTTCTGTTCATGTTTATAATCTGTTTAAAGATTAAAAATCTGTAGCAAAAGAAACAAACTTCATTCATTAAAGATTATTAATTAAGACTACAAGTGGATGAACTATCAACACTTTTTCCTACTTCAAAAGTTAATGAAGCGAAAAAGTAATAAATTAGATTACTTCTAATAGCAAAAAAAAAAATAAATGAATGGATACTTTTTAACGGAAAAAATGAAAGTTCTTGCAATAAACATGAAATAGTTTTTGTTCAAATCCTTGATGTAAAAAGAAATGTGAAAAAAAAACATTTGTCTTTAACGTTCGTAATATGTTTAAAGATAAAAAAAATCTATAACAAGTAACATTACATAAAGACTATTAATTAAGAAATTAATTGTCAAAATAATATCTCACCTGAATTAAAAAACATAATTGTGTCTGCCACTAAGGCCCGTTTTTGGGTTAAGAAGTCTGTTTAAATCCCAGTTTATAAGCAGAAAAACTAAATTCTTGTTATATAAAACCGTTATTAGACTTATTTTGGTCTACAACTCTTACAACTTGGACTTTGGAAAGATCTGATGAGGCCCATTGGGGTCTATTTGAGAGGAAGATTTTAAGGGCTCTTCTTGGAGCTGTTAGGGAAAGCGATTGTTGGAGAAGACAGTGCAATGCAGAAATTTATAAATGCTATAAAGACCCATATATTATAAAATTTATTAAGATCAATAAATTAAACCGGACTGCTCATATATTTAGAATGAAGGATTTAAACCCTGTAAAAAGGCTTGTTTTGGCAAAGCCATAGACAAAGAGGAAGAGGACGACTCAAGTTGCGATGGATAGACGCAGTTGAAAAGATTTTGTTCTACTAAAGGTTAAGATTTGGAGGATTATTGTCACCCAGACGAACGCATGGAAATCTCCTTAAAAGAAAGCCTTGGCCCACTCTAGGCTGTCGTGCTATTGATGATGATGAAGAATTACAAGTGGGGGAAATGCGTAACTTTCTTCTTTGAATGCGTATGAAATGAAAGATGTCTTACAAGAAAGTCGAAAAGCTTCCAATTGTCTTAAAATAAATGAAAGTATAATTTTTTAACGGAAAAAATGAAGCTTCCTGCAATATACATCAAAAAGCTTCAGCTTTTAGCAAAAAAGCTTTCAAAGCCTTGATGTAAAAAAAAAGGGGAAAAAGCATTTCTCTTTAATGTTCATAATCTGTTTAAAGATAAAAGAAATTTATCTTAAATTACCGGTGGGTGAAATATATAACTTTCTTATTAGAATGCTCATGAAATGAAAGACTTTTAATTGCAGCAAAATAAATGAAAGTATAATTTTTTTTAACGGAAAAAAAAATGAAGCTTCCTGCAATATACGTGAAGCAGTTTTAGTTCAAATCATTGATGTAAAAAAAATGTAAAAAAATCATTTGCCTTTAATGCGCATAATAGGATTAGAGATAAAAAAAATCTATAACAAACGTAATTGATTAAAAACTATTAATTAAGATTTCAAGTGGATGAAATGTATGTAGAAATAGTTTTTGTTCAAATCATTGATGTAAAAAAAAAATCGAGACAAAAACATTTGTCTTTAAATAATCTGTTTAAAGATAAAAAAATCTATAACAAGCATCGTTAATTAAAAGATTTCAACTTTTGTTGCAAGTGGGTGAAATGAGACTTTCCTTCTTTTCTGATAAGGAGCCGAGAGATCTTCGCTTTTAGATTTCACGCTGAGCTAACCAGAAGCAGTTTCCCCCAATTGCTGATTCTGGGGTGTAATTGACAGAAAGATTATCTTTCGGTTGCGTTGCTATATTTGTAACGCAACAATAAAAGGCTTTCGCAACAAATCGCTCGAATTTCAAAGATGATTCATTTTTGTTTAAAATGGAAGTGTTGGTACTTCTTTCTAACGAGGTGAACTTTGTGCTAGTTTAGAAAGTGTTGGTTCGTTGCTGATTCTGGAAGAGGAAAAAAAGTAGCACTGAGTTTCAAAAGAAGTAGTTTACTCCCAAAAAAACTCTTTGGTTGTTGTCTAATTGCTTTCCAGCTACTCTATGTATTTATAATTAAATTCTGGTATTAAGTTTTTATTTAAAAAAGATGACACATTAATTTTATTTTCAATTCAATTATGTATTGTTTCGAATCAATGAAAATTATCTGAAGCGTTGTAATTTTTTTTTTTTAAATTTTTGTAATTCAAAATACTTTTTAAATTAGTTTTGTCATTAAAAATCAAAAGAAAAAAATGCTTTTGCTTATTTGCTTTCAGGAATGGCATTTTTAAATACTTAAATTATAAATAATTTATACACTAATGTAATTTTTGAAAAGGAATGAGGCAATAATTTTATTTTCGATTCAATTATGTATTGTCTTAAGTCATTTAAAATGCCTGAAATCATTTGAACTTTTTAATTTCTGTAATCAACAATCTCTTTTTTTTAAATGTATATAGTCACAGTTCGCCATCAATACAATTGACTAATGAAAAATGTCAGATTAAGTTAAGCGTTAGAGATATAATGGACATAAAAATACAAGGCAGATAAGAATTCTTACCTATTTTGGAAAATTAAAAAATAAAAGGGAGCCAAATAGGAACATGGGGTTTGTATTAGTTCTATATGGACATCTTTACGGATATACTCCCTATATCCTTTGCTACATAGTTGTGCCAGCAAGGCATATGTTTTCAAGCTTAACTCTTGTAAATCTGTCATCTACAAATTTCTTTTTTCTTTTGTCCACACCTCAGTCCATAGCAACCTACCAAAAGATTCTATCAAACACTTCACAGTTCTGTATGCCAAAAATTTGTTATCTAGGGGTAACATGCACAGCTAGATGTAGGAGGGTTGAGGTTCGATCCATTGATGGTGGATCCATTAGTTATTGCTTTCTGGAACGAATTACTGCTTGCTTTCTGTAGCGATTGTGACACTCCCTGTTGGAGTTTTCCGAGTTTTCTCTCATACGACATGCGAATGTGGGGAAGTTAAAAAAACTCACCATTCGATGGTGGAATGTTCGTCGTCTTTCTGAAGTCCAATGAAATTCCACCTTTACCTTTCTAACTGAGGGTAGGGGAATGCGTAGTGGTAGAAATGGGGATGGGGTGTGACGAATGGAAAAGGGAGTACCTTGTATACCAGATGGCATATCTGATGCCGATTGACTTACATTCGTACAATCAACCATCCTTATACCTCTATATCAGTGTGTAAAATGAATATTCTATCTCATCCTCACCTTTCTAACTTATAGTGTTATATAGAAACATGGAGATCAGTTGTGGAGAAAAAGAAAAGGAAAAGTCATCTATGCCAGATGCATATCGGATGACTACACATTTATATAGTCACCCATCTTTTTACCACTATATCATTGCATGAAACGAAGAATCTACTCCTCCCTCACCATTCTAACTGATAGGGGCTGCATAGCATTAGTTACGGGAGTAGGACATAAAGAAAAGCAAATAAAAGTGATGTATGCCACATGCATATCGGTTGATTCCACATCGTTGGTTATACGGGCTCTGGAAAGAATTTCCGACCCAGTAATGCTATATCATCTCGAATCGTTAATATGTATCCAACCCATCCTAGAAATTTGTAAGCCTGTTCTGCTTTACAAATCATATTTATTTACTATACAGGGTGCTGTATATTAAAAATATGATCTGTAACGCGAAATATTGTTGTCATATTTGGCGAAATATTATAGCAACAATTTATAATGTGAAATACCTATTATTCTGAAGGATTGTTGTAGCTTGCCACATTTCGGAAAAACAGAACAAATAAAACAATTTTCTTAAAAAAGAAAAACCTCTGAAATTATCTTTCTAAAATGTTGCAAACAGTATACGCCAATTTATTTCGACGAGTGTCCATGACTTTTTTTTTTATAAGTTTAATAAGTTGAATAATTCACAATAATAACATTCAAATGGTGGGATTTAAACTATAATTTTGTTGGTAATTTTTTTTGATTGGTTGGTTTTGGTTGAAAAACATAAATTTAAATCATCTTTATTAATTTATTTATGTTTAATACTTTTATATTTTTAAGTTGAAATCGAAAATGTGTTGTTTTTATAGAATTATATGAGTTCAAAACTCATTAGATTTTAAATTAAAAAAAAAAAGCTCAAACGTACAAAATCTTTTTATAAACAAAACATAAATTAACTTTGTTGACATATGAATGTTCATATAATTAGATGCCACAAATATTTCATTATAGGATCAATTTTCATTCCCCAGTTTTAAATGATGGATAACCAAAAACATACTAGACATTTAATTGTTTATTTTCCTTTTTCCAAAATTCAACATCGAAACGAAATCCTGTTCCATTTTCTGAAATTATTTTCAAATTTAATGACTTGTAAAAAAAAAAAAATTAAAAAAAAAAAAAAAAAAAAAAAAAAAAAAAAAAAGGCATTTATAATACTTTTTTATTAGAAATACTCGTTTCATTTTAACGAGTTCTTTTCATTTAAAAATAACTGTGACCCAACATTCAACACTGAAATTATGTTATAAATTACTTTTGTTTAGCTCTGGATTAACGGCCTTATTTTTAAGCTTATCATTCTAATTTTTCTTTGGGCTTTGATTAAATTTATTCAGTCATACCTTTTTTTTGTTCTAATGCAACTGGCAAACACTTAGACAGTTGTCTTTGATGCCTGAAGGTACGCGCTGCACTGACGTTTCTCTACCCCGGAGGTGGGTGTAGCTTGAAGATAAGCTACGGACGCGGAGTAATAATACCTCCGCTACGTTCTACGGTCATTTTAGACCGGGACCTACGGTTTAAAGTGAATTCCGAACCACTACAAACATCCATGGTACCACCGGGACTCGAACCCGATCTTGTCATCCCATTTACTACCCACCTCAAAGCACTTGGCAACTGGTTCGATAAATGAAAATTTACAATTAATGCTGGAAAAATTAAGGCACTCCTTTTCTCTCTAAAGTCAACTAAATCAGAAAGGTAAGTGTAATACTCAAAAATAAAATTATTTCTTGGGAAGTAACACAAGTTCTTTGGAATCTATTTAGTTCAACACCTCACCTGTAAAAGATTTCACTCAACAAAAATGCATTCCCTCAGTAAAATTTATCTTCTTATCAACCATTCTTCGATGAGAAAGGAAAATAAATTACCTTTTCCGTTCCATTATTACATATGCTTGTCCTGTCTGGGCCTTCACCTCAAATTCTTTTAAATTACAAATGAAAAGTTGTTCATGAGAAGTGTTGAACTTCAACAACAAGCTCTAAATCTTTTCTCCATCCAAAGATTTTATTAAATGTGTTTCAACAAAAATGCTCAACAGTTTTAATGAACACAAAAACACTGCAATTCACGATACTGATTTTTATGTTTCTCGATGCAACATTGAAAAGCCTCGCAAGCTTTTGCTTTAATTGTTGAAGTTTTCACATTTTTTTTCACATTTGTCATGGAATTCTTTTTCTTTTTATTTATTGTTTATTTTAATACTCTCATCCGACAAATTTATGAATTCTAGGTAGATGATCCTATACTGTTAACTTTTATGATGCAAATACGATTGCTAGTGAGATCCAAGAACAATTAACTAGTTGTAAATTACTTTTGATCTGTACGCGAATGCGCTGTTTAACAAAAAGATAGTACAACTCTGTGAATTCGAAAATTTCTAATATAACATCCACAAGTTCAGAAATGATGATGTAAGATGTATTTTATCTGTTTTGAGCAAATGAAAATAATTGCACATGTTCTGTAAATGGTCCTATGTACTTAAATCTGTTTTTATGCTGCCTATTTTTTGCACGGTTCTTTTTTGTATAGTATATATATATATAAATTCCATGTAATGCATATTATGAATAAAAACTTATTACAAGTATTTTAAAAAGAAAACAACAGATGACTTTCAAAACAGCATTCAAATTAAAAATAATTCACCAAATGGACCACATGATATTATATAATCACATTACCACAAATGCTATTACATGCATATATTGCCTCATCAAAACATCTTAGATGATAACAGTCCTGTGACTAACATGCATACCTCATGAATATTAAGACAAAGTAAATTATTTAAAGGTAAAACCATTATCCATTCCTTTTGTCCTTATTTTCCTCATTATGTCCTTTTTGTGCGATATATATATAAAAAAATTCCATGTAATGCATTTTATGAATAAAAATGAATTATTGTAATTTAAAAGAGTACAACATTTGGTTGTCGAAATAACATACAAATTAAAGGTTTGGTTTGTCACTCTACGGTAATTCTTGCGACCTGGTGGACAAGTGGCAAGAGCTCTCGTCTTTTGGTACTACAGGCTTCAGGTTCGAATCCTGGCGGTGGCATGGATATTTTTGTGAGTGGTTCGGAGTCCACGTTAAACTGTAGGTTCCGGTCTGTTTAGCCCTCGTGTGCACAAGATGACAATAGAGCGACATGCCAAACAACGGTCATTCTTTGCCCACTATGGATAATGAGTCCGGGACCTATTATTTAAAGTGGAATCTTCGGACACTCTAACGCCCATTGCGAAGCAAGGATTCGAACGTGAAATCTGCTGCCCCCAACACCAGAGCACTAGCCACTCGACCATCAAGTCCTTTCCAATTATAGAATACACTTCATTTCAGCCAATACCCGATCGTGGCCTCTCGGCCATTCGACGTCATGCCGTCCAGTAAATATTTGTTATCCCCTCGTAACTTCTGTCGTGGTCGACATCGTCAAGTGGCCTGCAAGATGGGAGGTGGTCTGCAGTGTCGTTAGAGTCGGAGCAAAGTGGGCAGATTGGCGAATCAGCGACCCCGATGCGGCTAAGATAGAATATATAATCTATATATAAATATAATATATAGAATCCAACAGATGACCCACCCGATATTATATCATCATATTATCACGAAAGTTATTAGATGTAAGGTAGCATCTGCAAGTGGCGAAAGTTATTGGGATTGAGTCCTCCACGAGAAAACCAGCTTACTTGACTACGATGAATAGCTTTAAATGTACATTTCGGAATCTATACGAGCAAATAAAACATTGTTACGTTGTGTCAATTCAATTTTTCCTTCTATGTAAAACGAATGTCTAACAAAATCGTTATGTTTTGAATTACATATTTTTGTGTGGTAACTATTGACTGCATAAAATAATTGTATTGAAATGTGTTTCAAGCAATATATTTTATAGATATGATGTTTCAATGTAATTATGTATCAATGTAGTAATTTTATTCTTTTATGCTGTTCTTATTTCTCGCGAAAAATAGGTTTGAGTGTATTAATAACCATCATGCCCATTTGGGAATCTATATGAGCAAATAAAACATTTAAAAATGTTCCGCTCTGTCAATTTAATTTTTCTTTGTAAAACCAATGTCTAGCTACAGCGTGAGGTTTTGAATTACATATTTTTATGTGACCGCATAAAATTTTTTATTGAAACGTGTTTCAAGCTATATATTTTATAGAAATGAAGTTTCAGGGTATTTTTTATGCGATTTCTTTTACGCTGTCCCTATTCCACTCACAAAAAAAAGGTTAAGTATATTAATAACTATAATAACCAAAACACAAGTTTTATTAAAAAATACTTATATTAACCTTCGTTGAGACATTAAAAATCGCGACAAACTAACACATAGCGACATTGATCAGAAAAATGCCAAAAATCAAATCTATATTTATAGGTCAGTTTTCCTGAATAGGTTTGAATAGTTATTTTTAAGGCATAACAATCATAATAATTTTCCGTTTCGCTTCCTAGGTTAAGCATAGAAATAATAGATATTTCAAAAGTGGTTAAGTTTGATTTGTCATTTTTCAAATTTTTAAAAATCGCTGTTTGCCTCACACGAAGTTTCCTTTAAATCGGCAGTTTTTTTCACTTCTTCACAAGGACTAACTTAGAGGCAGAAAAGAGATTCTAACAATTTTAAAGAAGATTCTTAATGCAAGGGGGAAAAAAGGTTGACTGCCCTTCTAAAAAGTGCTTCTAACTGCCGTTCCGTTCTGCATCGCTGATTGGTCAGGGGAAAACATCCCGTGAGATCCCTTACACCAATCCGATCATCGCCTTTGCGTGGATTTCGTTTATTTCGGGTGTACTTTTGCGTGCGTGACCGTGAGTATGTTTATGAAATGGAACTTCACGCACGGATTGGAGTAAGCGGATTATTTCCCTTTGGCAAAATTGAATCAGGAATCGCAAATGGCCCCTCTAAAATGACCAGTGATTACGTAAGGGTGATTGTTTTTTAATACAATTTCATGCTTGAATGGTTCAAAACCATCAGAAATTCAATAGTTTAGCTCTACGATGCTGATCGACATTTTTATGGGAATATATTTCAATCATGCGAGGAAATGTTAACTTAAGTAGTTGCGTGATAAATAGTAAAGCATAGTAGTAGAATATTAAATTAAACTTATTCATAAGTTAGAACAGTCTTAAAAAATAAAGTCTTCATAACTAACCTGTAGCCTAATATGGTAGCGAATTGCATGACATATAGAAGAACAGTAGTAGCAAATGAATACTAAGTTAGATCAGTGGTAGAAAATACAATCTTCGTAATTAAAGACCTGTAGTCTAGTATGGCAGCCAGTGTAGAGTTGTATGATAAATAGAAGAATAGAAGAATAGTAGTAGCAAACGAATCAGTTTGGACAGTAGACAGTGTTTGGACCTGTAGTCTAGTATGGTAATGAATATAGAGTCGCATGATAAATAGAAGAATAAGTTAGAACAGTGGGGCAAAATGAAGCCTTCGTAACTAAATACCTGTAATGTTCCTCAAAAATTTGAAAAGCAACTTCTCAAAACGTCCGAAAAGTAATGAAGTTCCTAAAATTATTTAAAAAGTAAGGAAGTTATTATTTATTGAAAAGTAATGAAGTTTCTAAGATTCAAATGAGGTTCATTGAAAAGTAGCGAAGTTCTAAAATAATTGAAAGTTGTAAAGCTCCTAAAATTATTGAAAAATAATGAAATTATTTATTGAAAAGTAATGAAATTCCCAAATTATTGAAATGTAGCGAAGTTCCTAAAATTATTGAAAAGTAATAAAGCTGTTATTTATTGAAAATTAATGCTCCCAAAATCTTTAAAAGTAATGAAGTTTCTAAAATCATAGAAAAGTAAGGAAATTAACATAATTGTTGAAAAGTAACAAGGTTCCAAAATCCTTGAAAAGTAGTAAAGTTTCTAAAAGTATTAAAAAATAATGAAATTCCCAAAATTATTGAAAAGTAATGAAGTTCCAAAAATCATAGAAAAGTAGTGAAGTTCTTAAAATTATTGAAAAGTAAAGAAGTTCCAGAAAATGGGATTCAATTAAAGAATGCCATTAAGTGCTATTTGGAGAATAAGGGGAATAACCTGATTTACATAAGTAAAAAAAAAGAGAGAAATTTAAATACTATAATTCTACGTTTCACAAACTACAAAGACTTTAACAAAGCATGTCCTCGAACATTATTAAAAAAGATCGTGTGTTGCCCTCAGATTCGCTTTCACCAGACACATTCAACAATTCCAGAATGAGGAATGTTCATCCCACAGCGTCATTGCCCTTTCCAAAAGATAACGAAATCAAAAGGAAAGAAATAAATATGACTGCTATCTCAGAAGAACGATTCCATTCAATTCGAACCACCCCATCGGCCGAGTGAACGGCTTAACCGAACGTAAATAAAACATTATTGTATTGCCAATCGGATCAGCGATAAGTGGTTTGGGAGAGGTTGGGATGGGATTAAGTGGAGGAGATGAAATTACGATTAAATCCTATTACTGATGAGAAAAGAAAAACCTCTTCACAGAATTCGCAAAAAGGGAAATATTTACTCTCGTTGGGTATCTAAGTGAGCAATAAATATTTGAACGAGTTATTAATACTTTCCTTTAAAAGTTTGTGAGCAATATTGGATTAATAAGTTCTGCAATTAATACTGAAGATAATACCGATTCTCCAAAGATTATTATTGGAAGGTGTTTGTTTTGTTGTTGTTGTTCTAATACGGCTAATAATACATAAACAGTTAATCTTTATGCCATAAAGCAAAGGCTGCACTAGTGTTACTCATTTAGCACTACCCAGGGGGCACGTGGAGCTTGAAGATAGTCTTGGACGCGAGTAACACGCGAATCTCCAAACGAGAGTTAGCCCCACGATACTGTACGATCCTGTTATACTGGGACCTATGTTTTTAAGTAGATTCAAAACCACTGCAAACATGCATGGCACCGCTGAAACTCGAACTCGAAACATGTGGCCCCGAGAGCCAGAACTCTAGCCATTCAGGCATCTTGTTTTGATTTTGTTGGATTTTTTTAAGTATTCAACATATTTTGGAGTTGTAACTAAAAATATTTCATGTTCTGTGTAACACATAAAAAGAATTAAGCTGAGTTTAAACGACGCTATTTAACGCTAAATGATAAGTAATAATTTTCTTGGATTGGATTACGTTTAAAAATATGTAGGATCCCATATTAAAGGAATCAATTGTAAACATGTTATTATTGTAATTCTAATTTATGTCTTATTCAACGTTTATTGTTTACGCTCTAATAGATTTAGATAAATGTTTCAATTTGAATGAATTATTAACTAAATATTATTTAAATTCTTTTTTTGTATTAATAGCAACGTGGTTTGGATTCAAAATAAAATTCTCTGTGGATAAGAAGCAGTTTCCTTAAAGTAGGAATACTTTTGTAAATTTTCCTTGTTAAGAAGTAACACATGGTTCACTTTCAATAAAAGTTAATTAATTTAAAAGAAGGATTCAATTTTTATAAGGAAAAAGGAAAATAAATAAAGGAATGAAAAAGTTCAAATGTTTTAATTAATGTTAATGTTTGTTATGTTAATGTGTAATGTTTTGTTTATGTCTTAGTTAATGTTTTTCAAATGAATTAAAATACATACAAATTTCTAAAAGAAACTCACACGAAATCAAAGTTTCCAAAATCATTCAAAGGAAATTTCCCCTAATCCTTAATAAGTAATTAAAAAAAAGTGTAGCATAAAAAAAAAAGAAAAATATGCAAAAGTAAAATATCCCACAACACACCGTTGTGGTTTATATATTCAATGTGGAATTTCTGACATTAATATAGAATTGATCTAAGACATAATATAGCGGCCACCTTGATCTAAGGTGATTCATCATCATAATAGTAGATCTGTAACAGATTCAACTTTACAGAGGACTCATCACTAGAGACTTTTTATACAACACATATATTGGGACAGCATCGATTTGCAATGAATATTGCAAGGGGGGTTGCAACATATGTAAAATTTGCTTTCTCCCTGGGACACCACCATTTTGTAATGGATATTGCTGGGAGGGGAGGGGGATGTCTGTAACATCTGTAAGGTTTTTGCTTTTTCATTGGGATACCAACGGTTTGCAATAACTATTGCTTGAGGTAACATCTGTAAGTTTTGCATTCTTCATTTTACACCATCGATTTGTAAAGAAAAAAAAAAAACACAAAAAGTATTTCATTCCCCATACAATGAAAACCGTCATACAATTTTTTTCCGTGCCATACCTTATTTTTCACTGGTTTATCACCAGCATTAATACTTTTCGTTTTACTTATGCTTGTGTTAGTTACATAGCACCATGGAGTTCTTTCTTTTCTGTATTATATTCATTATACTTTCTTTTTTTCCATTCACCTCATCCCTTTATCTAGGGATGTGTAGCCTCCTACCAGTTAGGGAGGTGGGAACATCAGTGGGCCTCGTGTTTACCACGAATAGCCATTGACAAGGAGAAGAGGAGGAAAAGAGGTGAAAGGGGAGGAAGAGGAGGAAAAGAGAGGGGTGGAAAAAGAGGGAGGACATTTAGGGGTAACTGCCCCTTTTCTACTGTGCCATATGGGAGAAAAACTTGAAAATTATCACTATTTCACTTATTCACTTATTTCTAGTTTCTGATAGCAGTGACTACAACAATGCCGCCAGCGGATCTGAACCTCAAACTTTCTGCATACTAGCTGAGCAAGTTCTCATTGGGCCACGAGTCGGGCAATTCATCGTACTCATTTAATTAGGTAATTGTTAAGTTTATTATTATAGTTATTTTGTGGTTTGGTTTGTCACTCTACGGTTATTTTGTGCACACTTTAGGCTAATTAGAAGGTACCTACATTTAAAGCAGATTGCGAACCACTAACAAACATTCATGTCACCTCCAAGATATGGTTATTTTTTACGCTCTTCTTTTTAACTAGTAAGGAGCTACATAGCAGCACGGTTTTAGGGGTCATAAAGGAGTCGGGGGAGTACAGCTGTCTGAATGGCAGGGATTTTTCAGTATTCTTCCATACAACACAACAAGCATAATGTAAATGCTGCCAATTACATCTAAAATGCCCCTGGGAAGACAACAAATCCTGCTCTGTCTCTGATAATAGACTGTTTGTGGCATATATAAATAAAACACAAGGCTCACTGTTAGTAAAAAATGAAAAAAAAATGTTTTCTAAATTAATATCTTTATAATGCCAAAAATGGGGCCTGATGGCCGAATGGCTAGCTCTCTTATGCTCGGAAACACAGGTTTCGGGTTCGAATCTCGGCGATGCCATGGATGTCCGTAGTGGTTTTGGAATTCACTTTAAACGATAAGTCCCGGTCTAATAGGATCGCCAAAAGGCGTTGTGGTGGTAGTGTGACTCGCGTCCTTAGCCTATCTTCAAGCTACCCGTGCCGCCTGAGTAGTGTTAAATGAGTAACAGCGGTGCATCGCTGTTAACTGCCTGTAACAAAGATGAACTGTTTCTGTATTGTCAGCTGCATTAGAACAACAACAACATAATGTTTCTAATTAAATATTATTTAATGTTTAAAATTCTTACCAAAGTTTAAACAGAAAAAAAAAATATTACGAATAAAAACGTTAAAAATGCATGAAATTACCCATGTATAATTTCGTATGCTTATTTCAAAAGAGGAAGAATTATGCACTCAAATGAAGCATTAAATTGTTTCGCCGCCAAATTATGAGAAGTTATTTCAGAAGTTACAGGCAAGGAAAAAAGAAAAAAGAAAAGAAAGAACGGACACTCTTTCAGGACAAGGGTTCGAAAATAGGTATCTGTGATTGTTTTCCTGGAACCCAGACTAATTTTTTAAGATGGATCGCAATCAGGAAGCGAAGTGGCAGATGGACGGAAAGCGCGAAAACTTCCTCGAAAATCGCACAAAAGAGAACAAAATTCGAAAGAGAGAGGAAGGAAAAAAATTCAAATCAATCACAGAGAATTCAAATTATAGCAATGACCAAAAATTTATTTCCTCTGATCTAGAAGCATATTTTTGTATAGTTCTATCACCGATTGTGTGGAAAGGTAAACACCCGCTTTGGTTTGATCGCTCCACGGTTTGCTTTTGGTTTCGCTCCACGGTTTGGTTTGATCGCTCTACAGTTTGCTTTGGTTTGATCGCTCTACTGTTTGCTTTGGTTTGCTCTACGGTTTGCTTTGGTTTGTCGCTCTCGTGCGCACTAGGGATAAACAGACGTGGACTAACAGTTTAACGCGGATTCCGAACCACTCACAAACATCAATGTCACCGCCAGGATTCGAATCTGAAGCCTGTGGTATCAAAGGCCAGAACGCTAAACACCCGATTTAAAGACGAGCGAATCGATTACTTCTAATGCTAGTCAGATATAAAACAAGTAATATATATATAAAAAAAAAAAAAACTTAAGTCAATTCCCACTTTTTTTCTCTATATTGCAGAAAGTCCTTTATAACTAATTTTCATTCATTTTTTTAAGTTTATCTGGCGCCATCTATTGGGAGATATATGCAACTTAAATCCATAAAAAACTAAAATTAATTAATTAAATTTAATGAACGAATTAATATTTGAAAAAACTGTACTGTCGTCAAGTGTCATCCACTACAAGTTAAAAAAAATGTATTTGGAACTTGAGTGGATGAATAAAAAGTGTTGTATTAATTATTGAAAATTTGAACAAGATATATATATATATATAAGGAGAGTGTGAGCTAATAGAAGGAATTAAAAAAATGGAGTAAAGTAATTTTGGCAGAAAAAAAAAAAATTAATTAGTTTTGTGGAATTTTTTTACTAATACCAAGTAAAAACTTAAATTGTTTTTTATTATTAAAACCCATCCGAAATTATCTTTCTCTCCTATCAGATCGCTGTGTTTTAATCCTTTTGACTTGGCCGTCTGCCAGTTTTCAACATGATCGCTGGTCTTATATTAATTTCATTATATATTGTTGTTCTAATGCAGCCGACAATACAGAGACTGTTAATCTTTCTGCCATAAACAAGGGCTGCACCGCTGTTACTCATTTGGCACTACCCTTGTGTACCCATCCCGTAACCTATCTTCAAGCACGTGTAGCTTGAAGATAGGCTACAGAAGTGAGTAACGCTACTCCCACAAAGAATTGCCCTTAGTCCAAAAAAATTTTGGACTAATGGCAAGATTTGCAGGTCAGGCTTTGGAGTTCAAAATTGGAGGTTCTGTGTACTATGTTCAAGCATGTTAACTTGTAGCCGAAAAGTTTCTTCACCGAGTTTTCAACATTTCAGCAAGTTTCCAATCAAGTTTTTAGTTAGAAGGACTAATAAGGAACCACTGAAATAGCATTCCAATTTTTAAAATAGTCCCCATAGGAGTGAAAACTGGGTCTGACTATATATAGTCAATACAGGGGCCTGAATGGCCAGCGCTCGGTACCACAGGTTTCGGGTTCGAGTCCCGGCGGTGCCATGGATGTTTGTAGTATTTCGGAATCCACTTTAAACCGTAGGTCCCGGTCTAATAGGATCGTAGAGCGTTGCGGGGCATTGTTACTCCTTGGCTTATCTTCAAGTCATACGCGCCCCCTGGGTCATGCAAAGTGAGTACGTCTGTGCAGCACTTGCCTTAAGGCATCAAGACCAAGCTGTCTAAGTGTTTGCCAGCAGCATTAGAAAGAAAAAATATATATATACACATAGTAAATACTGGACCTGACCACATTAATCTGCTAGTTGGAAAGTCCCTTCATAGGGTCTGAATTTACTTTTCCTCTCCCAAAAAGACTGCCTTGAACAAATGACTGGAGATTCCCTCTTTATCCTTGATCCCGCTTTTGGAACTATTCAATCCAAATTGTGTCGGCATCAGAGACCAACGAGTACAGTTGAAATCGAATACACATTTTTAAGATGGTCCACATAAAGAAGAAAATCCGACTGGACAATGTATGGATTATCTATTGTTTTAATCCTTTTGACTTGGCCGTCCGCCAGTTTTCAACATGATAGCTGGTCTAGTATTAATTTCATTATATGTTGTTGTTCTAATGCAGCCGACAATACAGAGACAGTTAATCTTTCTGCCATAAACAAGGGCTGCACCGCTGTTACTCATTTGGCACTACCCTTGTGTACCCACCCCGTACGGACAGGAGCACGTTAACTTGTTGGTCAAATAGTCCCTCATATGGTTTGAATTTACTTTTCGTCCAACAAGCTTGCCTTGAACAAATGGTTGGAAATTCTCTTTTTTATCCTGGATTCCGCTTTTAGAAGTATTCATTCTAAATTATTTTGATATCAGTGACAAGCATTGAACCATTTAAATCAATTCACATTTTTTAAGGTGGTTCCACATAAGGGAGAAATTCCGACTGGACTATGTATACATTGCCTATGCCAGGATAGGAGCACGTTAACTTGTAGGCGGAAGAACTGTTTTGTTTGATTCAGTTCGTCGCTCTACGGTCTTTTTGCTCACTTTGGGCTAAGTAGACCAGAACCTACAAGTTTAACGTGGATTCTGAATCACTGACAATCATCCATGTCACCGGCAGGATTCGAATCTGAAGCCTGTGGTACCAAAAGCCAGAACGCTACCCAATTGGCTATCAGGCACCGAAACGCTGTTTCAGATAGTTTGAAAGGACTTTCGCCATACAAACCGGCATTGAATGGAGGATTGGAATTTCTTCCTTTACGCCAGATTTCAACTTTGGAGATATTCATTCTAATTCATTCTGGCATCAGAAATCAAAATTGAGCCACTGAAGCAGCGTTCCGATTTTCAAAAATGGTTCACCTTTGGGGAAAAAAAACTTGAATTGACTATGTATAACCCAAAAGGGATGGCCAACCCAAATGATCTTGCGGGGCACTTTGGAAATGTATCCTAACTCCACAGGCCGTATATAAAGTTATATATCCCATATTAGATTTAGACCCACTGTAGACATTTCTTCGGAATAAAAAATGAAAACATAATGAGTTATTATTTTTGTGTTTACTATTATTCTTGCATGTAAACATAGATAATATAATAATAATAATACTAAACGCTCATTGTAAAGAAATATAGAACACTAAAAGGAAATATAAAAAATATATGCATATAAACGAAATAAAAATAAAGAAATCATTAAAAAATATTTGTTTTACCAGTGCGATATTTGTTTCTCCACTTTTCCACTTAGGTTTTGCAAATCGATCTCCATTTGGGTATTTGCACATCGTAATGGATGTTGCTGGTTTGCCAAAGGCCAGAGCGCTAGCCACTTGGCCACCAGGACGCTAAGATTCTGGCTTGCTCTGCTATCAACAATCAACTGTGCGTATCTAGGGAGGCTCACGTCACTGAGGTCATAAAAAGTGAAACATAGAACCTATTGTATTAGATGTTCCACTATGCGCGCGCATCATGACTTCGCAGAATGTAATTTGATTATTCTGAGAACTTATAACTGTAAACTCATTAATAAAACAGGCGATATCTGTCCTATATTCGCAAAGAATATTATTTTAAAATCAAAGTTCATTTTTTTACATGATTTCGACAGTTCATTTTTTAATATAGGGATGCACACATAATGTATTTTTTTAATATATTGGTTTTACTGCTTTGGCCATTATAAAATAAAAATATTTTGCAAATTTTTGGCTGGAAAATAGTCAAGGCGGGAAGCGGGTTAGCCACCCTGATGTATAATGTCCATACTGGACATGAGCACGTTAATTTGTAGATAGAAAACTCCTTCATAAGATTTGAATTTACTTTTCGCTTGGTGATAAAAGAGGTGAAGTTCCATCTGTTCTACAGATTCTTCCTGAACTAATCGTTCCATATTGCATTGACAACAGCGACAAATGTTGAACCACCGAAATGGTACTACCACTTTTACAACGGTTCACACTGGCGGAAAAAAATGCTTTTAGAATTTTTAAAAACATTCCTGCTAATGTGATTACCCATTTCCGACAACAAACATTTCCATTATTTTGAATTTTTATAAGTGACAATCATCCATGTGTTATTGTGTATTCTTCAGACAAAAAAATAATTAAAAGATTCAGGCACTTCACGAGGAAGTACGACAGCTTTAATTAATTCCGATAACAGTGGCAGAGCAGAAAATCAATCTCATTCGTCACCAGAGAAGGTTTATATATAGAAAAAAAAAGCAGAGACTAGAAATGAGGCGTGAAGAGGGGAGAAAACCGGGTCGGTTTCTCGCCGTTCCGGACTTTTTCTTTCTGGGAAAACCGTGGGAAAAAGCCGGCAGAGCACGTGGCAGCGTCCTGAGTGACGGCTTAAGCGACGGCAATAACTCCCCCTTTTACTCTGGTCCCTGTTTCCTCTCATCGATATTGTTTTGGTTAAAAATAGCTCCCTTTTGCGGAACATCGCCGCACTAGAGCCAGATTAGCCCAATTTTTCATTATTATCTGTAGGAAGAAGAAGAAGAAGTGCTCGCAGAAAGACGCGGTTGCTTTTTGTCTTAAATGGGATGTTTGTAAAGTCATTTTTTCTTGTTTGTTATGCGAACGTTGCGACACTATTTGAGTTAATGGTGCGAGTTTAGATAAATAAGGGGATAACAAGGAAAAATTGAACTTCTTATTCTATCCTTATTTACTTTTATGCTAATAAAATATTCTAAGGAAATATATTCAATGCTTTAAAAAATAGTAAACAGGTACAGCCAATTGTATTAATCGTGCATTTCTAGTATACTAGACGGACCTTCTCATTCTTCTTCTACTTCATTGGCGCAACATCCCCGTGGTGGGTAAAAAGGCCCTCTGCCTACTGGTAGATTTCGAGACAGGAGATGTTTTTTTTTTACGGAATAGGATTGTCAGACCTGTGCCCAACGCTCTACAGTCATATTAAACTGGGGCCTGATGGTCGAGTATGATAGCTCTCTGGCGCTCAGTGTCACAGGTCTTGATTCGAGTTCTGGCGGTGCCATGGATGTTTGTAGTGGTTCGGAATCTACTTTAAACGGTAGGTCATGGTCTCATATGTATCACAGGTCTCAGCTTCGAATCCTGGAGTTGGCATGGAGGTTTGTGAGTGGTTCGGAATCCACTTTAAACTGTAGGTCCCGGTCTGTTTGGCCTTTGTGTGCACAAGATGACTGTAGAGCGGCAAACCAAACCCTAGTCTCATATGACTGTACAGCGTCAAGGAGCCAAATCAGACTTCTACCTAGGTCATTATGTACCAAGTCAAGTCATTTTGTACCAAGTTGTATTTTGCCATTTTGTGCCAAGTTGTATTTTGTCATTTTGTACCAAGCCAGACTTCATAAGTCCTTTTGTTTGCTCTATGGTTGTTCCCTCCCACAACACAAGCTGCCCCTTTCTCTCCTTTCATGAGTAGATTACTCATGGGATGTTCGTTCTGCATTGCAGGACACTGAGGATTAATCACAACACACAAAACATGATACAATATTTAAATATATTTGACAATGATGCGATAGATAACTTGTATGGCCAGGCATTGACGTGAGATTTAACTTAAAAAAAATGGAACACCATTTGAAACAAAATTTATGAACAGAAAACATACACTCAAATCTGTTTTTATGCAGAGGGATAGAGATCGCAAAAAAAAAGTCCTACAGAGAAAATATGCAAATCAAAAACTCACGATGCAGCAAGAAATTATTAACATAAAACGTCAATTTGCTATTAAGTCTCATTGGGCTTTTGTGACGCTCTACGGTCTAATATGAGACAGGGACCTATGCTTTGAAGTGTATTTCGAACCACTACAAACATCCATCGCATCGCGGCACTCTAACCCGAAACCTGTGGTACCGAGCGCCAGAGTGCTAACCACTCGGCCATCAGGCCCCCATCAGCCATCAACTGCCAACCTCTTCCTATGTCTTCTTCTTCTCATAAGCTCAAAGTTCCCTCGAGAGCGCCCAAATCTCCGCCAAAAAGTAGCCAATTGCTTATTGGATTAGCAGTCAAACAAATCCTACATGCATTTGATGGAATTTTTGTATACTGCACAAAAAGAGGGCAGCATAAAAACAGGTTTGAATGCACATTGCAGTTTTGAAAAAGATTTATTTCTGAAGGCTTACAATAAAATATTTCCTTTTACTATACATAGAAAGATACACATTTTTTTAAACATATCAAACTATGTAAAAAGTTAAATTAAAAGTTAAGTAAAGTATGTTAATGCATCTAGTTTCTTAAGAATGGTTAAGATATGGCTCATCTATCCCCAATCTCACTGTCAAAAGCACCCTCATTACCCCCATTTTTGCTTACCAGGCTTCTACTAAATAGAGCAAGCAGATTTATCAGCTTCTTTAGAAATCTAACTATACTTTTGCAGCTTAACACAAAACTTTGATTTCAAAAATATAAAAATCACTCGCCTGAATATTTATTTCAGATACGTAATTGTTCACTACATTTTCAAAAAATGGCATTGAGATCTGTGATTTCTTTTTTCCACGTGCATAAACGTTTTTCCACGTTCTGAGTAAACATACAAAAGCTTAAGTTTTACAGAACAATAAATATTTATTATTTTATAAATTGAAAGAAATAATTCTGCCAATAAAACACACCACAATTTGTGGAACTACATTAAGGAATACATTCCAATACGAATTAAAAATACTATACGATAAGCTACTACTTCCAGTATAATTCCCTAATATATGCCAAGGAAAAAGAATATACAGAATAAAGGAAGGTATTCAAATACTTCCGTCTTTATTTCTGTGCAAACACACATATACATACAAAAACCTTAAGTTTTACAGAATAACCAATATTTATTATTTTATGCATTGAATGAAATATTCTGCCAATAAATCCTACCCCAATTAATGCAGATCCACAATTTGAGAACCACATTAACTGGCACATCGTAAGGGAAATTCCCACATAAAGCAATATTAATATGACTATTTACTCCTAAAAACAGAAAAATTAATCCAAGAAAAATAGTTCTGATGAAGAAAAAAAAAAAAATTTGTCATAAAAATTCACGACCACTTTGCGATCTTATCTGACAATTATCCACCAAACCCAACGTTCCCTAACAATTGAAAATTTCCCGATCCTAATTTTAAATGAGAAAAAGAAATCCAGTCCAACCATTTCACAAATAAAACCAGGAACCCGAACAACCGAGATACTATTTTTACAAGTATTTTGCATTCTTTGCCAGCAATTTAAAAGCAGAATCGTTTAACGATCAGCCTGTTTTGGAAGAAGGCAGAGTTTTTTTGCTTTGCGACACGCCTGGTTGGACAGATTTATAACTACAATGAAGCGGACAGATATGCAGTTATGACTTCCATTAGAAACAAGAGATCGAACTTCCCCCTCCCTCCGCAAAATAACATGTTGGATTGAGGAAACATTTCGGGGTGTTGATATCGATAAGGATGTATAAATAACTCGATTTAAGGCATCAGACCACGTTAAAATCATGAGTTTCATGAAAAATAAGTAATGCAAAAAAATTTTTTTCTTAAAAAGTCAATTCCTACTTTTTTTCACTCCATTGTAAAAAGTTTTTTTTTTCTTTCTAATGCAGCTGGCAAACACTTAGGCACTTGGTCTTGGATGCCTTAAGGTAAGCGCTGCACAGACGTTAGTCACTTTGCATTACCCAGGGGGCGCGTGTAACTTGAAGTTAGCACGGACGCGGAAGTACGATGCCCCCGAAACGCTCTACGATCCTTTAGATCGGGACATACGGTTTAAAGTGGATTCCGAAATACTACAAACATCCATGGCACCGCCGGGACTCGAACCCGAAACCTGTGGTACCGAGCGCCAGAGCGCTGGTCACTGGCCATTCAGGGTTCCTATTGCAGAAAGTCATTTATAAATAATTTTCATTAATTTTTTTAAGTTTATATGACGTCATCTATTGGTAGATATATGCAACTGAAATTTAAAAATAATTAATTAATTAATTAAATTTAATTACTGAATTAATATTTGAAAAAACTGTATTAACATCAAGTGTAATCCACTATAAGCTCAAAAAAATGTATTTGAACTGGAGTGGACGAATAAAAAGTATTTTATGAACGATTGAAAAATTGAACAAGATATACAGAGGGAGAGTGTGAGCTAATAGAAGGAATTGAAAAAATCGCTTTATTTAAAATATCAGGCCCTCAGCTTTCCAAAACAATTTTAAGTTTTGTCTTTAGATAGCTATTTAGTCACGAGCTGTTAAATTACTGAATTCAGGCATTCGATTTATTTTCGACTGCATATTTTGAATTTATGAAAAATTTTTGAATTTTTTTTTTTATTGAAAATTTGATTGCGATAACAATATAACTGTTATAATAATTTTCAGAATCTGAGCAAGTGTTTATTTTACTGAATGATGGTGTGTATAGAATAAACTAAAATACCACATTTTTATTAATCACATCACTTTTTTTTTTCTTTTTTTTTGCTTTAAATGATTATATTGGCTCTGACTCAGCCATGGAGATCAACGAACCAAAAATGATCAAAAAAGAAAATATTAGTAAATACAAAAATATTTTTTCAATAGTATTCGATTATCTCCACCTGTCACACGCGAGGCCGGGATTCGATTCTCCGCCGGGGAGGACATTTTTCGAGGCCTGAATGGCCGAGTGCCCAGCGCCCTGGCACTCAGTGCCATGGATGTTTGTAGTTTGTCGCTCTGCGGTCATTTTATGTACATTTTAAGTTAATTAGACCGGAACCTACAGTTTAACATGGAGAGCTGAGTTGTCCCTTTACAATTTGGGAATGATGTGGGTGAGAAATCTGATTGGGCTCTGTGACCGGAACTTACGGCTTAAAATAAATTCCGAACTACTACAAACACTCACGGCATCGCCGAGATTCGAACCCGAAATCTGTGGTACCAAAGGTCAGAGTCATAGCAATTGGCAATCAAGCCGCCAAGCAGTGTATTAGAAACATGACCATTTTGTATGCCAAAAACTACTACCGGTATTCGCTACACTTAATTAATAACAGATTAAGTTAAAATTCCATAACAAAATCACCATAACATGCGTTATACAAAAATTCTGGGGTACCTGACATTCAACGGAAATGAATGAAAGCAAAGAAACTGAAAATCATTTAATAAACACAAAGATCAAAATTTTGAAAGGCAAAACTGTAACAGAAAAAAAATAAAAAAAAAAAAAAAAAAATGGAAGAAATTCAATAAAAACCCGATATAAATTAATGTAACTAAAGAAAATAAATTATAACATTCTGAGGGTAGCATCATCAAGGAATAAGTACCCTCAAGGTTGTAAAGCACGTTGTTTCTACTCGCTAGATGACTGAATCCAAAACAAAGTCACATCTAGCGATGTATTCGATAACATGGAGTATACAAAAATAACCTCCTGTGTAGAATAGACAAAGTATAGGATCGAAGAAGAACGAAATAGCAGTGTAAGCTTTTTTTAAAAGGCAGAAAAAGAGTTACTGACAGTGACTATTAGTAATAATATGACTATTATGGGAGTGGTCACCAAAATGATCCAGATTTATGATTTACTGTGAGATTTTCGTTAATTAGTAAACTAAGAAAGTGAAATGACTTTGTAGAATATGTAGAATTAAATTACTGTTCTTGGGAAGAGAAAGAACTCGCACAGTGTGGAAAATTTATGACAGTTTCAAATTATGGGAAAAAAATAGCAAAAACTGTATGTAGAGAATACAAATTAGAGAAGTACTGCTAATGGAAATTGTGGGAAACACTATTTTTTAAAAACATATTCTTCATAAATATATAAATATTCAGATGAGTTCCTGATACTTAATTAAAAGCAAAGAGATTTTAAACAGCAACAGTTTAATAATTTTAACATTTGATACAAGCAGTTTTAACTAGATGTCATTCATCACAACAATTTTCATCCTTGTTCCAATACAGAGCATAATATACTTAAATATATAGTTGTGGCGCCATCTATATTTCAAGAAAATTATTAATGATTAATTATGTAGAAAAAAATTCCTGCATGCATAAAATTTAATCTGTAATAAATAACGTCCATACGCTAATTGTAACCATTATATGATCTGTAAATTAATCTTATTTTAATAGAAACTACCTCAATAAAAATACTAAACGTATTATTTGATAATTTGATGCTTTACAGCTACTGTTTTGCATAAGCATCTTTGTTGATGTGATTTCATTTTGTAATTAATTGGTAGTTATTTCAATTGGAGGGTAGTAATAGGTTTCTGCAATTTACTCCTTTCATGCAAAAACTAATAAACGTATCAAAAACTACTGAAATTTTTCAAAAACACAATGAAAATATAAATTTTTTACGATGATAAGAAATATGATATTGAGATATTATGTGATATAATATTATATTAATATGAAAAATTTTATGATATTAAAAAATATTTTATCTCTGAATATGAATAGGTAAATAAATTCATTTTTAGTAGTATTAAAGCACAATTTAACGTCTTCAGAAAAAACAGTATTCAAACTATATTTAAATAAATATCATAATGCATTTGCGATCCCCTTAAAAACTTTCACTTTATTAAATTAAATTTTATGGGGGGGGGGTTCGGAATCCACTTAGGTCCCTGTTTCCTGTGACTGTAGAGCGTCACGGTTTGAGGTTTGGTTTGGTTTGTCGTTCTACTGTCCTTTTGTACATAATTTAGGCAAATTAGATCGTGACTTAGAGTTTAACGATTTCAAACCTCCAAAACATCCATGCCACCGCCAGGATTCGAACCTGAAGCCTATGGTCAGACTTCTACTTACGGGTGCTCCATCGTTGTCTAATGCAGCTAACAATACAGAGACAGTTCATCTTCATGACGTAAGCAAGAGCTGCACCGCTGTTACTCATTTAGCACTACCCAGGGGGCACATTAGCTTTGAAGATATGCTATGGACCCGAGTCACACTACTTTCACAAGGCTCTACGATCCTATTAGACCGGGACCTACGGTTTAAAGGGGATCCCGAATCACTACAGGCATCCATGTCACCGCCGGGACTCAAACCTGTGGTGCCGAACTCCAGGGCGCTAGCCACTCGGCCATCAGGCCCCTACGGGTGCTCTAGAAGCTGTCCCCTTTTCTCTCCAACCACGAGTCCATACGGGTTCGTGTGTTTTTGTCTAGATGTCTATCAAGCGGGATAAGAAACAACAACAGTATCTCTATTATTAGAGTTCCGCTTTCTGATGTCAAATGTATCATTCAATGCGCCAATTACAGAAGCAGTTGCATCAGAAAATAAGAGAAAATTTGCAATGAAAATAACCAAAAAATAGACAGTTCTTATCGATGATATGAATAAACTATTTCACGAAACATTGTTAACGATCGCAAATTAAAAAATTCCTTTTTCTATTAATATTTATTTCAGGAAGTGATTATAATAACATTTGCAATACCTATAATTTTCGTATACAGAAGTTCTACTTGCAGCTACTAAATATTTTTTGTGATGTGACTGATATGCTAACAAATGTTTAATTTTTTAAAATAAAAATTAGATATACAGATAAAGTTTGGTAATTAAATAGATATGCTTGTTGTCCTCTTATAAATAACCCAAATTTTGACAGACAATGATAGAGTCTATTGATTTTTGTATTGAATGATCTAATAAATGTGTGTCACCATATAATTAAATTATAAAGGTTTTTAACGTATGTATGTTTTAAAAGTAACTGCTATATAAGTTTATTAGTTTTATTTTGGGAGAGATTATAGCCAAAAAAAAAAAAAAAAAAAAAAAAAAAAAATGGGTTTACAAGTTTTGATTTTTAGTTTGCCGTTTTACTTTTGAATCTGCATATGGGAAATTAGCCACATACTTTTTAATGCTTTTAGTAAATTGATGAATATATATATATATATATACTAGCAGAACCCGGCATAAGTCGCAATGCCAAAAAAAAAAAAAAAAAAAAATGCGTTGTAGAAAATGACATATCGCGAATATGTTCTCCTTTTTCCAATATATGTGCATACTCATTTTTATGGCTATCGTTTTGAACGGTATATAAGATGAAATGCTGGAGTACCCTCTGGTGGCAAGTCACAATAAACTGAATAGCGCGAATCTATTTTTTCGTACTCGAATACATATTATTACCAACTTTCATAGCGATGGGTTGAATGGTATAGAAGTTGATAGACTGCAGCAACTCTAGTGGCGATTTACAACAAAGGGGACAGCCTAAAAACATTTTCCATGTTTTGTCAAACACACACAAAAATTTCAACAAAATCCATCCAGCCTTTTAGGAGGAGCACATGTACAGAAAAATTATATACATAAAGATTATATATATTCTTTAATTATTGTGCGCTAAACGATGAACTTTGAATGTATTAAGCTTTGAAATTTTCATTGAACACTATATTTTCTACAAGCATTTATTATCATTACATTTGTGCTTTGAAACAATTCCTCAGAATCAAATAATTGATGTTATAAATTAATTTACAATTAATAATAATGCATATTTTGTTACAAAGTCGGATAAGTATTTTTCTGCTTTCATGCTCAAAACTGTTTATGATCGCCTCTTTACTCACTGTTTATAATCTTGCCCTGTGGTAAAATGCAGGTCTTAAGTTAGAGCCCTCTGCTAGGAATCGTTGCAATCAAGGACTTCAGAAACAAGACTCGATGGCGATTGTGACAACTTGTGTAAAGTATCTCATATCAATAACCAGGAAGCGAGGTGTAACTTTTCCAAATTTTCGCAATTAACAAATTTAATTAATTAATTGTGTTTAATTGTTAATGAATTCAATTATTGTTAATTATAATTAATATTATAATTAATTTATTGTTGTTAATTGTTAATTAAGTTAATTAATTAACAAATTTTCGCAACAATTAAAAAAGTAGATTATGCTATCCCTGAAATCCACCAGGAAGGTAATATCCTCTACTCATCATTCATTAGTGGGTTGTTTGTGGCATTTATAAATGGTACAGGAGGACCACCCATGTTAAAAATATTTGTTATGTTCCCAGATGATTACTTCAAACAATCTTGCATTAAAATATGCAAAGCTCTTTTAGAAAATCATCAATGATGATATTTTCTTACAATTATAAATGCAGGAAACTAAAATAAATAAAAGAATAGTAGTAATAGATTTAAATGCATTTTGACAAATATCCGGTAATTGTATGTTTATTCAGAAAATACTTATTTTATATTATTCAACTCGTCTTTCAAAGTGGAATTCATTTAATTGAGGTTGTTCACGTGTATTAAAATGTACGTATTATATTTATACATATGAATACGTATCATAAATTGAATGATTTAAATTTGGATGCAAATTGCAGTTTGTTACTATAGCATTAAAATATAAAGAAATATATTTTATATAAAAATTTGCAATTCAAAGAGGTAATTATAATATACTTTTGAAAGGTATTTTCGGAATACTTGAATGATGTTATTTAGGTTAAGAAAAATTACTTCAAATATTTATCAAATTTATTTTCCCTACAATTTTAAAATAGTAACCGATGTGGACAATAGATGGCAGCATGAATAAAAATAATTCAATATTAATATCGAGTAAAAAAAAATTTTGTACTCGCTATCATATTCTTTTCATTCAGCATTATCAAATTCTACGTTTGCATTGACAATTGATGTAAAATATTTCGAATCATTTGAAAGTGATTAATTATATGAAAACATTAACTTTGAAACGGACTAAATAAATGCATGATTTATAATTGCATATCATAATATAAGAAGGTTCATTTTCTCAAAAAAAAAAAAAAAAAAAAAAAAAAAAAAAAAAAAAACCTTTGTCTACGAGCTTTTTCTACTCCACATGCCTTCCCAGCTTTTTATGATATTTTTTGCTATGCCATAAGTGCAGAAGGATTGTACGATGAAATAGCATCCACATTACAAAATTTAAATAAAAGTAATTAATATTTATAAATAATATACAAATAAAGGAAATTATGCAGAAATAAATTATCGCAGCAATAAGGCGAACTACCCGTTAATATCAGGATGAGAACAGATGAACTACGAAATTAAAAGTCGAAGTTCCGTAGTAACAAGTTTAGTTGTTTTCCGCTTGCCATGCAGTACATGAAATAATCGATTGAAGCTTTGTAAACTATACGTCAGGATTAAGGTATCACAGTTTCAACATTATCACTTAATTAGAAACTCTCAAAATATAAATTATTTTTGGACTCTGTAATAATGGCAATTAAGTTCAGATAACGAACAAAACGTTTTGAATCCGAAAGCTGTTAGCACGCGTCTTGTTTTCGCTGATTGCTCAGAATGTTTGATTTGATGATATGTCTAAGTAGTTCTCAGTCTCATCATCGTTTGAAAGCGCATACTACCTCACTCTTACAAATCAAATTTTTTTAAAAGTATTTTCATTAAAAATATACCTAGACTTCTATGCATAAATAAACCAATTGCTTCATAAAATTACGTGTTTTATTCATATATTTTACCTGACAGAAATAAGCACAAATCCTTGAAAGAATTTGACTTTAACTAATCGACAAGACTTAACTTTAATCGGCAGTTAAAAAAAAAAAAAAAAAGCACATGCTCTCAACCCCGATAAAATTTTAGACAAAATGAAGGCTAAGAAAGGAAAATAGATTGCGCAGTTTGCATTGAGTTCCTCCGTCAAACATACGTTAATCTTTGGTAAATCTATTATAACAGCACCCACTATGTAAATGCAAATGTACATACAGTGTAACTGCATCCGTGAATAGAACGGAGTTAAAAGAAAGAGTTGGCAATGGTGTCTAAATAACAGCTGACTGAGTAAGCAAGTGACTGGAAGATGCTTTGTAAATAAAAGAGTTTTGGGTTTAAACCAGGGATGGCCAACCCAAATGATCTTGCGGGCCACTTTGGAAATGCATCCTAACTCCGCAGGCCGTATATAAAATTGTGTATCCTTATATTAGAATTAGACCCACTATAGACATTTTTGAAGTGAAACATTGAAATATAATGAGTTATTATTAATGTGTTTACTATTCTTACATGTAAACATAGATAATACAATAATAATGATATTAAATGCACATTGTAAAGAAATATATAACACTAAAAGTGAAATATAAAAATTGTATAAATATAAACGAAATAAAAAAAAAAATGAAATCATAAAAAATATTTATTTCACTAGTACGATAATTTTTGCGCAAGAGTATTGTTTCGAAATCAAATTTAATTTTATCTCATAATTTCGACAGTTCATTTTTGAATATATGGATGCACAATTTTATTTGTTTAATACATTGGTTTCTACTACTTTGGCCAATATATTTTGTAAAAGTGTAATAAATCTTACGGGCCGGAAAAATGTTCAAGGCGGGCAGTGGGTTGGCCACACCTGGTTTAAACTAAGAGTATGATCATTTTTGATTTTTGGTAGCCTTTCTCCTATCTGAAAACCTGATAGGGATTTCAGTTGGAGGTGCCGGCCAATTGGCGATTGCCAAGAAAGCCGGTGAGTCATTTGCAGACTTATTACTAATTCGTACTTGGCGAGAAACGGATCGTTAATATAATAATATACATCAAAAAGAAAAGTAAAGAACGAATCTACACTAAGGAATAAACTATATGGCTGTCAAAATATATAATTAATTATTATTAAGATGTATTAAAAGGTATTAAAATTAATTAAAAGTAAATGAAGAAGTAGTTAATTAACAATACATAAATAAATAAACAATTATTTTACAATAAATAAATATACAAGTATATATCATACTGTACAAATAAATTAAAATAAAGTAAAGAACGACTCTACACTTAGAAATAAGCAATATGGCCGTCAGATTATCTAATTAATTATTATAAATTAATAATAATTCAGTATTTAATTAATACTAAATAATACATTAGTCAATTAATATTAATTTATTCACTAATTAATATTTATATGAAGTAGATGGATACAAATTTAGTACAAAAAATTAGAACAAATGAAGCACCAAAACTATCCAGTGAGAAACTAAAGTATGCAAATTATCCATTAGCTTTCTTGGCAGTCGCCAATTGGCTTGCGCCTATAACGGTAGGATCCCCAACATAATTTCGAAATTTGGTGATACGTTGCGATACGTATCTGGTTTGGAAGGAAATTCACACAATGACAAATAAATCCACTGATGATTCAATATTTAGTTAAGAAATTTGGGGAAACTGGAGCTGTAACTGAGAAGCATCTAAATGGTTGGTCTAAAGCGGAAGAACAGTTTGCAGAAAATATTAAAAGCTTTGATTGATATATTAGAAAATTATTGAGATTATAATCTGCCCAAGTTGGAATCTTATACTTAAGTATAAGATTCCAACTTGCAGATTATACTCTCAATAATTTCATGTAACCTCATCATGTAATGAAGGTGAAATATTATGTGCAAAACATGGTGTAACTGCAAACAAACATTATATAATGGGTGAACAGTGTCTAAACTATGCCGCCGTGTTAATTTATGTGATAGGAGAATGGCCCACACTCATAGCTATAAATGTGATCCGTAGAAAAGGAATGGAAATATATGTACCTGTTATTACCAATATGTATTTTCATATGCTATGAATAATTTCATGAAGATATCGACTTTTGTATGATGCTGTATAAGTAGAATTAGTCAATTAAGCATAACTCATCATCATCATCAGGGGCGCAACAGCCCCGTGGATCAAGACCGTCTGCCTACTTGCAGATTTCGAGACAGGGGATATTTTTTACGGAGGAGGATTGTCATCCAGACGCCCAACACTCTACAGTCATATTAGACCTTCGGATTAAAGTGGATTCCGAACCACCGAGGGCCAGAGAGCTTGTCACTCGGCCATCAAACCCAATTAAGCATAACTGGTGATAGGATCGGATCAACAATACAAACTGAGAAAAGAAAGAACTGTGCTTGTGAGATAGTACAAAATCATTGCTGAGATTTGAAATGATTTCAAAGAAGTATCTTTAATGTAAGCAATAAAATTGTTTCAGGGTGGCTTCAAAAAAATTTGGGCTTAAAGGTTAGAATTCAAGGAAAAAGCAAATCTTATTTCGAAAAACATGAGCAAAAAATTTGTAGAATTAGTAGCATTTTAAATTCCATCGTGTCTCGGTATGCTTAGAAATAGGTCCGATTTCAAAAGTTCGAAATATGTCCAATGCATCCTCTTTGAATGCAAACAATTTTGTTTCGTATATAACTTTATATGGAATACAACTCATGTCCGCCAAAATGAGTCATAGAATTGACTAACACATATAATCACAAAAAAAAACAAGAAAATGGTTATCTTACCAAACGAAAATTTCTCTGCTTGGTACTGATAGAAGGAAAACGTTAGAAAAAAGAATAGAAAACAATTGCTGACGGAGGGCACAGTGTTTATTTACAGTGATATGCCCATCTGTATTTATTTTATGGGGTTGTATGATTTGCAGCAGGTGCGAGAGAATTTGTGGGATCAGTAGCACTTTAAATTCAATAGTGTCTTGGTATGTGTCCGCTTTTAAAATAAAGTTCAATTTCAAAAGTTCGAAATATATCCAATACGTCCAGTTTGGACACGAACAATTTTGTTTGAATATGATCTTTATATGGAATACGACTCATGCTCCAAAACGGCATTCTAATTCAACCCAATCGCAAATCAAAAAAATGTTTCAATAAATAAAACCCCATTTCCTGAAACATCCTGAGGAAAACTGCATCAATGAAATTCTTCGAATAGATTTTTAATAAGCATCAAATCTGAAAAACTCTCGATAAGGTCCAAGTGGGTAAAAGAAAACAGAAAACAAAAAATTAAACTACTGGCTCAAAATAACAATCCCTCATCCTGAGAGCTCGAAGGGAATCCTTTCACTCATCTTTTAGTATATATCGTTAAATAGGCTACATGTGTGTTAAATAATGTTTATAGTTCATTGTGGTATTAATGTCGTACTTGTGTGCGTGTAAACAATAAATGTGTTATTGTACTTGGAACTCGTTTTGACCACACCCAATTGTAGCATTCATAAACATAAAACAACGACATCTACTATAAACTTTCTTTTTTAGTATTGTTGTTCACTCATGACCTTGTGTTCCACTTGCGAAGCTCATGGGTGATGATGAGATGACTTCTAAGAGTACTGTGTGTTGTATAGTAGAAAATATAGGAAAACTCCTGTCTATGCGAGATGCTTAATCATACTCTTTTCTTTTCTTCCCACCTCACCCCCTTATCTAGTGATACGTGCCGCCTTAACAGTTAGAAACGTCAGGGGGGGAGGGAAAAGTCGGTGGGCCTCGTTTTTACTAAGAATAAAAACCCTTAAAATAATCATTAAAGCAATCAAAATAAGATTTTACAATTCATGGTGAATTAAAATTATTTTGCCATTTCACTCATGCGTATGTTAAATTGCAATAATTAATTTAATGAATGTAATTATTGAACTAATGTCCTTTTATTTTCAAGTTCTATTTCTAACAAGAAACTTGAAAATAGAATACTAATGAAAATTGTAAAAAAAAAAAAAAAAAAAAAAAAGACTTGTATAGTAATGCACATAATTTTTTTTTTCAGACTGTAAAATGCTTTTAAATTTTATTGTATCATGTCCTCAATTGAATTATTTTTGTACTGATACAAAGTTTCAATATAATAATTTATTTGCATTATAGCAAGATAAACTTCAAAAATTCACGTTTTTAAAGTGTTATAAAATTTTCGGCCAATACTACATATTTATTTGTTATTTAAAAAAAAAAAAATAGAATGGCAGTGTGAATATAAATAGACATAATAACAAAGACAAAGCAAACACATTTTCTCACATGTTTTTATTCACAGTTAAGAGGAATACAATAAAATGAATTGGAGACATTTCACCATTGTTTAGCAGTGCTTCATTTTTAAAAGATAAAAATGGGTATTTTATCAGTTTTAAAACATGTATATCATTTTAAATAGGAATACACAAAGTATTATAAATACATGATTGTCTAAATTCAAAATGTGAGGCAAAAAAGGTTTATTGTATAAGAAATTATTTTGATTAAATCAGTAATCACCGTAATTATTTTATTAAATTAAACGATATATATTTTCTAACTTTATTTTTAAAATTTACTTTTTGAATAATATTTCCATTTTAGAAAATTATTAAAATTTTAAAGAAAATTGTAAACTGATAAAAAGGGTTTTTAAAAAGTGGAAAATTTTTTAATTTTATTTTTAAAAAATGAAAATGAAAATAAATAAATTAGCTTAAAAGAACTAAAATATTGAAATAAATTTTGATGTATGTATAAATAAAACAATCATTGATTAAAATCAGCCATAATGTCAAATTAATAGAACATAATTATGAAAAACACAATTGTAATTTGACTTAAAGATAATTAGTATTTAATAGGAAAATATTTAAAGTTATAGATGGATCACATAACTGCTGCTTTGATGAACCTACATTAAAATTATCCCACAAAACAAAACGTTCTAATTTTTAAACTATGCCCAAGTTGTTGATTTTGTAATTCTTCTTGCACGAGACTATGTAATTTACTACAAAAAACAAATGCACATACATAAAACAAATATAAAAAATGGTAGTGTCAACAACAAATAAAAACAGAGCCACCTGCTTTCAAATCATAAAGTTTTTCAAGCAAATGATGCTTAAGGGATCTTCGGAATTCTGCTGCATTCATTGGAGGGAGATTTGGAAATGTTTTTTAAAATCAAAGTTCTTCTTACCAGTATCCTTTCTGGTTGGGAAAGTAGTTTACCCTTTCAGATCTGGCTCCTGACCATCCCTTTGACGATATGTTGTTGACTCTAGGGTTGGAGACTCCCTTGTTGTTCCCTTGATAGCCTGTGCCAAATCTGTCATAAGTATTTCCACCCCATACACCGCCTTGAGATCCAGGTATGGCATTGATGTTACCATAACCACCACCACTACCACTGACCATCCCTTTTGTCCTGTGTAAGAACCTCCATATCCCGAACCATAGATTTGGTTACCTAAACCACTACCACCTTTGCTCATTCCTGGACTGGTGTAGCCTCCTCCATAGTTAATACTGCCGTATACATAACCTGGTTGTTGACCACCATAACTTCCTGATCCATACGATCCACCATATGATCCTTTATCACCTCGATATCCTGAACCACTACTAGGCCAGTTGTAACCTCCACTTGAGCCAGGGTTGACTTGATTTCCACCATACCATCCACTGCCATAACCACCACTTTGACCGTACCCTCCTTTGCTGTTAACTTGGCTGCTTCCTTTGTAATTGCCTCCAGATCCACCAGACCAGGGTCTACCTCCCCTACGTTGCCCACTCCTACGTTTCCACTCCAGCCAGAGCCTCCACCAGATGTCCAACCTTTGTTGTTACCATAACCTGGTTGAGCTGCCGGATAGCCAGCTTGATTTCCGATATAACCTCCTTGACCTCTTACATAACCACCTTGGCCTCCAACATAACCACTTTGGCCTCCTATATAACCTCCTTGTGCTCCACCATAACCCTCCCTTGCCCTCCAAGGTAACCTCCCTGGCCTCCTAAATAGCCACCTTGTGCTCCACCATAACCTCCTTGTCCTCCATAATATCCTCCTTGGTTAACATAACCACCTTGATAGCCTGGATAGATTCCACCCTGATTAGGCATGTAATATCCACCTCGCTTTGTGTTTCCAAGGTTCCCACTCGGATATCCTGGCTGGTATCTGTCGTAACCGGTTCCAGATCCAGACCATCCCTTGCTGTTGCCAGACACCGGATATCCTGATCCTTGGTAATAACTTTGCTGTGTGCTGTAAGCGGGTCTTTGCCATCCAGTAGCTTCCCTCACCAGATCCTTCTTGCCAGTTGTGCTGACACTGCCAACTGTGGGTTCGTCTCCTCTGTCCCTTTTGCAGCCACTTCTGCAGTGCAACCAGGAATCCATAGGAAACTCACTGCAACAACCCCAAGAGCAATAATCTAGGGGAAAAAAACTTCTTAAGTATGCATATATTAAAGTATGTAGTATCACATATAATATTTTGTATATATATATAGTATATACAGAATTCTAGACAGTATATTAATAGGATTTAAGCATAAGATAAGAATTTTAAATAAAAAATTGCAGGTATGCGTTTACTACATGAAACAAAACCTGATTATCTTTAATGTTTCTCAGCAATAACATTTTATCTACAATTAATAATCGTAATATTAAATTATAATGCACTTTTTACACATAATTAAACATCAAGAAGACGGTTTTCATCCACCATGAAACAATATAATATTTAAAAAAACACTAACAAAGAAAAAAACGTTTTACTTTTTAATTTAAAAAGTTCTTTTACGAACTTTGCATTTCTTATTTGTAGTTCAATTGAGAAAATTATATGAAAGAAATTGGTGACAGCAAATTTTAAAAACAATTTTCAATAGTTTTAAAGATGTAATACGAAAAGCAGCAATGTAATTGAATTGTTTTCCCTTTTTTAAATTATATTTTTGATCTTACAGTGCATGTGTAAAATATATTTTAATTATTTAAATCTTAATGGTAATGAATCAAATTTAGAAATCCATTATGAAATATTGATGACTTTAAGAACTAAAGGCATGACTAACAATTTTTTTTTTTATGGTTGCAAATTCCAAATAAAATTATAGTTGCTTACAAGTGGAAAGTAAAGTGTTTTAGTATTTGCAGATTTTTCATAATTAATTAGAGTTTCTGAATCACGAAAATTCTTAATTTCCGTATTGCTGTTACGTATCGATTCATATGACTGGTTTGCCAAGTAGGAAGAGTAAATAATAATTAGATTACGAGGAACTGGTAAATTAGAATTGGCATTAAAAAATTAAAAGATTTTCAAAGGGAAAAAATTAGACTTAATATTACAAAGAAAATGTTAGTAGTTTTAAAGCTATGCTAAGATGACATTCTATTATATTGATTTTTGTAACGTTTAATTTTTCCGTATATCATTGGGCCCTTTAATAAGGTTTAAGGCCATTAATAAGTTTTTTTTGGGGGGGGGGTATCTGCCCGCATTTGAGCGAAAACTAGAAAAATTCCCACCACCAAGACTGTCAATGGAAGATGCTTATACACCTTGTCACAATGCCATGGATGCCCCTTATTTCTAAACACAGTCTAAACAGTGTTTTTCTGTACAATGTACTGTGTATACAATAAAAAGGCGATCAGCGAATTGGAATTTAAACTCTCCTGAATATTAGACACGCATGTTATAACTGAGCATCGAGTTGGGAAACAACATTTCATAAAGGAATAACTTTTAACAATCTTAATAATATCTATATTTCTCCAGAAAGAAGGCAAATAGAATCTTCACCTGAATTATAATTTTTGCTTGATTGAACTATCTTCGTGTTTATTATTCATGATTAATTGATCAATAAACTTATCTTCACCACTAATATATTTTTAATTAATATTAACTTTCAAATAATTGATGTTCAACAATCTCATTTACATATATAAAGGTTTTTCTCAATTTTTGTGGAAAGCTACTTGATGGATTGGTTTAATTTATGACACATAAGACCTTTAAGTGCTAATTAGAAATATAAATTAGAATCTGTATGAAACTAGTTAATTAATATATAATAAATAGCTAACGAATATATAATAATTTAAAAATAAAATCTTTGCCAAAGCGTATAATAGCGAATATTAAATTTTAAAATCACTGTTAAAATTAGTATCGCTCTATGGGAATCTGCAGTAAAAGCTTTTAATTTAATATGAAAATATTCAAATATGTATTTAAAAAAATTTAAGTAAAATTTGGGAACAAATTTTACAATATACAATATATATATATGTAAATAGAGAGAGTGAGAATTTGCTATAACATTCAGTTCTTTAGTTAAGAGGACTGAAGAAATAAACAAAATATATGAAATACTGCCATCCTAAACAGCATTGGTTGGGTGGGCATGAAAGATGGAGATTGAATGCAATATTGTTCCGATAAAGTGTTGTTATATGCCCTGTTTTTCCAAAATAATTCCTTTCCAAAACCACAATAACAAGAAAGACACAGAGCTACAGTTTTGGAGTATTTGTTAATAGAATAGGAGGCAGATATTTCGCATCTGTCCTATCTTCCCAGTTCACCACGCAATAGAATTGATTAAGGATTGGTTATAAGAAAAAAGGCAAATATTCCTTATCTATCCTGGCCCCAATTCAATAATATTTTAGAAAATTATATTTATTTTTTTTTTTTATTTATTCAATAATATTTTAGAAAACATAGGTTTTTGTTTAACATATTTTAGAAACTGAATATCATACTCTCTGGAACTGATAGCATAATTTGGTATCAATCAATAAAATTAGAATTTTCGGTAATGTTTTGGTCGGGGGTGCTGTAAATTTAAATTATTGATATTTCATAGTGTCGTATTCTGAAGAAACCTATTCACCATTGAATTATTTGATTTATGTTAAACAAAATTAAGCATTAAATTTTATATCATTAAAATATGTTTTAATTATTCATAAACTAATATAGTTTCTGATTATCAATTTTTTAATCCGATGTTTTTCAATGAATTGTACAACAAAAATTATGAATAGCTGAAAATTATTATTTATAATCAAGATGTAAGTTGATTACTGCCGAAATTAAAATAATAGCATGAAAAAGAGTTAAATATGTTAGTAATTATGCAAGGATTTTTCTGTGAAAGATTGCAAATTTTTGTGCGACTAATAAAATTCCATTTGTGATTTTTCGAAAACGAAACTATTCAGCAGTTTTTGAAAGTTGCATATGAAATTCATAAATAAGAGAGAGAAGAAATTGATGAAGTCCATTGATTTCAACAATTTCTTTCTTTTCAGTGACATATCTAAGAATATGGTATGAATATTATTAATTCAATCACATTTAATAAATCTTTATAAACAATTAATTGAAACAGAAATTAATTAGTAAAGTATTCGGCTATCATTGCAGTGAAGCAACTATAAATATTAAATCCTATTCAAATTTTGCATTTTTGCTGTTATTTAACTGAACACTTCAACTAAAATATTCAATGTGAAGAGTTAAATTTGATTGATATTTTTTCCCCCATCTTTTTCAGCTTTTTTCAATCTAGATTAAGTTCCATAATAAAATTAGAGATGATTTGGCCCATGCAAGGATTAGAGTTTTTAGTTCATTTCAAATCCGTTATAAATGCAATACTTTAATTCCTATCAGGAATTACTATCATGTGAGCTCACCAGGAAATTTTAAATCAAATTTGAAAGGATAATTAACATATCGTTAGTAGAAAACTAAAATATTATGGGTTTGTTTCATATCTTTACAAGTGTTTGAATATGTTATAGCTGTTGTAATACTAATGAAATTATGTTATTATGTCAAACAACATTTAGTTGCAACATTTTCAAAGATACATCAATTTGTTAAGACCACTAATATATCATTAGTAAAAACTGGAATATCAGGGGTTAATTTTTATCTTTACAAGAGTTTTATTATGTTACAACTGTTGTAACATTAATGAGAAACTTTATTATGACCACAACATTTTCAAAATATATCATTAGTAAAAAATTAGTAAAAATATATTAAGGATTAATTTTTTTTTTTTTTTATCTCTGCATGGGTTTGAATATTTCATAGCTGTTCTAACATTAATAGAAAACTCTGTACTATGTCCATGCATCATGAGAAATATGCAAAACATTTCAAAAAGGAATTTTTCATGATTTAGTTGCAACATTTTCAAAAATACATCAGCTTGACAAGGTGACTAATATACAGTTAGTAAAAACTGGAATATTAGTGGTTAGTTTTTTATCTTTAGAAGGATTTGAATATTTCATAGCTGTTGTAACACTGATGGAAAGCTGTCTATTATGTCCATGCACCATGAGAAACATGCAAAACAACTTTAGTTGCAACATTTTCAAAACTACATCAGTTCTGACGGCGACGCGAGAGCGATTAGCTTTTGTTGCAACAGGAAGACACGTTTTCATTGATCCATGGTGGCAGAGGCGACGAACGCCCACGCACAACAATGCAAGCAAGGCGAAAACGCACACGACAGCGGCGATTTACAAGGCTGTTGCACTGCGGAAGAGCTGAATTCTGAATGCGCATTCTGAATTGCTCATTCACTCTGAGCAATTTGTCTTAATGGACACACATTCCAAGCACTGCAGCTTCAATGAAAAGATAATTGCGTCAAAGATGTTCTGTCACACCTGTTGCGTTCACCTCCTGATTGCTGATAACCATCGAAAACTTCTTAATTGATGAAAGTCTTATCGCTCAATTGATGAATGTCGTAGTTTGCTCTAAATTGTATAAGAATTAAAATTGCATCAAATGGTAATTCTATAAAAGAAAAATTATTATAACATCAAATTGCAATTAAGAAAAAATTATAATTGCCTCAAATTGCAAATTTTATAAAAATATTTAATCGGAAATTCCCAGTCACACATGTTGCATTTATCTCTCTGATTGATAATAACCATTGAAAACTTCTTAATTGATGAAAGTCTTAGATTGCTCTAAATTTTATAAAAATTAAAATTGCATCAAATTGCAATTCTATAAAGAAAAATTACTATTGCATCAAATTGCAATTAAGAAAATTTAATTGCATCAAATTGCAATTAAGAAAAATTCTAATGGTATCAAATTGCAATTAAGAAAATTTAATGGTATCAAATTGCATTAAGAAAATTCTAATTGCATCAAATTGCAATTAAGAAAAATTCTAATGGCATCAAATTGCAATTAAGAAAAATTTTAATTGCATCAAATTGTAATTTTATAAAGAAAATTGCATCAAAAATACCCAGTCACATGTGTTGAGTTTGCATCTCTGGTTAATAATAGTCATCGAAAATTTCTTAATTGATGAAAGTCTTATCGCTCAATTGTTGAAAGTCGTAGTTTGCTCTAAAATTTTCTTATCAACAAAACAATTGTTGTTGTTTGAAAATGTAATGTTAGAAATAATCAAGATTACATATACAAAAATAATTGAACAGTCCCGTTTCTAAGTGAATTTTCACAAATATTAAGATTTTAAGAGTTTTTTTTTTTTAAATTTTCAGAAATAACGATAACAATAAGTTATATAAGCATAAAAAGTCATATAACTTTTCTATACATAAGTTTCATACTATATAATTAGTTATATAAAACAAATAAAAATAATACAGTATTAAAAATTACGATTGAAACTTACAGCATGTATGAAGTAGATGGAATAGTTATTTAAAAATTTATTTCATATTTCTAAATAATAAATTTTAGAAATATGTAACTATAAATTTGTAGGCGTATATATCTTAAATTTGTATATATATATTCAGGTTGATTATAATTGAAGTCCCACTTTCAAAATGCTGCCAAAAAGAACCACTCGTCACAATGAGTTCAAATTTGAACTGAAGATACTTGAAGAAGTGGAAAACGGTATATGGCATCAAAAAAAGTTCCAAAATGTATTAATAGATGGCGCTGTAAGCAGCATAAAGAAAGAGAATTTGACTGCCATTGATATTTTCAATCGAAATGAATGAGTTGCACATTCAACCAACTGCAGTGTTCCATGTGCTTGATGGTTTCGGTTGTTTGACAGAAAAAAATGACTTCCAAGTCATTCAACAGTTATGACACTGTGAGTGGAAAGTCCATCCACCACGACAAGGTCTTACCAAATCCGATGGGAAAAATCGGTGGAACTTTTTGATGCCACACCGTTTCCACCACCTTCAAGTATCTTCAGTTCAAATGGGAACTCATCGTGACGAGTGGTTCGTTTTTTGACAGCATTTTGAAAGTAGGACTTTAATTATAATTACCCTGTATATATATATATATATGTCATTATAAAGCTTTTATACATAGAAAGATTTTTATTTATATTTCCTAGTTATATTTCCATCCAAGAAAAATTAAAGTGTTAATTATATTAAAAGAATAAAAAAAAAAAAGATATAGTTAACAAATGCTATATAAGTGTATTGTTTATCATGTAATCAAAATGAACTACTAATAAATACACATCAAGGTAGGTCTTTACATATCAAGGTACTTTTGTCTATGTAATTTTGTTTAATAGAAACGATATATGCAATTAAAAAGAATTTAAAGCCTATAATGCATTTAATAACATAACAGCATGCAGATGTAGTTTGTATTTGTGAATTCCTTTAATTTTTTTTTTTTATGGGCATTTCCATTTTAATTGTTTTAAAATGTAAATTAAACAGCGTTTTTGAGATATTTAAATTGTAATTAATGAAAATATTCTCATAATTTAGATAAAAAAGGGAACTAAGAATACCATCTGTATCATTTTTTTTACTATCTGTTTGAAAGAAATTTATAAATATCCCAATTCTATTATAATAATCTGATTATATGGAAGTAGCATGTAATAAATATCCCAATTCTATTATAATAATATGATTATGTAGAAGTAGCATTTAATAAGTATCCCAATTATATTATAATAACAGGATTATATGGAAGTAGCATTTAATAAATATCCCAATTATATTATAATAATATGATTATATGGAAGTAGCATCAAATAAATATCCCAATTCTATTATAATAATGTGATTATAATAAATATTTTAAATATAGCATTATATAAGAATTTTGAAGTAGCATTTATATAGTATTATTTTTGTATAGTATTTTGTAGTAGCATTTAATAAATATCCCAATTATATTATAATAATATGAATATATGGAAGTAGCATTTAATAAACATTGAAAACTGGCCCAGTTGTACACAATTTTGGGATAATAATTTGAATTTAAATAATTTCTATAAAACTCTAAAATATCTATTTATGAAAAATTAACTATTTAATACACATTAAATTATTGTTTTTCAAAATACCCATGATTTTTAAGCATGAAGCTGTCAAAGCAATTGACGCCAATCTGCGCAAACGATTGTTTAAAACATTTTCCAATAACGCTAAAGTTAGCAGTATTTTTAATCTCGTAAAAGCATACATTTGATGCCTCCTCCATTGCTTAAATAAACTGAGAAATAAATCTCTTTAAATCATCCGAATATATTATTCCGCCTCATTTCACGATTCAACGTTTTCATCAGTTCCTTCGTTACCATGACAACCAGACGTGGGCAGGTAGGCAGATACCTGTTACGCTAAATAAAATGGATTTCTCAGAAATTTGGCGACCGACGGTATAGATTTTGGAAGATTTGATCGCCATGGTGATGATATCATGGAATCTTTAATCTTGCCATCAAAGTTCACAGAAGTAAAGAGGATTTTTCTTCTGATATTAAGCCGAATTTCGCTTGCATTTATGTATACAAAATACATTTACATTTTTTTTTATTGTGAAAACATTTTTAATAAAAATTGAAAAATGTTTATTTCATATTTCCTTCACATAGCCTATGCATCAAATAACAAATAATTATTAAATACCAAATAACAAATTATTATTTTATAATTTTCGTTAAAGATCTTCGAAAAATCTTCTTTTTTTTTAAATTTAATGCACCCAAAAAACATTAATTAACTTAAAAAGCTAGATTGAATTTTCATTAGTTTAAATTGATTTAATTATTTAAAGGAAAGTTAAGTAAAAGTATTAATATAAATTATAGCATTGACTTTTCAATTCAAAATAAAATAGGCAAAAATTTTAAAATATATAAGGTTGATATACGATTAGTCAACATAATATAAAATATGGTTTTCAAGTTTGTATGTCTCTGATAAAAAAAAGTAGCATTTTTAATTACAGTTAATTATAGCAAATTAAAATAATGGTAACATTTTGATCTTTTATTTCAAAACATCTACTTCTCGATCAAAAGTGACTTGATGGCCCATTGGCTACCGCTCAGCCCCTTTGGTACCAGAGTCTTCTGGTTCGAATCCTGTTGATGGCATGTGTGTTTGTGAGTGGTTCGGGCATCCACGTTAAATTGTAGATCCCGGTCTCATTAGCCGAAAGTGTGCAAAAATGACAGTAGAGCGACGAACCGAAATTCGACGGGGTTTTTTTTTATATAACCATCAATAATTCACAATATTGAATAACATGAATTTTTCTTATTTAAATAAAGGGTAGGACAACTTAATTAAATGATTTTAAAATACTTAAATTCATTAAAAAAAACTATATCAAAAACTAATCTTTACTTTTTTTTTGTATCTAAGATGTCATAGTCTTGTCGTAAAGGTCTAATACAGAATCATTTTTCATTGGGTTTTATGGATTTATTAATAATGAATTTAAGCATGACTCGCTCCTGCGCCAAAGAGCCCTTTTCTGTCTTCATGAATAGTAAATGCTGGTTGCCATAGAGCTCCAGCTATGAGTACCCGTTTTGAAGGCTTTAATCAATACATAAAAGCAATTGGTTGGAACTATAAAGAACCAGAAAAAGACATCATTTCGTGTAACTAGACCTGTTCTTTTATGGTTATTCCGGAGCAATATATTGTTTAATGAAATAGTTCGTATTCTTGCAGGAGACTTTTTAATAATTAGTTATTCACGCCGTAATTTACTTGCAAATCCTAATTGATTTCTGAATAATTTCTTTTGAATTTCCTCATTAATAATGGATTACTGGAAAAGGGCTTTTAACACGAATGTTTATTTATGCTTTTAAATGTCAGAGAATGTCATGACAAATGTTTTAAATGTCAGGATTAAACACTCAACAAAATATCGACAAACATGACTGCAACCAAGATAATTTTTTTTTTCAATGTACAGGGTGATTATAATTAAAATTCCACTTTCAAACTGCTGTCAAAAAAGAAACACTCGTCACAATGAGTTCAAATTTGAACTGAAGATACTTGAGGAAGGGGTGAACGATATGGCATCAAAAAAAAAAAGAGTTCCAAAGTGTATGAATAGAGGGCGCTGTAAGCGGCAAAAGGAAAGTGAATTCGGCTGCCAGGGATAGTTTGAATCGAAATGACAACTTATTTGGCATGAGTTGCACATTAAGCCAATTGTAGTGGTCAATGTGAGTGATTGTTTCGGTTTTTTTTGAAGGAAAAAATGACTTCCAAGTCATTCAACAATTGTGACACTGTGAGTGAAAAGCCCATTCACCACTGTAAAGTCATACCCAATTGGATGGGAAAATCGGTGGAACTTTTTTTCATGCCATACCGTTTCCCCTTCTTCATGTAACTATTTTTCAACTATTTTGTGATAAATAGTTTTTTTTTTTTCCTGCATTTTGAAAGTGTTACTTTTATAATCACCGTGTATTTTTTTCCGATAATGACCGGAAGGATAACTTATCACATTATGATCAAGATGTTATCAGAAGTCTACTGTTATATTGTATTTTTTTAATAAAATAAAAGAAGAAAGGTAACAGCAAATTTCGAAATAATTGGATTAATGGAATCGATTGAATTTCAATATCATGTAAAATTTCTTGAAATTCTGTTCAGTAATTTAACACTCGTACCGCATGTTAAGAATAGACATTGGAGCAATTCTACAAGTAACATTCATTTCAGACCTTATTTGAAAAGGAAGAGACTCGGTAGAGAGTTCTCCGTCTGCATGCATCATTATTCCTACTTACTGGTAGGAGTGTTTTTCGGTTTTCTCTCATATGAAACGCAAATGTGGAGTAGTAAGCCTTGAAGGAAGAAAAACAATAACTTTCTCTTTACTAGTCAGTGATTGATACTGGAATTCTCTATCATGGAAACACGAGAACCATGTTAAGTACATAAAAAAAAAACATAACAAAAATGCTTTAGAGATTTTATTAAATTATTTATATAAGTTTTATGTCTATTAATCCATCTTGATTTAAAGAAATCACAGTAATGCCAAGCAAGTGGTAAATTTTGATAGAAATATAATTTTTTTTTATTTGCAGACACGACAATCCATAGAATTTATACAGATTTAATAATTTATTTATCAGCGTCTTTTTATCATTTATTTATTTATTTTTAATCAAAAAAGTTTGCGTAACAGAAGAGGAAATGACTTCGGTCAGCAATATTTACAGTTGATATTATGATTTATTAACTTTTATTAATTAACTATTATTTTATCATTTTAATTTTATTAACTTTTATTTGATTTTTATTAACTTTTATTAGATAGTTTTTAACTGAAATTTTCCACTTTATTAACAATTTTCTAAAATGTGTATGATAAATGAACTACTACTATTTATTTTTTACATAAACTGTTCAACATGCATTTCCCATAGGGTTTGTCGATCAAAAATTTAAAAATATTTTAGCTGGTATACTTTGCTTATTTATTACAATTTATATAAATATGAATTGTAATAAATTCTTATTTATTACAATTCACATCTTTCTAATAGTCCAATTTCTCTTCGAGAAATTGTTTCAGCTTTCTGTAATTTTAACAGTTTTAACAGTTATTTTTTATATTCATCTCCGAAAATAAAATATTTTGTAAAATATGGACTCCTACAGGGTTTTTTTTTCTTAAAAAATTTCATGCTGATATTATGTCTTTTAAAACATTTCCATTAATTGGGTTAAAGAAACATAAATTCCTGTTGCGCATTGTCACAATTGCATAGTCACAATGTTAGAACAATTTGCATTATGCTAAATTTTCATTAAAAAAGATCGGCTTTAATGAATTAAAAAAATGTGTACCATTATTCTTAGAATAAAATGTATTTAAATATCAATTTTTACCAGCACCAAAACTTTATCATGAAAGAATTCAGATAATATAACTTTTAAAAATTGATCCTATCCAAATTAATACATGACTTTAAATAAACAAATTTATTTATTCATAGATTTCGAAATGATTAAATACTTCATTTAGAACACAGGACAATAAAGGACTAATCGTGTACAATAGAATAATTAGATTTTTTAAAATGTACGAAACACTGCTCGATTTCTTTAAGAGCATTCCAATAATAAAATAATAACTAAACAAAATTTCAAAATTTAATATAAAGCAGTTCCCACTATTTTTATTTTTCAACGAAGAGAATATATACAGGGTGATTATAACCAAAGTCCCACTTTCAAAATGCTGTAACAAAAGAACCACTCGTCACCAATGAGTTCACATTTGAAATGAAGATACATGAAGAAGGGTGAAATGGTATGCCATCAAAAAAAAAGTTCCATCGACTTTTCCCAACCAATTGGGTATGACCTTGCCGTGGTGGGCTTTCAACTCACAGTGTCACAACTGTTGAATGACTTGGAAGTCCTTTTTCCGCAAAAGACCGACGGGTATATGGGTATAATGTGTATGGATATAATGTGCAACTCATGCCAAACTCATGTATAATGTGCAACTCATGTCATTTCGATGCAAAATATCACTGGAAGATGAATTCACTTTCTTGATGGCATTTATAGTGCCATCTATTCATACACTTTGGAACTTTTTTTCTGATGCCGTACCATTTTTCCCTTCCTTCTTGTATCTTCAGTTCAAATTTGAACTCACTGTGACGAATGGTTCTTTTTTTTTTACATCCTTTTGAAAGTGGGACTTTAATTATAATCACCCTGTATGTATAGTATCATATTTCATTCTTCTTTCAAGCAATAGGTTTCTTAATTTATTCTTTAAATGGTATACTAAATAGTCCATAATAGTCTATTCTCTTTAAGAAATTGTTTCAACTTTCAGTAATTTTAGCAGTTATTTTTTATATTCTTCTCCGAAAATAAACATTTTTTTTTTTAACTTACTGACTAATTTCATTTTTGAGGAATAAAATATCTCTTCGGCAATTTTTTATGAAAACCATTTGCTTGTAAAAATACATTAATACCTAATATTCCTAGAGATATATCATCATCATCAGTGGCCCAACAGCCCCAAAGGCATGAAGGCCGCCTGCCTACTGGCGAATTTCAAAGCAGGTGATAATTTTATTTTATTTTTACGGTGTAGGGTTATCAGTCCTTCACCCAACGCTCTACAGTCGTATTAAACTGGGAAGTACGGTTTAAAGTGGATTCCGGACCACTACAAACATCCATGACATCACCGGGACTCGAACGCGAAACATGTGGTACCAAGCACGAGAGAGCTTAAGAGCTTAATATATAACGCTTTAATGACAAATGGCAATATATATATATATATATATATAAATTTCTAATGCAGCTGGCAAACACTTAGACAATTGTCTTGGATGCCTTAAGGCAAGTGTTGCACCGACGTTACTCATTTAGCACTACCCAAAGGCGTGTGTAGCTTGAAGATAAGCTACGGACGCGGAGCAACAATACCCCTGCAACGCTCTACGATCCTGTTAGACCAGGACCTACGGTTTAAAGTGGATTCCGAACCCCTACCAAACATCCATGGCACCGCCGGGACTCGAACCCTGTGGTACCGACAGCCATATGGTCAAATGGCTAGCCATTTGGCCATCAGGCCAAAGAGAGATATAACATAGCCTATATATGCCTTAAAGAGATATAACATAATAAAAAAACGTTAGAATATTTATATTCCAAATGTGATTTATTAGCACTGAATTTTTCCAATAAGGATACATATTTATGCCTATTCAGTAAAATATACAAAAACCCAAAAAGACATCATGGTGGAATTCGAAAAATTATTGCATCCTTCAAATATACAAGTGGAAAATATTTTATGGTAAAAATTTCTGTCCATAAATTTTTGAAGGGTGCAACAAACGAGAATAAAACACCCTGACACACAGCGCATAAGTGTGCACATCGTTGCTGAAAATAATTTGCATAAACATGCACACGACCTCCAAGGTGAGATCGAAATGGAAATTCCACTGACCCCACACACAATGGCGGCTTCATTCGGTATGCAGAATGCATACAAAGTTGCCAGAAACACGCAGGGAAATCGCAGCTTCCGCCCACTGAAGGTATAAATATATTCAATTTTGACAAGTCGGTAGGTCAAACAGCTTAGCAACTCAATCCAATACAATAAATGGCAAAGTGACCCCATGTAACACAAAGAAGAAACTCGAGTTCTTGAATTATTTTATATGTGAAACATGTTTTTTTTTTTTTTTTTTTTGGTGCCCTATTTTAAAATTCATAAACATTTTTATGTAATTGTAAGCACCATACTAATATTCGTTATACCATTTAAATACTGGTTTTAAAAAGAGAAAGTAAGTAAATTACTTCAATTCAATTTATTTTCATATTTTTTACCATTTGATAGATGAATTTTTTTATTTAACGAAAAGAATATACAACATTTTTAGGCATATTCATTATTTTTAGGCATATTTATTATTTTTTTAGGCAAATTCATAATTTTTAGGCATATTTATTATTTTTTCAGGCAAATTCATTATTTTTAGGCATATTTATTATTTTTTAGGCAAATTCATTATTTAAGCAGCAATTCAGAGAGCCATGGAAATTAGGAAATGACAAAATGTACTTCGTGTTTTCATTAATTATGCTGCATTAATGATGCAATAATGATGAATGAGGCATAAATGATGAATGAAAACTTTTCATCCTTTCGAAATACTGTTTCTTTTAAAACTCATTATCTTTTTTATATATTTGTAAAGACTATAATATATATTAAGCGATTGAAATATTGGATTTAAAAAGAGAATTTCAAAGGAATGCTTTAACTCAATTTATTTTCACATTTTTTACCGTTTGATAGATGGATTTTTTTAATTGCAGAAAAGAATTTATGTTTTATTTTTCATTTTATATAAGCATATTCTTTAAATAAGCAGCAATTCAGAGAGTCGTAGAAATTTGAGAAATGACAAAATGTACTCCCTGTTTTCATTGATTATGCACCATTAATGATGCAATAATGATGAATGAAATTTTTTCATGCTTTCAAAATACTGTTTCTTTAAAACTCATTATCTTTTATATATTTGTAAGGACTATAATATCCGTTATGTTATTAAAATACTGGTTTTAAAAACAGTAGGCAAGTAAATTACTTCAATTCAATTTATTTTCATTTTTTTTCAATTGAAATAAAGAAAATACAAGTTTCTTTTTCATTTTATATTCATTAAATAAGCTCCAATTCAGAGAGCCGCGAAAATTAGACAAATGACAAATGACAAAAAAATGTATTTCATGATTTCGTTAATAATGCTGCATTAATGATGAATAAAAATGTTTCATCTTGTTTCTTTTAAACTCATTATCTTTTTGTATATTTGTAAGCTGAGTGACTGGTGTTCGGTGCCACAGGTTGCGGATTCGAGTTCAGACTGTGCCATGGATGTTTGTAGGGGTTCAAATTCTACTTTTATACCGTAGGTCCCGGTCTAATAGGACTGTAGAGCGTTGGGTGTAGGGATGACAAACCTATCCCGCAAAAACAAAACAACTCTTTTAAAATCTGCCAGTAAGCAGATTGAATGGCCACCATGGGGCTGTTGCGCCATCGATGGAGATGATGATATTTGCAAGGAGTATAATATTCTATTCTATTAAAATGCTGGTTTTAAAAAGAGAATCTAAAAGTAATTGTTTTGATTCAATTTATTTTCACTTTTTTTTAACAGTTTCAGCGACGATATTTTTTAAAAATGGGAAGAAAGATAGCTTCTTTTTCTTTTTTCATATGATCATATTTATAAAAACAAAAAGCAATTCCGATTGGCATAGAAATTAGAGAAATTAAAAAAATTTATTATTTGGGTATTAATACTGGATGGAAATATTGAATCCTAGCAAAATATTGCTCCCTTCATAAATACTTTCCCAAATTGAAAGGAGTTCATTTTACGTAAGATATCTTGAAGAACATTTGAGTTTCATTGTAGTCTAATGTTGCAATGTTTTACAAGGCAATGTTTATAATATGGAATAAAATATTATTAATGTTAATTTATAACGAATATTTTATTTTCATGGGTGGGAAATTTTGTGAAAAATAGTTATCCAACAGATTAATGTTTTTTCATTTAGAATAAAATAATTAACAAATATATCCACTCATATGTCAGTGACACTGTAGAAATTAAAAAAAAAAATTTCAAAAGTTAATTAAAATAAAAATATATAATATTATAAATAAATATATAATAACTATAACTATTTATTTGAAGCAAAAAAACATAGCATGTGATATAAATATATAAGACTTTAAAATTAAAAATTATATATGGTAATACAGCCCATAGAGTTTATTATGATGTTCAAGCACTGTTTAAGAATATAATTCATCTGTTTGAATTAAATTCAATAAATCTAATATAACACAATTGACAGCTTAATTCTTTTTGTTTTAAGAATTAATATATGTTTTGAAATAACAATCTATTTTTTAATTATTCTTACATTTCCCCTACAAATTATACAACTGATTCTACAATCCTAATTACAGCAATGAAACCAAAATATATAACGATTTCTATGAACTATTGAATTTTAATTAAAAATGCTGCCGAAGAAGTTTATTGTAATTATAATATTAAAAATATTTAATGAGAATATCTAATATTCATGTTATTATATTTCTACAATAAGCCATCCTGATATTTTACAGCTACAATTACATTTTTTTCATAATTTTTATTATATAGTTATATTTTTGAGTAAACAGTTTCTTTGAAAAAAAAAAAATAATACATATAATTAAATCAACAAAAATCGTTTAAATATCAAAAAGTTTTGCAATTTTTACTATGACATGCAAGTCTACAATATTGATAAATATTGATTTTTCCCCCTTTAAATAAGAAATTTTGAATCAATAATATTTATTTCTAAGTTGCTAATATTATTTAATTATTTATTTTAAAAACAATTTTTTTGCGAAATTAGAAAAAATACCGTTTAATTATTAAATCTTTAAAATAATAATTTCAGTGAAATAATTTCTGCATAGTTATAATATTTTTTTATTAATTTAAGTAATCTAATATAGGAATAAATATAGAAGATAATTATAAATTAAATCTATTAGATAATGAAAATTAAAAAATAATAAAATATACATTCCATTGCAAAACTAAAATTTAAACATTTTAGTATATTAAGTATAATTAAATAAAATATCATCAAGTTTTCTATAAAAAAAAAAAAAAAAAACCTAAAAAATCGCCTAGTTTTATTATTTTATATAAATTTTTAATGCTCATTTTGAGAAAGAAATTATGCTATAGAATATTTTGTATGTAAAATTAATTTATATTTTTTATATATTTTTAGTTACTTAAAATATTTCTTGATTTTATTTTAATTACAATCAATTAAAATTTCGCTTGAATTGGAACATAATATATGATATCACGTTTAAAAAAATATTAATTTTTATCGTGAGGTATTTCGTCGGTATTTATTTTATCGTGTGTATATATGTATTAATTTTTATCGTGTATATATATGTATTAATTTTTAATAAATATCTAACGTTCTTTTTACATTAATCATAAATATATATAATGTTCTGAATAAATATGTATTTTAGTTAATAATGAAAATTAGTCATATTTAAGAAACTGAAACAGTCCCATAGTTATATTTATGTGGTCTATAAGATATTTTATTTATATTTAAATTTATTAAAGATGAAATACACATAACTTAAATAAAAGTAGTAAACAATGTAATGAAAATTATATTAAATATTACGTAAAAATTCATTAATTTAGTTTAATTTCAAAGGAATATAAAAGTTTTTAAGCTTATATTGGCAACTCATTTTTATGTTTTCAATACAAAAAATTCTTTATTACAAAAAAAAACCAAAAGTTTTTCGCTACTATTAAAAAAATCTTCAATTAAAATTAAAATTCAATTCAGTTCAGCATTCTTAAATTCTTTATTTTAATTTTATTTTAATGTATTGATTTTCTACTAAAAATTTCAAAATTAAATTTAGTAAGTTATTTAAAATAAGGTTTTATGTCATCAGACTGAATTTTTAATATTATTGTATAATAAAAAAAAATTAAACTTATGTATTTTACATGATATTTAAGAAATTGAACTTCAAATTTTTAAACAATTTTAACAAATACACATTTTTTTTTTATCTATTACATATTTTAAATTTTATAATATAAGAAGTACTTAAATAAAAATATTGAATAATGAAAAAATTAAAAAAAAGAATTATCGTTCAGCATGATTTGACGTTACCGTTAATAATTACTTAATTATCAATTAATATAATTAATAAAATAAATTTTAATTTAAACTACAACAATCAAATTCATTAAAAAGTATTTCAAACAAATAATTAATTCAGTATTTCTTTAAATAATTCTATACATTAAGCATTCTAAAAAATATTGAAATTTTCGTCAATAAATTATTACATTCTTTCCACTTAAAAATATTATTTTATTATATTAAATAAATATATTTATTTTTTTTCTAAGAAATCTTATATAATATTTTTATCTAAAAATATATCTTTATCTTATTTTTTTTAAGAAATCTACTTTATATTCTATTTATTAATCATTTAAAAAAAATATTAAAATTTTTGTAAACACATTATTACCTTTTAAAATATTATTTATTATATTAAATAAATATATTTATTTTTTTTAAGACATCTTCAACCTGAAATCACATGATTCTAATGTATCACTGAGCAACGATAATATTTAGTTACTTAAGTTATTTTATAAGATTCTTTCCGTTTAAAAATATCATTTTATTATATTAAATATTTATATTTATTTTTTTATCATATTTATTTTTCTAACAAATCTTGAATCGAAAATAACAATTCTAATATGTCGTTGACCAATAATAATAATTAATTACTGAAATTAATTTATAAGATTCATTTTTTATTAAAGTTTAATAAAATAAAAAATCAACTTACTGTAAGGCAAGACATCTTTCCACAAAACACAGAGAGTAAATTTTTACTGATCAACGAAACTGTTAGTCCGTGCGCTTATACAAACATGGGTGGAAAAAAAAAAAAATCAATTAATTTAAAAAACCAGTGAAGTAAATCTCTCGTTCGGAAAACTCAACCCCATCTGCGGTTAAAGAGCACTGTCCCTCATATTTATACGGATCTGTCATGCCGGTCGCGGACAGTTGCCATGGAGACGCACGCATGCGCGCTGCGACCAGCCTTGCCTTGGCGGCAGAAATTGTTTGAAAACAGTGCAAATCGCGAATAAAGCACTGACATGGAAGTTACCTTGACATAGGATAGCATAGAATTTCATCTCTTGGAGATATATTTATTAGATAAACCGTTTAGCAGGCGTGATTTTCCTTTCAAGATTTCTCGCCGCACAATAGGCCGTAACGGGCGTTCTTTTGCAGAGACGAAGGCCGCCGTGTCAATAAGAGGAAGCGGTTTTTATTGGGTCGGCAGGCCTAATAAATTACAAGAATGCATTTTCGAAGCTCATCAGATAAGAATGCTGAGTCAGTCGACATTCCACGGACTCTTCGGTCTGATAGAATAAACAAATGGAAAAATGGTTCCTTGTTTTCATTGAGGAGTTTGAACCCTGGGCTGTCATATCGGTTTTGATAAATTAAGCTCTTCATTTATTAGAAAAAGAATTGAGAATTAAAGGAATAGCTCATTGTTGTTCATAGTAAAGTTTGAAAATAGGTTATTTTCTAAAACAACTCGTATATTGTACGTCTAATGTACAACTCATAAATCGTACGTCGGTCTAAGAGAATTTTTGTTCTTTCTATTGAGAATTTTTTTTTGAACCCAGAGCATTATATTGATTTGATAAATTAAGCTCTTTTTATTTATTAGAAAAAATTGGGGAGTCATTCAACTCTTTCATTTTTTCATAGTAAATTTCATAAATCACTAGAAAAAATTTCTAAAAAAAATCACTAAAAGTCTATGAAAGTTATGTTTCTAATGAACAACTATGTAAATCATATGTCTGTCTATGAGAATAAATAACTAGAATTTTTTGACAAAGCTTGAAACCTGGAATTTATATTGATTTTATAAATTAAGCTGTTCATTTATTGGAAAAGAATTGGGGAGTAATTCAATTCAGTTTAATTTGTTTCACAATAAATTTCTAAAAGTTAAAGTTGTTTTCTAATGAATTACTATTTAAATCACAGGTCGGTCTATGAGAATAAATAACTGTAGATTTTTTTTTTTGAAAAATTTTTGAACCCTGGGCTGTCATATTGATTGGATAAATTAAGCTCTTCATTTATTAGGAAAGAATTGAGAATTAAAAAGGAATAGACTCATTGTTGTTCACAATGAATTTTGAAAATAGTTTTTTTTTTTTTTTTTTTTTTAGAAAAGTAAAGTTGTTTTCTAATGAACAACTATTTAAATAGCAGGTCGTTCTATAAAAATAAATAACTATATTTTTCTTTTTTATTTGAAAGTTTGAACTCTAGGATATATATTTTTAATTATGTATATTGATTGTATATTGTATATTGATTTATAACACTGGGATACGTAATGTAAATTGATTGTAATGAAGTTTTCTAAGGACAGCTATTTAATTCGTAGATCAGTCAAAGAGAATAAATAAATAAATTTTTTTCAAAAGGTTTAAACCCTGTGATGGATATTGATTTGATAAATAAAGCCCTTCATTTATTAAAAAGAACTGGCCAGTAATTCAATACAGTTAATTTTGTTCGCAGTAAATTTTTGAAAATAGGTTATTAGAAAAGTAAACTTATTTTCTAATGAACGATTATTTAAATTGTTGGAAGATGTAAATATGTAGAGAATTGCTTGTTGTTTTTATTGAGAAAGTTTGAACACTGGGATGGATATTGATTTGATAAATTAAGCTCTTCAATTATTGAAAAAAATTGGGGATTAATTCAACTCAGTTTAATTTTGTTCACAGTCAATTTCTAAAAAAGTTAAAGCTGTAAAGTTGTTTTTTAATGAACAACTATTTAAATCGTAGATCGGTCAAAGAAAATAAATAAATGGAATTTTTGAGAAATATATTTTGAAAATTTTTCATTCAATAAATTAACCCTTCATTTATTGAAAAGAATTTGGGAGTAATTTCAATACAGTTTGATTTGTTTCACAGTAAATTTCTAAAAAAATAAAGTTGTTTTCTAATGAACAACTATTATTTAAATCACAGGTCGGTCAATAGCTATAGATTTTTTTTATTGAGAATGTTTGAACCTTGAGATACTGATTTGATAAATTAAGTTATTTATTTATTAGAAAATAATTGAGAATTAAAGAAACAGCTTATTGTTGTTCACAAAATATTTTGAAAATAGGTTATTAGAAAAGTAAAGTTATTTTCTAAAGAACAACTATTTAAATCGTAGGTCGGTCAGAGAGAATAAATAACTAGAATTTCTTTGAGAAAGTTTGAAACCTGGGCTGTCATAGTGATTGGATAAATTATGCTCTTCATTTATCCAAAAGAATTGGGGGGAGTAATTTAAATCGATTTAATTTTGTTCACAGTAAATTTCTGAAATAGATCATAGGAAATGTACAGTCACTTCTGATGAACAACTATTTAAATCGTTGGTCTGTGTAAGAGAATAAATATGTAGAGAATTATGTGTTGTTTTTTATTGAGAATTTTTAACCCAGGATGGTACATTGTTTTGATAAATTAAGCTGTTCATTTATTAGAAAAGAATTGAGAATTAAAGAAACAGCTTATTGTTCACAGTAAATTTTGAAAATAGGTTATTAAAAAAATACAGTGGATTTTAATGAAGAACTATTTAAATCGTAGGTCGGTCAAATAGAATAAATAGCTGGAATTTTTTTTTGAAAGTTTGAACCCTGGGATGGATATTGATTTGATAAACTAAGCTCTTCATTTATTGAAAATAACTGGGAGTCATTCAACTCAGTATAATTTTGTTCACAATAAATTTCTAAAATATATCACTAGAAAAAGTGGTTATTTTCAAATGGACAACTATTTAAATCGCAATTAATTTCATGTTTTCTCTCAACATGCTTCCAGTTATTCGAGAATAGTTGACTTTTGATATTTTAATTTTTAAAAAAGAAATAAATATGACAATTTTTTAAAAAAATCAAAAAAAAAAAAATTATCTTTTTCATTCTTTAAAACTTTTTATTCTGGAATTATTTATAATTTTATAATTTCAACTGTTTAGTTACAAACATAAAACTTATTCCACCATGCTATAAAAAAGAATTTATAATTTACTTAGGATTACGTTAGCAGATACATAATACTCCAAACCAGTTGTTAACTTTGAAAACTAAAACATTCATAATATAGCCTGTAAATAATAAATTTAGTAATTTTTTAGGTACGATAAATATGATATAAATAATAAAATTCTAAAAAAAAAAGGAGATTCGGAATAGATTTTTCAGTGTCATTTACTAAAGAAACCACAATAAGTTAGTGTAAAGCTTTTATATTTATTTATTAACAAATTAAAAACAAACAAACAAATTAAAAAGTCTTAATTTTCTTAATTCAAAGAAGATTATGATCTATTTTATAATCTAAATGTTTTAACATAATTAGAAAATAGTATGCCTTGAAAAATCCATCCATTATATAAAGGGTTTAGCTATGTATGAGAATCTTTGTAGTTCCACTTAACACTATCTTTGCCAATTAAATATCATTTCCTTAGAAACTTTCATAGTAAAAATTTGACAAAACAATTTATCTCATATACTTAAAAAGTACGTGTGAGAGAGCAAAGTTTTTGGTATAAAGCATTATTCACAACTTTTCATAGAATCTTTAATAATATCGCTATTTATTGTAGCAATTCTGTAAGCATTGTAACCAGTGTTCGGATTTGGTTTGGTTTGTCGTTCTACGGTCATCTTCTGCGCACGAGGGCTTAACAGACCGGGAGCTACAGTTTAAAGTGGATTCCGAACCACTCCCCACACATCCATGCCACCGCCGGGACTAGAACCCGAAACCTGTGGTACCGAATGCCATTCAGGCCCTCCAATGTTCGGATGTTCTCAATTGTTTTAAACACACACACACAAGTGATTTACATATACTTATTAATAAAGTATTGAAAAGCAAATTCGGTTAATAAATTATTAGAAAAACAATTTCTTTAGCATGAAATTCTGATGAATGTTAGTTTTTTCTAAAATTTTTACCTAATTTGTTTTTCAATTTTGTTTATACGTTGTGTTTTGTGTGTGTGTGTTTCATTGAGAACATGATTATTAATATTATAATATTTCTTTCCGCGTACAGAGTTCTTTAAATTAAATATATTTTCACCAATTACAATTCATGATCTTGCACTTTTCAATTTGTAATTACGATCCAAAACAAAACTGGAGACGAATACTTAAAACACTGAAAATATTTACATATCTTAATCAAGTAAAAAAAAAACCCACAAATATTTCTTATTCTTGAATAATTTATAATTTTATAATTTCAACTCTATAGCTGTCATAAAACTTATTCCACCATATTATAAGAAAGAGTTTATCTTTACTTTGGATTTTATTAACAGTTACATAACCCTCCATAGCCTGTATGTTCGTAGCAGTTGTTATCTTTGAAAAACAAAACATTCATAACGTAACCTATGAAAAATAAATTAATCAATTTGTAACAATATTGATATCGCATATCATGAAGTAATATTCTCGCTTTGATGAGATGAAAAGTAAAAAAAAAAAAAAAAAAATGCAAATTTTAAATACCTACATATTTTTCTCTAAAACATTTTATTTATTTCATTTTTCAGAAAATTATTAAATAGAACATATTCATAATGGTGTATGTGTTCTTGACAAATGAATAATAAACAAAATATGCTTTACAAAAATAAGCAAACGAAGCTTTTTCTCGAAGCTTTTTTTTTTTGATAACTCTCTTAACACCACTGATTTGCTCTCATCTCCCAGTATTATTCAATTCCTTCTATTAGCTCACACTCTCCCTATATATATCTTTTACAAATTTTCAATCGTTCATAAAATACTTTTTATTCATCCACTCAAGTTCAAATACTTTTTTTTTGAACTTGTAGTGGATGACACTGGATGTTAATGCAGTTTTTTCAAATATTAATTCATTCATTAAATTTAATTAATTAATTTTAGTTTTTTTTTAGATTTAAGTTGCCTATATCTACCAACAGATGGCGCTAGATAAACTTAAAAAAAAAAAAATGAATGAAAATTATCTATAAAGGACTTTCTGCAATAGAAAAAAAAAAAAGTAGGAATTGACTTTACATTTTTCTTTTTATATTACTTGTTTTTATTTTTGTTTTTATCAGTTATGCACCCTCTTATTATGTTGTATATCAATCGATGTGGAAGTTCAATAATGTTTTTATCATTAATGTCATCTGCAAGTGTTCTTAAAGGTGCCCAGCAATTAAAAACTAATTATTAGTCATTATAATTAGAACGAAAAATGAAAGAAACTTTTCATAAGAAAATCATAATGCTTTGTTTTCGGTAATGCAATTTTCAATTCTTTTCTTCAGCAAAAACAAGGAGAAAGAGAAAATAGATTATGATGGCATCTAATGGATAAACTATTTCTTGTTGGCTATGATTAAAAAATAAAGCTCATAATTAAAAAACGTTTTTATCTTTTGCTTTTATTCATAATTATTAGGTTGGCGTATAATTATTAGGCGTTTCTTTGACTTGCTGTATTATAATAAACATTTACAATATTTTATAAATTTATGAATGAAAATATCCTTTTAGTTTTAGATTATAAAAATGCGTGTCGTTAATCATACTCATACTCATTTTTGGGTTGGGCCACAAGTAACAAATAACGTTTAAGAGGATTTCCCAATGGATGATTCAACTTCTGTCCCATCAAACACACCACATTACCTTCTTAAGTGCACATCCTTCGTTATTCCTTTTGGTGAAACTCCTGGCGAAACGCAGACCTTCTTTCTTTTGAGGGTTTTGAAGAGAAGCCACGATTCAACCCCAGCGACAAGGTCCTTCAGAAACGGACTCCGCTCGTTTCGTTGAAGCAAATCGGTGAAAATTCGGACACATTCGGCTTTATTGTAATCGCTGAGTTCGTGGGGATCCATCCAGCCTATTTCCATACCTTTCAAACTTTTTGAGATGCCGAATGATGGTTGAATGGTCATATTGAATTATCGATGGTCGTCCTCTTCCTACCTTATCTTCCAAACTAGTGTCGCCAGATTTGAAACATTCCCTGCTGATTGTGCCCTCACCGAAAAGTTCGTTGACATCGTGAAATGACTGCATTGCTTTTCAACCTTTCTCAAAGTGGTACAGCATAATATGAAGAATATGAGTATGATTATCGACACGCATTTTTATAACCTAAAAGTAGAAGGATATTTTCATTCATAAATTTATAAAATATTGTAAATAAGTACTGATAATTATACGCCAACCCAATATTGTTACTTTATTTTTATGACCTCTTGTTTTATAAAACTGAGTTCAATTATATACGATAGTATTTTATGCCCTCCTCCTTTATAAATCTGAGTTCAGTTAAATACGATATAATAGTTCAATTATATACTATATTATTTGTATGTCCTACCTCCTTTATAAATCTGAGTTCAGTTAAATACGATATTATTCTTAATACGATATTATTTTTATGCGATCTTTCTTCATAAAACTGTTCAATTAAATAAAATATTATCTTAATACGATATTATTTTTGTGCCCCTTTCTTTATAAAACTGTGTTCAATTATATACGATATTAATAACTGTTTCTATTAATAACCATTTGAAATTTGCATACTAAAATTCAAACTTTTGAAATATCGCATAAGTAAAATATTATTTTATTTTCATTTCACAGATATCTCAGTTTTAAAAATTCATCAAATTCTACTAAATATTAAGTGCATCTTTAATTGTTCTTACAACTTTAAATATAGCTTGATTAACTTCACGTCTGATTTTAAATCTTGATTTAAATTTTGGAATTTATCGGAATAAATAAAGTAAAAAAAATTCAGTAGTAATCTTCAATATCAGATCCACCTTCGGGGCATGATGGCCGAGTGGCTAGAGCTCTGGCGCTCGGTACCACAGGGTTCGAATCCCGGCGGTGAAATGGATGTTTGTAGGGGTTCGGAATCCACTAAGCCGCAGGTCCCGGTTTAATGTGATCGTCGAATGTTTTGGGGTAGTGTGCCTTGCGTCCGTAGCACATCTTCAAGCTGCATGCGCCCACTGGGTAGTTCTCAATGAGTAACAGCTGGTGCAACTTTTTGCTTATGGCATAAAGACTAACTGTCTCTGTATTGCCAGTTGCATTAAAACAACAGATCCGCCTTTTAAATGACAAAAAAAAAAAAGCATCTTAATGTGTTGTTTCATATTGAGGAATTATAAAATGGTTTTTAGGAACAGTTTAAATATAATTTTAGAATTTATAACAAAAAATATTAGAAATCAAGTACAACCTGAAATAATCCAATTCAAGTGACCCATTCAGAAATTACAATCATGCAAAAAATATAGCTTCATGAGTTAACAATTTTATGGCTAATTAATTGCTAAGAGGCTTATCAACATTTACAAATTTTTCGTAAATTCTGCATTTTGAAAACTCTTAGGTTTCTTTTAGGTAAGAGAATGTATGAAAAATTTTGATTAAGAACAATTTTAAAAATCAAATATTATGTTGTTGTTGTTCTCCAATGCAGCTGGCAACACAGAGACAGTTCATTTTTATGCCATAAGTAAGAGTTGTACCAGCTGTTACTCGTTTAGCACTACCCAGGGGCACGTGTAGCTTGAAGATAGGCTATGGACGCGAGTGACACTACAACATTCTACGATTATATTAGATCGGGATCTACGGTTACAAGTGGATTCCAAACCACTAAAACTATCCAGGGCCTGAATGGCCGAGTGGCTAGCGCTCTGGCGCTCGGTACCACAGGTTTCGGGTTCGAGTCCCGGCGGTACCATGGATGTTGTAGTGGTTCGGAATCCACTTTAAACCGTAGGTCCCGGTCTAACACGACCGTAGAACGCTGTGGAGAGTGACATATTGAAAATAAGGAAAACTAACTGTTCATATATATATATATATATTGGATTATAGTCCTTGTTGCTTCACATCCCCATATACCACTTCATTCATCATCAACTAAAAATATCCATGGCACCGCTGGGACTCGAACCCGAAACATGTGCTATCGGCTATCAGGCCCCTAAAGGAAATAATATTAAACAGAAAAGGGTTCAACACTATCGAATTCAGTTTGTAAAAATTCAATTGAAACAATATTTAATTTGTTATATATTGTACTTGTTACACTCATTTACTTACTTGCACTTCAATTACCTGTTTTGTTGAATATTGTTGTATTTATTTACATGTGTTTATATCAATATGAAATTTGGTATGGAAGGAGTTCTGGTGAATATATTTTGATGTACTGTAAACATTTTTTGATTTTGAGAAAAACTTTTCCTGGAAAATTCCAGCGAAATGTAAGAATTTTCGAAAAATCGATTCTTATGTAATTTAAAAAATTACATACTAATAATTTTTTCTAGTTTTTATTTGATAGAAAATGACACCTATAACCGAACGGTCGCTTTTTTATGTATGTGTAAACTTTTTTCAGGAGTTATAAATTTAATTTAAAAATTCAAAGTATTGGAAATTCTGAATTTTCGATATGACAAAATCTTGAAAAATTAAAGTGCTAGAACCATAATGTTGGTATCGATAAATACAAAATCATACCTGAAGTTAAACCCATTAAAATCTTATGTAGGTACCTTACTTCAAAAGAAATCATCTTTCGACCAATATACCGAAATTCGTTATATATTGTACTAATTATAATAAGAAATGCATAATAATATATATATATATGTTATAAAATGTTATCAATAAAATACGAATATAATTACAAAAGATAAGACAATAAACAAAAATTAGACACAAATATAAGAACAAATAAAATAGCACAAATGTGATAATACACAAAATAAAACAAATACTCAGAAATACAGACAGACATACTAGGACAAGATAGAAACAACCACAAATACAAACTTTTTTTCTTTAATATAATATATCTTTCTCGTGTTTTATTTTTCCCAGTCAGAAATTATATTTAGCAATAATTAAACTTTTTTAAATAAGCATATCTTTAAAAATATTAAAGAAGATGATATTATTCTTAATTTCATTTGATTTAGTTGTTTAGGATAAATTTAGGATTCTGTCTTCACTACTAAAACAACCAATGATTGTAACGTTGATTGAAAATGTTACACAAAAAATGTGTTACTTAAATGTTAAAAATGTTTTTAAATTTGTAATTGATTTTTAATTAGGTATTGCAAATGATAAGTGACACAAAAATTGAACAAAATCTGAACGAATACTATCTTTCTACAATCATTTGATTTAGTTGTTTAGGATATATTTAGGATTCTGTCTTCTTCTACTAATAAAACAGCCAATGATCGTAATATTGAATTTCCAAATGAATTTTTAACACTTCTCGTATCCAATTGTCAAATTCAGACAGGAAACAAAGAAACAAATTTAATTGTCAATGCTGATTGAAAATAAAATATTTTATTAAATAGAAACAGCTAATTACTAGATGTGAATAAAAACATAAGTTTCGAAAAAAAAAAAATTTAATGGATTTCTTCTTTTTTTATTTTATGCCTAAAACATATTTCACACAACAGATAAAAAATTATTAGGCTTTACATCTTTTTTAGTGGTATATACATATCGCCAAGTAGCTAGTGCTCTGGAGCTTGATACCGGCGGTGCCATGGATGTTTGCAGTGGTTTAGAATCCACTTTAAACCATAAGTTCCGGTCTAACAGGGTAGTAGAGCGTTGTGGGAGTAGTGTGACTCGCGTTCATAACATATCTTCAAGTTACATGTTCCCCTAGGTAGTGCTAAATGAGTAACGTCGGTGCAGCCCTTGCTTATGGCTTACAGATGAACTGTCTCTGTATTGCCAGCTGCATTAGAACAACACATATTTGTTAGTGGATGTTTATTATGTGTTAAATTTGTTCAGATTTTGTTCAATTTTTATGTCATTTATCATTAGGACACCTAGTTAAAAATTAAAAAATATTTTTAACATTTAATTAACAAATTTTTGCGTAACATTTTCAAGCAATTAATCTTTTTATTAAACATATTCTATAGGAATAAATTAGCAAAGGATCACAATTTGAATTATATTTTAGTTATCCATATATTTTGTGAAATATTTCATTGTTTATAAAGATGAAATAAAAGTAATAAAACATAAAAATCGTTCATATCTAAATAATATTTAAAAATATATTGATTGCAGAATTAACAAAATATGTTTTAAACCAGGGGTGGCCAACCCAAATGATCTTGCGGGCCGCTTTAGAAATGCACCCCTAACTCCGCGGGCCGCATATAAAATTATATATCCCCATATTAGATTTAGTCCCACTATGAGCATTTTTTTGGAGTGAAAAGAAACATAATGTGTTATTATTATTGAGTGTACTATTATTCTTACACGTAGACATAATTAAAGGATCCCAAACGCACATTGTGAAGAAATATGGAACACTAAAAATGAAATGTAAACAAGTAATATTAAAGCTTTTTCAATTCTACTTTTTTTCACTTTATTGCAGAAAGTCCTTTATAAATAATTTTCATTCATTTTTTTTTTTTAAGTTTATCAGGCGCCATCTATTGGTTGATATATGCAGCTTAAATCTAAAAAAATTTTAAGTAATTAATTAAATTTAATGACTGAATTAATATGTGACTAAACTGTATTAACATCAAGTGTCATCCATTACAAGTTAAAAAAAAACGTCTTGAAACTTGAGTGGATGAATAAAAAGTATTTTATGAACGATTGGAAATTTGAACAAGATATATATAGGGATATTGTGAGCTAATAGAAGGAATTGGAAAAATATATAAATATAAATGAAATGAAAAAAAACCATTAAAAATATTTATTTTGAGTGCGATATGTGTTTCTCCGCTTTTTTTTTCACACAGCCTTTGCAAATCGATCTCAATCTGGGTATTTGCACATTGTAATTGTTGCAGGTTAGCGTCCGTTATGTTTGAGCGTGTTTTGTGTTTGACCAATTTTATTTTCGAAAAAAAAAAAAAAAAAAAAAGATTTGTAGGTGTAAAGTTAAACCCAAAGCGCTGACAATGTTTTGTGCCAGATTTTACAAATTGGAAAATTTCTCTTTTGTGACGTAAGTGTTGTAATAATCTATTTTTAGTTCTGATGTTTCAAAAGTGTATTTTAATTCAATGTTGCATCGTGCGTCAGTTCCATTTCGAGATATTCTGGGGCCGACTCGATTTCAGCATAAAAGGGAGATGAATATATTTCGAAAATTTTGTTGTACCTGTCTAACTCTAAATTACTGATTCGGCTTTCAAAAGCAGTTGCAAAGTTTTCTTATTTCTTTTGCATTTTTGATGTAATTTTGAATATATGGATGCACACATAACGTATTTTTAACATATTGGTTTTCACTACTTTGGCAATTATAAAATAAATATATTTTGTAAAACTGTGATAAATCTCACGGGCCGGAAAAATATTCAAGGCGGCCCGCGGGTTGGACAACCCTGTTTTAAATAGACAATAAAACTGTTTATTACGGCAAATTTCCGCCAAAGATGCTGTTCATGGAATATAATTTGTTGTCATGCAAAATAATTTGTTTGCAAATAAATATGCTTAAAAATAACTCGTATATTGATTGTAATATAAATAAAATAAAATAAAAATCCAAATAAAGAAATTTATTTCCCAAAGTTATTAAATTAAAAAAATTCTAATTATTTTATTAATTAATTCCCTCTTTTTAACACCTTTTTTTTTTTTTAAGGATTAATATTTTCTCTCTATTATTACCACGTAATTCGAAAAAAAAGAAATTTTACAGACGCTTTTAATGAAGTAGTTGAATTCTTAAGGGCTTATTATTAATTCATCTTTTTGATGGCGGAAGATAAAACGGTTTCACAAAGTAACGAATTTCTTTTTTTTTTCTTTTGAAATCCATCGTACAAATAAAAAATGAAAAATAAATTCTGAAAAGATGATTACATTTCTGTTAGATGGAGAGGAATCTAAAGATTTTTTAAATAAATGCTTTTGACTTTATGAATAACCCCTGAGAGTTTTAGCATATTTGCTATTGTCAGATAGGAATGAAAATTAAATCAGAAATGAAACTTTTTTGATTTATGGTTTGTTAACATTTTTATTTTGTTGAAATGATTTGAATGAGAGTTTAATTAAAGGGTTCATTAGATGTTAGAAAATTATTAATTTTTAATAATTTTCTGCCTTTTGGACTTATTCATCAATTTAATATTAATATAATCCTAGAAGGAATTTATTTTTAATTCTTATTAACATGCTTATTTCGTTGAAATTATTTGAACGAGAGTTTCATGAAAGGGTTCGTCATATATTCCTAGAAAAATATTTTAAATTTTAATATTTTTTTCGGATTTATTCATCAATTTAATAATAATACAATCCTAGAGGGAGTTTATGTCACCAAAAGCACTGTACTTGTGTTAATAAATAGCTTCATTCTTCTTCTTCTTCATTGGAGCAACAGCCCCATAGTGGGCAAAGGCCGTCTGCCTACTGGCAGATTTCGAGACAGGAGATGTTTCTCTTTTTACGGGGTAGGATTGTCAGACCTGGGTCCAACGCTCTACAGCCATATTAAACTGGGACCTACGGTTTAAAGTGGATTGCGAATCACTACCGCCGCGACGCGAACCTGTGGGACCGGTTCAAGTGCCGGTATTGCCATGGATGTTTGTAGTGATTCGCAATCCACTTTAAACCGTAGGTCCTGGTCTAATAGGATCGCAGAGAGTTGTGAGGTAGTGTTAATCGCGTCCGTAGCATATCTTCAAACTACATGTGCCCTCTGGTAGTGCTAAATGAATAACAGTATTTATCTGTGCATCCCACTTGGGCTGTTCACAAGGAAATGGTCAATACGACGCATCGAACACAAAGTAAAAAATTCCAGTAATCCATTTTTTGTAAAAGTTTTCTTAAATTATATGAATTCTTTCTCCTTACTCCTCATTTTAATTTTACATAAATTTTGTAATTAATTGATAGATAAAAGATTCATTAATGCAAACTTTTCAAAAATTTATAGTTTTTAATTAGTTTTAAATTGTTTTCAGGGGATTTCTGAACAAGAATTTCATATTTCGATTGTCATATTTGCCATATTGAATTTCTGATTTTAAATAAATTTATTCTTGGAAAATTCCTGTGGAATTCTAAGTTATAATTCTAAATTATAAGTCTCCTTTTATAATTTTTGTATTGATGACAAGGACATCATGTGACCCCTCAGCTAGAGTTGATACTCATGATGAAAGAGAAGTTATTTTTGGTTATCAACGCAAATTGGGACTAGTATGCTTGAAGGGCTGCACCTGGAATGGGGAAAAGAGGTTAGAACCTTCTTCTTTGAGCTCAACTGAGGAATTTGCCAGCTTATGAATTTATGATGGCTGTTTCTTCGATTTAGCCCCAAGTCAAGTTTCGATTCCATCCAACATCCAATTCATTTCGGTTAGAGTACTCTATTGATAAATTGTGTTTATGTTGTTGGCACTAACTGTTGCAGGAAAGCCAAACGACCCCGCCACAGGCGATGTCCATGGCTAAGGGTAATAAGCAGCTTCACTTTTAGCGAGGCACCACGAGGGCTGAAGGCTGACTCAACCTCAAGACAACGCTCTACGATCATGTTAGATTGGGACCTAAGATTTAAAGTGGATTCTGAACCACTGCAAGCATCCATGGCACCGCCGGGATAAGAACCCGATACGTGTGGGCATTATTTATTAACGTAGCATTTATTTCCGAGATGTCAAAGCATGAAAATCGCTAACACAGAATTTGGATTAAAGATCGAGATAAGAATGATGTACTAGGCTAAACTACGTAATTTTCTGAAAACATTTACTATATACAGTATATTGAAAGTATGGACGGCACAGAAATTGGTTTCAGTTTTATTCTTTGATTTCTTAAGTATAATTACCATAAATTTTCGTGCGTAAGGTGAGAATTTTAGAACTTTATCTAAAGCTAAATTGCGGCTAATTCATATCGTAAAAGGTACCTTTAAAGTGATATTCCGGATGCCAAATTTCAGTAAATATAGCTGTTTTATATCTTATTTAATATTTTACAAAAGAAAAATATTAAATGAAATGAGTTATTCTTTTAATGAAAACGAGTTGTTTAATTTCCAAAATTGCTAATATTGCTGGTGTGTTGCGTCTTCGCCAAAACAAAATTCCGATGGTGATGAAATTTGCGTTCTAACGCACACCATAAATAACAAAAGTATATCGTGTATGGATGTTTGTAGCTGTCCGGAATGCACTTTAAACAGTAGGTCCCAATCTAACAGGATCGTAGAGCGTTGCGGAGGTATTGTTACTCCGCGTCCGTAGCTTATCTTCAAGCTACACGCACCTCCTGGGTAGTGCTAGTGAGTAACGTCGGTGCAGCGCTTGACTTAAGGCATCCAAGATATCTACGTGTTTTCCAGTTGCATTAGAACGAAAAAAATAACTACAATGCAACGACTAATTGGAAACTATGTGTTAGCTTCAGGTAGGTTTATCAGTATGATAACTATCGTCGTTGACATCTGGGGTTATACATTACAATAATTAGATTGGAAGCCATGCCCCTCATTTTACATACTTGGCAACATTTTTGCCCCATATCGACATATTTAAACATTACAGAATTTTTTTTCCCATTTCGTCGTTAATACATATTTTGAATTATGGGTAAATTTATTTAAGAAATAGAAACGTACATAAATCTGCATGGATTTACATGGATTATGCATGGATCTGCATAGATTTACATGGATTATGCATGGATATGCATAGATTTACATGGATTATGCATGGATCTGCATAGATTTACATGGATTATACATGGATCTGCATAGATTTACATGGATTATACATGGATCTGCATAGATTTACATGGATTATACATGGATATGCTTATTCGGAAATCCACGGTACTTTTAATTTATTATACATAGATCTGCACGGATTTACATGGATTATGCATAGATCTGCCTGGATTTACATGGATCTGCATGGATTTACATGGATTATACATGGATCTACGGGGATTATACATGGATATACGTGAATTATACATGGATCTGTATGGATTATACATGGATCTACATGGATGATACATGCATCTACATAGATTATGTATGGATCTACATAGATTATACATGGATCTACGTGAATTATACATGGATCTGCTTATTTTCGATAATGCACGGTACTTTTAATTTATTTTGTGTTTTTATAAGGACCATTTTTTTTCCAGAGTGCACAAAAATATATTCGACTGCATTTTCAATAAAAAAAGGTTAACATAGTTTGGGTGAAAGCATGTTAAGAGGGGATTTTGTCAAATGGACCGAGCAGAAACTTTTCTTGCAAGACTTTTCTCTTCTGTTCGGCAACATGAAACATTGTCTCTCACTCGGAACAGCCGAATGCACGATTTCTCGGACCCTCGACCGTGAAAAGCAACATTTCGTCTCGAAAGCCACGCAAACATTCACGGCAGAATGGGAATTCTGTCATAAATTTCTCTAACGACGCGCATTTGCATATGTCAAACGGATAGCTAGTTATGCATTGTATGTCGTAATGCAAACATTCTTGAATGAAACACATAGTATAATTTGAAAAGACAATGCCTTCTGAGTTTGTGGCTTTGAACATTAAAATGCTTAATCAACAAACGAACATTACAAAAGGAATTTATGTTACACAGTTTTTTAATGTATCTTAAAATTGCTTACGTTAGATATTGTATCAAATAAAACGAAATAAAGGGCTTATTAACCAATTTTGGTGACACTGTATAATGATTGTAGAAGCATATTTTGGGTACAGAAAAGATATAACTAATCATTCATCTACCTTTCTTAAAATATAAAAATCATAAAAAAAAAAATTCTTTTAAATAATTTTTGTTAGAGAAATAGGTGTACGGTGGTGCTACTGTGCCCAAAAAAGTAAGACCAATTATTTTGTTTTTTTCAAAAACTCTTTATTTATTCTTCCAAATTCATTACATCGCCTTCAAAGTAATCCCCTCCAGACACAATACACTTAGGTCAATTTTTCAATCGTCAATGCATGATAAAAAGTCATCGGCAGGGATGGTTTTCAAAGAGCACCGATTCACGTTGAATCGGCGCGGTGTCCCTGGCTTTTGGGTTTAGGGAATAGCCAGAAGTCTCACGGTGTGAACACGTTGATTGTGGAACGATATGGGTTTCATTTTTGACGAAAAGGTCCCGAGGAATCAATGCAGTGTGAGCTGAAGCATTCAGTGTTTTCAGTACCAATCGAGATTTGGTGCGTTTGAGGCCCAAAATGATGATCGATCCTTTTGAAATTCCAATCTCAGCAGCAAGTTCTCTAATTTTAAAATGACGGTTTGCAAATCTTTAATTTTTTGGACGTGAGCTTCATCGGTTGAGGTGGAGGGTCGACCAGAGGACTCTTCATCTTCAACGCATTCTCTGCCTTCTTTGAACTGTTTGTAAACATTTCTTTCCGAAATAACAATGCTCACCGAATGCCTTCTGAAACTTTCTATACGTTTCCGCAAGCAAAATGGAATGCAAGTTCTTTGCTCAATGAATTCAGGCATTTCAAAAATTGCCGGAATCAGTTTTAGCATCTCACAAAGCTAAGCGTAACTTAAACACTAATGAATATTTTGACGTGAAATTTCACACAGATGTCAAGGGCAATGCCAACAACCTAAAAAAGAATGAATATGTAAATTCCATAAACCCCAGGAATTTTAAATTGAAAATTGGTCACTTCTTCTCACCCACATCCTTCCCAAGCTGTAAAAGGGGCATTTCAGCTCTAGGAACATTGATGGTGTGGAGTAGTAGTAGTACGCATACTATTAAACGAATGCTATTAACGAAACATATGAAGTTTCCCTTCAATCTTAAAAAAGTTCATTATTTAACACATTAGAAGCAATGCTATTTCAGGAAAGGTAATTAAAGACAGATATTTAACTGCTAAAATATTTGTTCTGTAACGGTAGATTTTCAATGGAAAAAAATGTATTCCACTGATTTAGTGATTCCGTAATAATTCTACTGATCCACTGATTTAGTTTTTCCGTAATAATTTAACAGCTTCATTTGTCGTGTAAAGTGCACTGGTACTTTGGTATACTCTTAATGTAATAGTCTAACAACATCATTTTCATATAAAGTGCACATGTATCTTGTCTATGTACGACCTTATTACATAATATTCTAACGACTATGTTTGTTGTATGAAGTACCTTGGTATACGATCTTAATCCACAATATTCGAGCGGCACCATTTGTCGTATATAGTACACCGGTATCTTGATAATCATAGATTTTTAATGGAAAAAAAAAGTATCAAATAATTAAATTAGAGCAAAGCTATATATATTCCATCGCAAATAATATTAATCTGGCTTGAATAGTAATTGATTTACTATTCAGTAAAGAAATGGATAGATCTCTGAAAGATTGACAGTATGTATTGTTTAGAATCAGGAAAACTAATAACCTAAATATTTTTGAAGTACTATTTTTCAATAAAATGCATTAGAATAGTTAGGTTTTTGTAATTAACATGTCTACTAATTTGTAGTAGATTTAGTATTAATCACACCCAAAATTTTAAAACAGTTTGAAATATTACAATTTTGAATTTTGTGTAAATCCAAATAAGCTAAGTCCTTATTACTTTTTATTTCTTATCGCAGTAGTTTAATTTTTAATATCGCTAATTTGTTCCATTTACTAAACAACCATTGCGTTGATAAGATGTTGATGAGATAAAATGACTTTTAATTCATGATATTAAAATATTCTTTACTCATATACTTGAGTATTTATCGAGTAATGCTAAACCTTCTACACATCTATACTGCTAATTATGAATATTCTGAGGCCAAGTGCTTAATAAAGGAAAGTAACTATCAATTCATGATCAAATATGTAAAAATTTATCCTGCGTAATGCTGAAATTTTTACATATTTATACTATTAGTAATGTAACCAAGTATTCAATAAAAGAAAGTGATCATAAGTATCATAGTATAAATATGATGAAAGTGAAAAAAGAATATGAAAGTATATGATGATCATAGTATAAATATGTAAAATTTATCCTGCATAATGCTGAAATTTTTACATATTTATACTATTAGTAATGTAACCAAGTATTCAATAAAAGAAAGTGATCATTATTCATGATCAAATATGTAAACATTTATCCTGCGTAATGCTGAAAATATAACCAAGTATTCAATAAAAGAAAGTGATCATAAAAAGTATAAATATGATGAAAGTGAAAAAGAATATGAAAGATATGAGTGATCATAGTATAAATATGTAAAAATTTATCCTGCATAATGCTGAAATTTTTACATATTTATACTATTAGTAATGTAACCAAGTATTCAATAAAAGAAAGTGATCATTAATTCATGATCAAATATGTAAACATTTATTTTGTGAAATACTAAAACTTTTACATATCTAAAATGTTAACGATGTGGCCAAGGGTCCAATAAAAGAAAGTAATTATTAATTCAAGATCAGATATGTAAAAATTTATCCTACGCAATGCTAAATCTTCTGCACATCTATAATGTTAATGATGAGTATTTAAAGGCCAAGTGTCCAATAACAAAAAAAATAATTATTAATTCATTATTAAACATGAGATAATTTATTCTTACCTGTAATCCCCTTTGAAGACAAATGGCGACCTACTCTATCAAGATGATGACGTAAAAATTCGCCAAGAAGCTTAACTGTGATATATTTCAAAAGTGCTGTTTTAGAATTGTTTGCAAAACATGAAAATTCTTGGAATAATTTTATACATGCAGAAAAATAATATTTCGCAAACTACTGAGACAGAAAGTTTCAGATTTTATTCCTCTCCTATTTTCAAAACCAGTTCTGCATTGTTTCCGAAACACTCAAATAAGATTCAGGATCAATCTTTTCAATTTCGAATAATGTCTGTCTGAGTGAAAATATGTAAAATATATCTACAGTGGTGGATAAAAAAAAACCTCTCAAAAATACAGTACACTGTACCTGAATTATTCAGATACAGTTTTACAAGAACATAAAATATTCATATTCTTGTCTATCTTTCGTATAAGAATGACAGAATTCTTTTCAATGTGTTCAAGATCTCTTTGTCGTATTTTAATTCTTTGAAATAGCTTATTCAAATATTGATGGATTTCTGAAATTCATTTTTGTAGATTGTTGTTACCTATCCCACTTGGTAGTCATCTAGGCTAAACCCATGAACCCATATGGAATCATGAAGTGAAAGGGGGACTCTGTTGTGAAGGAGCACACGTAGATAGAAGTCTGACTGGCTCCATGATGTTCATATAGTCATATGAGATAGGGACCTACGGTTTAAATTGAATTCCCAACTAATACAAACATCCGTGGCATCGCCGGGGCCTCGAATGCGAAATCTGCGAACCGAGCACCAGACACTCTCCCCTTCAGGCCCTTTGTTGATTGATTTTGTAGGTCTTCAAAGGATACGTTTTAGCATTGAATAGATTCTTATTTAGTTTTTGTTAATTGAATAAAAGCCTGTAAAGAGTTTGTTTAACGTTTTTTAAAAGTTTCATTTAAGCTTAAACTATTATATGAAAATTAATACTCTTTTATAAATAAATTTAATTTCATGTTGGCTTTCATTTTATTTCTCTATTTGTAATCCCCGCCTTATATTTCTAATATTTTATTTTAAAGGAAACTTTAAATTTTTTTCTACATAACTACAATACGATAATTACATAATAAAACATAGTACCATATTGCAAAATTACTAATCAATTATTATTACTAAAAGCTTAAATTAAGGTTTATAACTAAGGTTTTATTTAAGATTTATATCAATCGATGTAGGCCAGAATTTACATTTTTTACAGATATTAATTAAATTTGATTTTTATAGTGGATATTTCCATGTTTAGGCTGGGAATGGGCTCGGAAAAACTGGAAAGATTTCCAGTTGTTAACTTTGAGAAAGTATAAGGAGAATGTGAAAACTTGTTAAGAGGTGTTTGTTCCAAACTGTTACTGTGAGTGACGTATACAGTGCTTATTTGCTTGAATAGTATGCAGTGCCCACAGAGGTTGTTTCATCAAGAAACAAACCGGCCTACGGAAACGAAATCGGAACGATACCAAACGAATTGTTCCCTTAAGGAAATAAAGCGAAAATGATGCACCCGTTCCCATGAAAAAATCCTATCGTTATTGCCATATTGTATTGTACATTGATAAGGTGGCACAAAAATAATTTTAAATATCATTCCATTCTGAAATAAATAAATACAACAGCAGTTAGATGAAATGTATACATAAATAAAAATTTGTTAAATTTTTTTGTCTCTAGTTTTCTACTTAATTCCGTTTGTGGAACATCAGATTTGTCATTTACTAATGATCTGCCCCAGGAAACTTTTTAAGATATATCGAAGAAGTTAAATTATGTTTTTTCTGAATTCCCAACGTACAGTTAGCATATTCAGTTGTTGCACTAACCCTATTAGGCTTGAGTAGTTCATTTTCTTATAACAACCCCATAGCATCTCATAGCATCCATCATCCTCATTGTAGCATCTATAATTTATCGCTATCTTAGAGATCTCTCTGGCTTCTCTGATTCATTTTTTCCAGGCTCTGCAAGATATTGATCAGAGCAGTTTTAGAGAGCTATTCATGGACTTGTTGTAGCTACAGGGTTCCTGTGTTGATGTGAGAACATTGTAAGTATTGAAATTGAAATTTAGAATAAAGAATTGTACACATAAAAGATATACTCACTTATCTCTTATATATAAAAATATATAAAATAAATAAGAAGAAATATATAATAAGAAGTATAGAAAATATATAATAATAAATAGGTAAATTTACAAAAATATATATTGAAGTACTACAAAAATAGTATAGTAAAATAGAATACACATTTAGCTAGTTTGAAAATAAAAACAAATGCACGCAGAAAAATGTATACAAATGTACTAATAAATGTGGGATAAAAATTTAAACACAGTATTCCACCAAACAAAATGTTACCCTTTTAAATTTTCCTATTGGAGACCATTCTAAATTCCAGAAAGACATAAGAAAGATCATAAAAACGAAAGAAACTTAACCGTTTCACAGCTACGCACTTTAGGCGTAACTAAACAATGCATTAATCACTCCGCTTACAAGTCACAATTCTCATTTTCTACGCATTACCATTTCTTTATGTCCATTCCAATGAGTTACACACATTACGAGATATTTTATCACTCGGCCACAAAAGGGGCAAAAGATTAATTATTTTCAACCAAGGGGTGGAAGAATCCCTCTTGCACGTGCAGGGACATTAATTAAACAAGACGCAAACAATAAACGAGAAATAATAAAAAATAAGTAAGGAAATCAAAACAAAGGAATATATTCAAGCCACCTCAAATAGATATTCCATTGGCCTGCTGCCTTGTCGATATATCGGCGTTGCTACCTTTTGTAAGGATGTCGTTAAAAGAAAGTCTCCGGACATTAAGTTCTGTTGTGGTGTTTTGTTTCGTTGTCTTGCAGAAAATGCACACGTGTTAACAGGGAAGGTAATGGTCTTTCTTTGTTTTCCTTTCGAAGGACAGCTTATTGAAGTCCGATTGCTGTTTGAAAAGTGGCTGTTGTTTCCCATGTAATTTTTCATGTTAATTTTTTAAGTCGCTGTCAAATTTCATGAATGAATTTGACTCAAAGAACCCATAAATATTAAGTGACAGCACATTTTCCTTTTCTTTCTTTTAACAGTTATTGGGTTCATATTGTGTGACATAACATTGTTGTTAAGAAAATAAAGAATAACTTATTCGTCATTTTCACTGTTATTAAAATAAAAAACAACCAGCGAATAAAAGAAGAACAAAACGATTTCAAATCAAACACTTAATACAGGCTTATCATAAAAGTTTTAACCAATTGAAGATTTTATAAAAACATTTTAATAATTGTTGTTATAATAAATAGGGCCGGTCGGCAGAGTAGCTGGCTCTCGGTACCATAGATTTCAAGTCCAGGCGTTGTTATGGATATTTGTAGTGGTTCGAATCCACTTTAAACCGTAGGTTCTGATCTAATATGATAGCAGAACGTTGCGGGGTAGTGTGAATCGCGTCCGTAGCATATCTTCAAGCTACTACAACTACACCACATCATATCACATCATTGTGCCTAGAGCTGAGTTGCCCCCATACAGTTTGGGAATGATGCGAGTGAGAAGAAGTCTGATTGGGCTCTGTAACGCTCTACAATCATATGAGACCGGGACCTACGGCTTGAAGTGGATTCTGAACCATTACAAATCTCCATGGCACCGCCGGGATTCAAACCTGATACCTGTGGTACCGAGAGCCAGAGCGCCGCTAGCCACTCGGTCATCTTCAAGCTACACGTGCCCCTGGGTAGTGCTAAATGACGGTGCAGTAGTTGCCTATTGCATAAAGAATAACTGTCTCTGTATTGACAGCTGCATTATAACAGCCACATTATTTTAATAAATTAAGACTTTTAAATACAAAGTTTTCTTTTCTGAAAGAAATTTCTTCCTTTTAATTTTTTTAAATGACAAATTAAATGTCAAAATGCCATTTTCAATTATTCAGATTAAGCAGAAAAGTTAATTAAAGGCTTACATTTTTTTTCAATGTGAACTTTGGAACTCTGTTTAAATTTAAAAATGAGATTTCTTATAAAACTGTCTTTTTGAAATCTAGGGGAAAAAATTTGTACAAATGTTGATTTAGTCAGTGATGGGGATTTTATTAATACTTGTTTTTACTTGAAGAGTATTACTAATAACTTTTTCATAATTAAACTCAACCAAATAAAATTCAAAGTAAAAATTTACTTTTAATCTTTTATGCCTTCAGTAATATGATTTTCGAGACAGTTATTTGGGGAAAAAACGTCTTGTCTTAACCAAACAATTTTCCCAATTAATAACAAAAGAACAAAAGTTTATAATCGCTAGATTAATACACTATCTCGGTAAGTAATGAATACATAATGTATAGGACAATTTATACAAATTTTAAGAGCATTATTATAAATTTACACAAAAACTCTATTTGCTTATATTTTAAGCCTGCTAATAGAGATATTTGGCTTTCTTTTATATGAAAATAGGGGTGTTAACTTGGTCGACAGCGACATCTAGACGAGGGGTGATTAACCCTCGGCCCGCCTTGACTATTTTTCCGGCCTGTGAGATTTATCATACTTTTTACAAAATATATTTATTTTATAATGGCCAAAGTAGTGAAAACCAATGTATTACAAAAATGCATTCCTCTATTCAAAAATGAACTGTCTAAATGACGAGAAAATTATTGAAATTAAAATTTGATTTTAAAAATTGATTTTAAAAATAATTAAATTTGATTTTAAAATAATAATCTTGCGAATATATAACAGATATTACCTGTTTCATTGATGAGTTTATAGTTATGAATTCGCAGAATAATTAAATTATATTCTACGAATTCATGATGCGCGTGTATCTTGGAACATCTAATAAAACAGGATCTATGTTTAAGTGACTTTAGTGAAAATCCTTAGATATGCACAGTTGAATATTGAAAGAAGAGCAAACCAGACTCTTGGTTGAAGTTGTTAGCGCTTTTTATTGAACTTACACCTGCGAATCGTTTTTTTTTTCTTTCCGAAAATGAAATGGACCCAACACAAACCCCGCTCAAACATAACGGAATAATAATTAATATGTTTTGTAACTGAAGCTTAAATATATTTTAAACTTTCACATATAATATGCGTATTACAAATCACCTGCCTTCAAAAGGCGAATGTGGGGTATTTTCAGCATGTCGTGTCTGTGTATAACTATTAAGCAAATTGAGGTGGAATGTTTTAAATTGTAACATCGTCAAAATTGTGGGGTTCTTGCAATTTCGACGAACTCCTAGAAGGATGGTATCTAGTATTCACCCCCTTCTCTTCGATCCCAAATGAAGGATTTAATGGCCTTCTAATTTGTCGTGCTTATTCAGTAAAAAGGCATGTAAGCTTATAGATCGACTGTCGGCTTAACTGTGTTTTGAACTCAACTCGGAAGTTCGGGATTTTTTTTTTTATTATTCACTAGGCCAGTTTCAGCCTATAAATATTCAAGGAATATTCGAATTTTGAAAATATTCCTTGAGATTCTACCTTTATGATTTGAAAATATAGATTATCTAAATATTCAAGAATCACAATGAATACCCGAGATTTGAAAAATACATTATCTAAATATTCAATGAATATTCGAATTTTAGAAATATTCTTATTCTTTCTTTATTACTAGAAAATACACATAATACAGCTATTCAATGAATATTCCAGTTTTGAAAATATTCATTGTGATTCTCCTTTTATGGTTCGAAAATATACAGTGAGAATATACAGTGAGTGTAAAAAGTATTCGTACAGTACGACAATTGATTTAAAAGAGATCCGTTCATAAAAATTATAAACATAAATTCCATTTTAATTAATTATAAATATATAATAGAACATATTTTCACTAGTTTCATGTGAAATTGACACAAAAATAATTTTATACATGAATAAATATTTACAAAACTGAAACAATCCAACATCTTGTGGTGTAAAAAGTGCTCGTACACTAAAAGAAATGCAAATTTTTTTTAGTTATTTTGTGATTGGTTTAGCCATTATGGTGCAGTTAATTAACGTCATCTTGTAAGTTACTTAAAATGTTCTTCAGTGGAAATTTTAATGTAGTGAAATTCTTTAATGGGTCGTAAAAGTAAAGAGACAAGTGTTTCCGAAAGAGAACTGATTTTAAAGCTCCGTAAAAATGGTAAATCGTACAACAAGATTTCTGATCTGGTCGGTAGACCCCGTTCAACTGTGCAGTCAATCATAAAAAGTTTGCTGCCACTGGAAAGGTTCAAAACAGTTCTCGTACTGGGCGACCATGTCTATTGTCATCATCTGATAGACGGTTTCTGGTACGTTCATTAAAGAAGGATCCCAAAATAAGTGCTCCTACATTAACATCAGAAATAAAGAACATGGAAATGCAGTAAATGTAGAACATGGAAATGTTCGAAATGCATGCAGAAATGAAGGTTTCCATGGCCGTGTTGCGAAACGAAAATTCTTTTGTGAGTGAGAAGAATCGGAAGCTGCGATTGTCTTTCGCCAAGCAATACGTTAATGAAAGTCCAGATTTCTGGAAAAAATTATCTTTACAGACGAAAGTAAATACAACATATTTGGATCGGACGGGAGACGAATGGTATGGAGAAAGCGCAATACAGAAATGCATCCTAAGAATTTAGTGCCAACAGTGAAACATGGGGGTGGAAGTCTGCTTGTTTAGGGTTGTATGAGTGCTTCTGGGGTAGGCAAATTAGTCTATTAAAGGCATTATGAATCATCAACTTTATATTGACATTAAAAAAATAATTTAGGACCTAGTGCAACAAAAATAGGCTTGAATGGTGATTACGTTTTCATGCATGATAACGACCCCAAGTTCACAGCCCGAAACACAAGGCTCTGGATACTATATAACACCCCAAAGTTCATGAAATTTCCTCCTCAATCGCCGGACCTCAACCCCATCGAGAATTTATGGGACGTTCTTGATAAAAATATTAGATCCAGACATATTTCTAATAAAAATGATTTGAAATCACCTCTTAATCAAGAATGGGACGCCATATCTAGCTCAATAACAGCAAAATTGGTTGAAATCGATGTCAAAAGAGACTCAAGGCAGTTATTCGAGCTAAAGGATATCCTACAAAGTATTAGCTGAAATATTATGATTGTATTGGCCAATATATGCCTGATGTACGAATACTTTTTACACCACAAGATGTTGGATTGTTTCAGTTTTGTAAATATTTATTCATGTATAAATTTATTTTTGTGTCAATCTCACTTGAAGCTAGTGAAAATTTGTTCTATTATATATTTATAATTAATTAAAATGGAATTTATAATTTTTATGAACGGATCTCTTTTAAATCAATTGTCGTACTGTACGAATACTTTTTACACTCACTGTATATTATCTAAATATTCAATGAACATCGGAATTTTGAAAATATTCCTTGTGATTCTTTTCTTTATGGTTTGAAAATATTATGTAATATATATTACGTGTTTTTATATATAATATAAAAAAAAACGAATTTTTCTTTATTTTCTTTTTCTGATTATTGGAAAGTTTTACTTATTATTTTACAAAAAAATTTTTTAACGACATTATTGCAATTTTAATGTCATTTTAAAGCGATAAATCTTAAAATTTTTTTTCATTTATTTATTGCATTACATTTTATATTTGATAATAAAAAAAAAAAAATTTCTTTTTGGATTTTATGTTTGATAATATGAAAAGAAATGCATCAAGTGTGTTGTCAAGTAAAAAAAAGAAACAGCAATTCAAATTAATCTGTTACGCTTTGTGGCATCTCCACAAGTAAACACGAACACGCACCCTTCGCTTTCTACAAAGACAAACCCTTACGTCACTGCCTTGTCACGCCATGTTCGCGTGACGTCACGCCCCCGGCGTTGCGGAAACCAGGAAGTGTTGGGCACCTCACGGAAATGAAGAATGAATGGAACCCTGCTTAAAATTCCGCGCAAGACACTGGGCTCCCCTTTTAGATTTTTTATGACGTCATTATGTATATTTGAAGCTAAATTAAGTAACATTATGAATATTTTATGTGTCATATAAAAATACGCCTCCGTATACGCTCCTAATCCGTAATGTTCCAACAGCTTCATATGTCGTATATAGTACTAGTACCTTGGTATACGCTCTTTATCCGTATTATTCTAACAACTATATTTTTGCAAGGTGCAGTGCACTGGCACCTTGGTATACGATCTTAATCTGAAACATTCTAACAGTTTCATTTGTCGTATAAAGTACACTGGTATACGCTCTTAATTCGTATTATTCTAACAATACATTTGCTTTATCAACTTTAACAACAACTTTATCTTAAGCTGTGGTCGGTTACCTTAAGTACAAAATCATCATCATCATCATCATCAGTAGCGCAACAGCCCAATGGTGGGCAAAGGCCGTCTGCCTGCTGGCAGATTTCTAGACAATAGATGTTTTTACTGTGTAGGGTTATCAACCCTACGCTCATATTAGACAGGGACCTACGATTTAAAGTGAATTCCGAACCACTACAAATATCCATGGTACCGCCGAAGCTCGAACCCGAAACCTGTGGTACCGAGCGCCAGAGAGCTACTCACTCGGCCATCAGACCCCTAAGTACAAGTTACTATCTTTTTATACTGAACTTCATTTCCCCGGTAATTACTTTTACTTAAGATAGCCGATATTTAAATTTTGCACGCCGTACTAGACTTTCTTCAGATTTTCTTGTAGATTTTGTTCCGTATGACACTAAAAGGTACCTTTCATTTGTCTAGGACTGTTCGTTGCATGCGAAAACGAAGTCCTGGATGAAAAATAATACATTAATAAAAAATAAAGAAAAATCACGAAATTTCCAGATAATATATCTGTTTACTTGAAAGATATAAGCTGCAAAAAAAAAATATTCTAACGGTTCTTTCCAATGGTTTAAAAGATCTTCTTCTTCAGTGAATGGAAAACTTTCTCATCCAGACAGCCCCCGCGAAGTTTTCGACATCTTTTGTGTGGATATCCCTTCGGTCTGCCATCAGTGTCTGCTGTCACAATTTGTCACAGAAACTTGCACGTCTTTGTGAAGTGAATCATTATTATAAGTGAAGAGGCATTTTGGCGTACCATTTACTATCTGCAGCAATGCAGAAAAAAGGATTCATTTATATTTCGTATTAATTAACTAAATCAGGAAGAAAGAAATTTTTTTTCATGTTAAAATAATTTATTTCTAGCAAATAAAGATATCTACTACTGTGCCCAAAAAGAAAAACCAATTTTTTTTTTCAAAAACTCTTTATTCCTCCAACTTTATTTCATCACCTTCAAAGTAATTCCCTCCGGACACGATGCACTAATGCCAACGTTTTTCCCAATCCTCAATGCATGCTAAAAAGTCATCGGCAAGAATGGCTTTCAAAGCACGCGCCGATTCACGTTAAATCTCTTCAATAGGTTTAAAACGGTGTCACCGGAGCGGTCTTTTTGAGTTTAGTTGAATGTCGCACGGTGTGAATATCGTGGTTGTGGGTTCAATTTTTGGAGAAAAACTACGAATTATCAATGCAGTATGAGCTGCCGCATTCAGTGTTTTCGGTACCAATCAAGATTTGACGCGTTTGAGGCTCAAAACGGAATTGACCGATCCTTTTGAAATTCCAACATCATCAGCAAGTTCTCTAATTGTAAATCGACGGTTTGCAAGCACCAAATCTTTAATTTTTTTGGACGTGAGCTCGTCGGTTGAGGTGGAGGGTCGACCAGAGGGCTCTTCGTCTTCAACGCGTTCTCTTCCTTCTTTGAACTGTTTACACCACTTCTAAACAATGCTCATTGAATGCCTTCTGCAACGTTTTATACGTTTCCGCAAACAAAATTCAATGCGTTCTTTGTTCAATTAATTCGGACATTTCGAAAATCTCCGGTATGAGTTTTAGCAAACCAAGCTTAAACTCAAGCACTAATGAATATTTTGACTTGAAATTTCATACAGATGTCAAGGACAGTGTCGGCAACCTAAAAAAAAAGATTGAATTCCATAAGCCCCGTAATTTTAAATTGAACATTGGTCTTTCTTTTGGACAGAGTAGTAAATGTTAGAAAATAAAATAACGAGACATCGCCTGTATCATTGAAAACAAGAAAAAATTAATTAATTTTTATGTTATCAAAGTAAATAAATTTCTTCACGTTAAAAAATCATCTAATTAATGTTGATTATCCGAGCTGTTTGTTTTACGTAGATTCTTATTATCTTGCCAGACAAGATGACATTTTATTCAACAGATGAAATGAATTTCAGTTGGAAAACATTACAAACTATTCACCAAATAATGTGTTCTAATTCTTATTTTAAATTTAGTGAAAATTACACTTTTATTAAATACACAAGCATTTTTTCAGTCCGTTTTAAGTTATAGCTATTGAAAACTTTCAATACAGTATACTTATTATATTTTTAAATTTTAAATTTAGTGAAAATTTATAATGTTCAAAACACAATTATTTTTCAACCCTTTTTGAGATATAGCCATTGAAAACTCTCCACAATAGAGTATTTATTAGATATTTTATTTTAAATTCAACGAAAATTAAAATTATGCTCCAAACACAATTATTTTTTCAATAATTTTTGAGATAAATAAATTGAAAACTCTCATTACAATATAATACATATTATTTTTTAATTTTAAATTGATTGAAATTCATAATTATGTTAAAAACATAATTATTTTTTCCACCTTTTTGAGATATAGCTGTTGAAAACTCTCATTACAATATAATATTTATTAATTTTTTAAAATTTTAAATCAATTGAAAATTTATAGCTCTGTTCAAAACACGATTATTTTTTCAATAATTTTTTAGATATAGCTATTGAAAACACGCATTACAATATAGTATATAGTAGATTTGTATTGTTTTCAATCATTTTTGTGATAAAGAAACTGAAAACTCTCATTATAGCATGTTATTAGATATTATTAATTTTAAATTCAGGGAAAATTTATAATGTTAAAAACCGAATTGTTCTTTTCAATAATTTTTGAGGTATAGCCATTGAAAACTCTCATTACAATATAAATTCAGTGAAAATTAATAATGTTAAAAACACAATTAATATTTTCAATCCTTTTTAGACATAGCCATTGAAAACTTTCTTTGCCATATAATACTTATTAGAATTTTTTATGGTATTTAAATCTATATTCTGCATTATTAAAACAGGTTTTTATGAGTTTTATATGCTTATTATTTACAAGTAAGTGTTTACTGTTCCTGCATCAGAAGACCCAGACATGTAACAAACACTCCAGTAACCTTAGTTAAATCTTTTAAAAACTGCAATTATTTTTACCACATAAAAACCCTACTGAGGGGGGAGGAATTGAAAAGTGCAGCTCATTGAAAGCGCGCGAAGGCTGCCCTTGGTGCACATTTTATGTAAATGGCAGGAAGGCGGGATCACAGCCTTCCGCTGGATCGGTTGACCAACTCCGTTTGTCAACAATGGCGCATGGTCATCCGGCCCCACGTCATAAAAATAACGCTTAGACACGCTCCTCTGGCCACCGGATTCCCCGTCCGACGCCCGGCATTGTCCGGCACCCTTTCACGGACAAGTTTCCTCTCACAATTCAAAAATCTCGGGTCTTAAAAGACTTCGACGAGAGATCAAGGTTCCGGGTGTCTTGAGGCGGATTTTACAAAATGGGTCAAGGTTCCGCCGCTGCAAAACTGGCGGGATCTGTAAAAGAAAGGACTGTGAAGGAATCTCTTTCTGTCGCCTGAAAACCCAAATGAGGATATCGGAAAGAAATTTGACTCATAAAATCGATTTTTATTATATTATTGAATACAGCATTACATAATTTTGTCTTTCCAATGGAATATCAGAGATCATGGCCCCAATCAAAAACTCATTACGTGATTAGAAAGGACACACATAACTTCAGATTGGTTTGGTTTGTTTTGTCTTTCTACAGTCATTTTGTATACACTTTAGGATAATTAGACCACGACCTACAACTTAATGTGGATTCCGAACCACTCACAAACATCCATGTCACCGCCATGATTCGAGCCCTAACTTCAGAATAAATCCGTTAATTATCTTCATATTATTTACATATATTGTCATATGTATATGCACTCAAACCTGCTTTTTGTACTTGGGATAGGAACAGCATAAAAAAAAAAAATCACACCAAAAATATTCTGAAACTTCATAAGTAGCTGTAAATATATTGTTTGCACCACATTAAAAAATTATTATGGTAAATAGGAACAACATAAAAAAAGTCCCACATAGAAAATGTGCAATTTAAAACCTTACAATGTAACTAGAAATTGGTTAAAACAAGTAACAATAGCAACAACATTTGTCGATGCAGCCCATTTGGGCTGTTCACAGGAAAATGGTCAATACGATCCAGTCCTCGACGTAATTAAAAAAAAAGTTTTAGTCTCTCTGTTTCTCGCCAAGAGCCAGTTTGCTGTTTAAAATCCATAAAATAAAAGAGAAAAACCAACATTTTAACAAAATAATTGAATATTGACCAGTAATAAAAAAAAAAATTTGTAAGTTAATTCCTTTTTTTTTTTCACTATATTGCAGAAAGTTCTATATAAATAATTTTCATTCATTTTTTTAAGTTCACTCCCCTCTCACACACACACTTTCCATCTCTCTCACCAATTTATTCACATGGTTCATTTTTCATTTTGTTCCCTCCTTGATTCAGACTAGAACCCAGAATGAAAAAAGAAATTTTTTTCCAGTGATCTGCCACTTTCCAGTGATCCACACTTCGCCACTGACGGTATTTACTCCTAAATTTATATCCTGCTAAATATCTTATAGAAGAGAATTTTTTTCTCCCATATAAAAACTAAAATTAGTTAATTAAATTTAATGAATGAATTAATATTTGCATAATGAAGGAATTAATATTTGAATTTTCATTCATTTTTTTAAGTTTATCTGGCTCCATCTATTGGAAGATACATGCAATTAAAATCTAAAAAAAAAAAAATAAAATTAATTTATTAAATTTAATTACTGAATTATTATTTGAAAAACTATTAACATCAAGTGTCCTCCACTACAAGTTTTAAAAAATGTATTTGAACTTGAGTGGATGAATAAAAAGTATTCTATTAACGATTGAAAATTTGAACAAGATATATAAATATATATAGGGAGAGTGTGAGCTAATAGTAAGAACTGAAAAACACAACCATGAAACAAAGATAGGATGTTGGCCATTAGAACATTTATTTTCTCTTTAACATGCTTTTTTACTCTGTTACGAAATGAACATACATTAAGAAACACAATAAAAGAGTGTTGAGTGCATACGAAATACACATAAACGAGAAATATGAAATACTAAAAGTTGTATAAGGTTCCTAAAAGTTCACTATTCCTTAATAAATATTAAAAATGTCTTAACATTGTCATTTATTTACATGAAAATGCTTATTAAATTTTATGGACTCCTTTAAATTGTTCTAAATAAAAAAAAAATAAATTAACAATTTATTTACCAACAACAATTTATTTGCAGATGGTTATCATTTCAATCACTAAGCACATAATGTTGGTTTGAAAAGGAAATATTTTTATTTGTGTATAAATTTAATTGTGGAAATTCATTGAAAGTAGATTCGTAAGAGTGTCAAACATTTTTCTTTTGTGATTCCAGTAAGTATTTCAATTTTTGTATGAAATACTTGAAGGGATCACGAAAGAAAATAGTTTTTAATAAAATAGTCTTTACTAAACAGAAAATGGTTTACTTAATATAGATTTCTAATAATCCTCTCGATTAAATTAAATCGTCATATTTTTTTACCCCTATAATTTTTTTTTTTTTTTTTTAGATACATTACATCATTACAAGATCTTTCATATTTGTAACTTTCCATTCTTAATGACTTTTTGCACAAAATGTTTGACAAGAAGTAGGAGTTTTTGAGTTTTTCCATTTTTCTTTGACATCACAATTTCAAGGTTATCGTCTTAGATGACCTTTACGATTTTTTTAATAAATTTTTTCTGTAATATGATTTTTTATTCCCACTTTACTTTTTATTGGTTTGGTTTGTCGCTCTATGGTCATGTGTTTGCACACTCTGCTCATTAGACTTGAATCTAGAGTTTACAGTGGACACAAACATCCATTACCACAGATAGGATTCGTACCTAGAAGGCCGGTGATACCGAAGGCCAGAGCGCTAGCCAATTGGCCATCAGACCGCTTTTACTTTTTACTGTTACTTATTTAACAAATAAGTTTTCAAATGTTGTTAAACAGATTAAAAAATGATTAATGCTGTTTTACTTACTTTTAATATTTTTTTCTCATTTGACCTGTTAGGTAAAATCCTTATCTTTGCCACAGTGTTTTATATTTTTAATATGTGCAAGTATGCTAAACAAGTGACTGCTACGTTTTTTTCGAAATTTGAACTATGTCGATTGATCTTCGAATAGTTTTTAATTTTTCTTTTACATTTTCTCAAACGTAGTTTGTTAATTTCACGACAGTTAAGAATAAACTGATATAAATTGATATAAATTGTAATTGTAATTAAATAAAAATAAATTAATTAAATTTATTTTCATTGGTTAAGTAGTTATTCTGTATTAAAAGCGTAAATGGAAGTAGGTTCGCCCCAGAATAGTAGATTCAAATATCATGTACTAGTATAATACGACTATTTATTAGTTTATAATATCTGTGAATTAACAATTGGTCCTAGATCTTTTCAAATGCTTTCTGATTCATTAATAATCTGTTCTTTGTTAATTAGTGAATTTAATAAGAATTTGAAATTAGTGAATTTAAGTTCATTGTTTTTAGTTTGATGTTAGAAAGTACTTTAAATGTTCATAAAATAAGTATTCTTATTTTTCTAACAAAATAGCTGTGCTTTTCTAACTTCCATATAATATCCTCTAATAAATATCCGATATTTCATTTACTTTTTGTAGAATTGTTTACGGAATCTGCCTTTGTCCCAGGCGTTTTTTTTTTCTGAAGTTAGTAAATTGTTGTAGATAACATTTAGGATCTGTGATTTTATTTGGATTTTAAGAAACGTTGTAAAATGCTATTAAAATGTTCCGTTATGGATCTGAATTACCATAACGAGCAATAAGAAATAGTAATATGTACTTTTCAGTGCAATGGAGTCAAAAGAATTATTTATGAGCATCATGAGCTGTGGGAATTAATTAGTAAAAAAACATCGACAACATTGAATCAATGTTTAACCGTCAAGACCGAAGAAATTTGTGGGCGTAAATGCAAAGATTATGGGGAAAAGTTAAAAAATTAAGACATATTTCTCTTAGCAGAAGAGCCTCTATAAGATCACGCCATTGAAGTTCCCAAATCTGCATTATTCGGATTTTGAAAAAGGAAATTTTACGAAACGAGGAAATTCATGTCCATTTTAAATTTTGTCCATCATAAATATAAGGAAAGCAAAGCTTCGCAGTCAAGAGATTCTACCTGTAAGTTCAAAATGCAGTAACGAAACTAGTAAAAAACTCAGAAACTATATGAACACTCAAAATCAAAAATATTAGTAGTAGTTTTAATTTATTGTTTAATTTAATTTATTTTTTTGATAATAAATATTGCATTCTATATTTATTTTCTTTTGTTATTAATTATTATGGGACAAATTAGTTTCACCAACTTCTACTATTATTATGGGACAGATTAATTTCATCAATTGCTATTATTATTATGGGGCAAATTAATTTTATCAACTGCTACTATTGTTATGCGACAATTTAATTTCATCAATTTCTACTATTATTATGGGACAAATTAATTTCATCAATTTCTACTATTATTATGGGACAAATTAATTTCATCAACTATTATTACTGACAAATTATTTCATCAGCTGCTATAATTACTATGGACAATTTAATTTCAGTAACTGCTACTATTTTTATGGGACAAATTAATTTCATCAACTATTATTACCGACAAATTATTTCCATCAGCTGCTATTATTACTATGCACAAGTTAATTTGATTAACTACTACTATTAATATGGGGCAAATTAGTTTCACCAATTGCTATTATTATTATGGGACAAATTAATTTCCTCAACTGCTACTATTATTATGGACAAATTAATTGCTACAATTATTATGGAGAAGTTAATTTCATCAACTACTATTATTATAGAAAAATTAACTGTTACTATTATTATGGACAAATTAACTGCTACTATTATTATGAACAAATTAACTGTTACTATTATTGGCAAATTAACTGCTACTATTACTATGGGCAAATTAACTGCTACTATTATTATGGACAAATTGATTGCTACTATTTTTACGAACATATTAATTTCATCAACTGTTTCTATTATTATTTGACAGAGGGAGTGTTAGCTTTGCTATCGAAAACTTTCCTCTCCGTAGCTGTCGAAGAATAATTTTCTGTTCAAAGAAAACAAGTTCCAGGGAGAAAATGGCGATGAGACAGCAAACATGACGTCCCGTATCACCTGCCCTCTTGATACCGGAGTAGTATCCTTACCTGCGATGCAAAGGACGAGGGCGGATGCGGGGATCGATGCCACCCACTCACTCAGCCCACACAATGAACGCTCGCTATATATAGACATCCGAGCCATCGATTGCTCGCGGCTCAGAATCGGCAAACAGTCCCCTAATTAAGCACTCTTTTTATGGGGCGAATTCTTTTTTTTATGGGCTTCTTTGAAAACTACATGCTGTGTTTTGTACTTATTGTTGGTTGATTTAATTAAGTAATCAGCTTTAAATAACCATAAAAACAAAGGCAATAACGTATGCAAGAGAAATTTCAAATTTTTAAATACAAAAATATTTTTACAAAAAAAGGTTATAATAAAAGGTTATAATAAAAGATAAAAATAAAAAGGGTTTTCTCAGCAATTTAATGAATTGAATAATTTATTGCTTATTATAGCAAAAAAATTCCTCAAATAGTGTTTTCAGGCAGTTAAATATTGCATTATCTAAACTAAATAATAATATTAGCTTTCATTTAATTTATGTATCTGCAATAAAAGGGAATTAAATAAATAACATTATTGTAAATGAGTTATTATGGGAAATCTATAGCATTTAAAGTTTTATGTGAATCATTCAGTCTTAAAACAGCAAATTATTCTCCACCATTCACAAAAAAAAAAAAAAAAAAAAAAAGACAAGCAACGTAATTTTAATTCGAAAAAATGTAGTTCATTCCGATGTTCGCTCTGGAATTTACATATATATATATATAAATAAATTCCAGAGCTTGAGACAGCAAGGTTGATTATAATTAAAGTCCCACTTTCAAAACGCTTTAAAGAAAGAAGCACTCGTCACAATCAGTTCAAATTTGAACTGAAGATACTTGAAGAACGGTGAAACATAACATCAAAAAATAGTTCCCATCCTTGTGAAATATAGCCTTGCCGTGGTGGATGGGCTTTCCACTCACAGTGTCACAACTGAATGACTTGATTTCAAAAAACCGAAACAATCAAGCACATAAACACTACAGTTGATTTAATGTGTAACTCGTACCAAATACGTTGTCATTTCGATTCAAACTATCATTGGCAGCCGAATTCCCTTTCTTTAGGCTGCTTACAGAGCCGTTTATTAATACACCTTAGATTTTTTTGAGGCCATACGTTTCCCCCCCTTCTTCAAGTCTCTTCAGTTCAAATTTGAACTCATTGTGAGGAGCGGTTCTTTTTTTTTTACAGCATTTTGAAAGTGGGATTCTAATTATAATCACCCTGTATAGGGTGTCGGTGTAGATATGAAGGAGTAAACTGTTTGTAATGTTTAATAATATAACAATAACAATACGATTCTCCACAGCAACACAGAGCTCTTTTGAAGTTCTCCCTGCGTTATAGCCCTTATTAGTTTGAGAGAGTCTTTAAATACCTATTGTTCCCTGAAGTCCCAGTGAATAGATCTCTGTCGGGGGTCCTAAACCCTCGACCACATGGCAGTAGGTTTCCCAAGATCATTAAATCTAATTGGGGGGCTTATGATGTGGTCGTAGAACGATCAAGTCTTGTGGACATTCCGATGCCCAAAATGTGCTGAGCTAATTATCCATTGAAACCAACATTCTTACAGATTAGCTCATCCTGAAATTACACTGACCTCAGGGACTAATAAGCACCCAAAATTACATTATTCAAAAATAACACGTTAAATCAAAATTTAAAGATAAAAAGGAAAACGATACGTAATAAGTTATAGGTTATTATATACACATTAACATAACATAAAAGAACAGTTGCATTAGGAATGTCACCGAAGTTCCATAATTTAGTTTTTCAACCAGGAGGATTGACACTCGTATACAAGTTTTAGTTATGATGTAAAAATTTAACATTTGAACAACGGAGAAAAGAATTTTCAAATTTATAGAATAGATTTTTACAAAAGCTTATTTTTCTGCTTTATTCAAGTCATTATTCTCAGCATGTACTAAATTATATCTAAACCCTTTTTATGTTTAATATAACTCAGTTTTATTTTATTTCTCTTTTTAAGTTTTTATATCTTCCTGTTTTATAGTATTCAAAAAATTCCTCCAATTGTAAGTTTTTTAGACAATATCAAGCCAAATCAAATATCCAATATAGTCCTGTAAAAGATTAATATACAAAAAGCACAGTTATAATTTTTTTAACATTTATTGCATCCTGCAAAATGTCTGAGAATGTTTCCCTTTTCCATGTTTCAGAACAAAAAGAAAAATTCTTATATACCATAAATGCATTTTAACCAGTTTCTGTTTCATAGTATTCAAAATATTCCTCCCATTTTAAATTTTTTAGCCAACATCAGGACTACTACTGTGCCCAAACAGTAAGACCAATTATTATTTTTTTTTCAAAAACTATCTATTTCATCTTCCAAATTTATTTCATCGCCTTTAAAGTAATCCCTCCGGACACAATGCACTTATGCCAACTGTTTTTCCAATCCTCAATGCATGCTAAAAATCATCGGCAGGGATGGCCTTCAAAGCGCGCGCCGATTCACGTTGAATCGCTTCAATCGACTAAAACAGTGTCCCTGGAATGGTCTTTTTGAATTTAGGGAATAGCCAGACGTCGCTCGGTGTGAATACGGTGTATGGAACGATATGGGTTTCATTTTTGGCGAAACAGTCACCAAGATTCAATGCAGTGTGAGCTGGCGCATTGAGTTTTTTCGGTGCCAATCGAGATTGGACGCATTTGAGGCCCAAAATGGAATTGACCTATTATTTTGAAATTCCAACAACGCCAGTAAGGTCTCTAATAGTAAATCGATGATCTGCAAGCGCCAAATCTTTAATTTTTTGAGCTTCGTCGGTTGAGGTTGAGGGTCGACCAGAGGGCTCTTCGTCTTCAACGGGTTCTCTGCCTTCTTTGAACTGTTTGTACCACTTGTAAACATTTCTTTTCTATATAGGAATGCTCACCGAATGCCTTCTGCAGTATTCTATACGCTTCCGCAAACAAAATTGAATGCAGGTTCTTTGCTCAATGAATTCAAACATTTGAAAAATCGCCGGAATCCGTTTTAGCGTCTCACAAAACCAAGCGTCACTCAAACACTAAGGAATATTTTGACGTCAAATTTCAGACAGATGTCAAGGACAGTGCGGGCAACCTAAAAAGAAAAAAAAATTGAAATTCCATAAACCCTGGAAATTTTGAATTGAAAATTGGTCTTACTTTTGGACACAGTAGTATATCTCAGTTTTAATATCGTACTGTTCTATAGTATTCAAAAAAATTCCTCCAATTGTAAGTTTTTAGATAATATCAAGTCAAAACAAATATCCAACATAGTCCTGAAAAAGTTTATATACCAAAAATACAGTTGCAATTTTTTTTAACATTTATTGCATCCTGCAAACTGTCTGAGAATTCTTCCCTTTTCCATGCTGGAGAACAAAAAGAAAAATTCTTATATAGCAAAAACGTATTTTGTCGAGTTTTCCAACTAGACAAAGGGTTTATAAACAAATAGTGTGATACGATAACAGAAAAACGTCCGGAATGCAGTTTATGGAATAGTTAGGTGGAGAAAACGCGTTTCTAAAAATAAATTCGCAATCATTTTATCTCAAACGGGAAACAAAGCGATTTATTTCCTTTGTTTTCGGGCTCATCGAAAAAAAAAAAAACATCTCGATATTACAGAATAAAGTATTGCGAAAGCTTTTCGTTTACTGGAAAATTTTTCTTGTTTTGTTCTCCGAAGTAATCGATGAGCAATTGTAAATAAACGAATGATGAGGTTGTAATTCTTACATGTTGAGATGGCGAGTGCTTTATGTTACGCAGAATACAGATAACAATGCTTTTATCGACTCACCTGAAAATTTATTTAGGGTAGAGGTGTGCTATCTGACGCTTAGAAGAACAAAGTTTTTATTCCGTCTAGTGTAATGCATTACTGTTATATTTTGTAAATGTATTCAGTTTATGCATATTCATTTTTAAAAAGTATTCGTTTTTATTTTGATTGAAAAAACTTGAGCTTTAAATTAAGCATTTAGCATGAGAAACATTCTCATGCTAAATGTTTCATTTGAGCATAAAAATATGTTGTTGTTACTAATCCCTCTGGTGCAGGAAAGCCTACACCAGGTCCAAAGGACCGTCACAGGCGAAGTCCATGGCAAAGCTGCATATTACCCTTAGGATAATATGCAGCTTTACTTTTAAAGATGAAACACGAGGGCTGGCTAAACATCAAGACAACGCTCTACATAAATGCACTACAACGCTCTACAACGCTTGATATAACAGGACTTACGGCTTAAAGTGGATTACCGAACCACTACAAACAGTCATGGCACCGCAGGGACTCGAAACCGAAACTTAAGCCACAAGAGTGCCAGACCGCTAGACACTCAGCCATTCAGGCCCTCTTAAAAAAAGAAAATTTATTAAAAATCAAAAAATATAAATTTATTAAAATTTATTACAAATTTTCCATTTATATTTTTAGGATTACTAATCTCTAAAAAAATGCGAATTTTTGTGATATTTCAACTAATTACATGATTTGTTTAAATGCCAATTGATATTAATACCAGGAACAAGATGTAAGTTTATATTTCAAATTTGAATTTCATGATAATTATCTGCATCTGGACGCGACTTTACAAAATGAATTTCTGGCCTAATTTCTCAACATTTATCTGATACATTATATTATTTACGATACGAAACCATCCACATTTTAATGACGGTTTTTTATATTATTTTCCAAAAAATGAAATCAATTTTGTTTTCTATCACGTAAGTTTACACAAAGGTGGTGCATATTTTCTAAAATTAAATGAAATTTGAATAATGACATTTTGACAATCAATATCAGTTTATTAGTTTATAGATATGTACAAATTGCATTTTTTTAATTGAAATAAATATTATATGAATATTATATAGATATATTATAAAAAGTAAGAAGTCCTTATAATAACGTTTCCTCTTTCCGCAAAAGATCTTTTCACGATTTTTCTTGAGTGAACTTTGTAGGGATTTTCTCTGTTTTTTTTTATTATTTATAATTAAAATTATTATTATTATTTTATATTTTCTGGATTATTTTATTACATTACTTTTATTTTGGAATATTTTTTTCTTTCCTTCAAAAGATTTTTTCACATTTTTTCTTTAGAGAACTATAGGAATTTTCTATGTTATCCCTTTTTTTATTGATTATTTTTAATTATTATTTATTATTTTCATCATTGTTTTATTACATTTTTTTAATTTGAATAAACAATAAATGAATAACAGACGTAATATAAAAAGTTTATAAGTCTTTATAATAGAGTTTTTTTCTTTTCCTAAAAGTTCTTTTCAAACTTTTTTTAGTAAACATTATAGGGATTTTATCTGATTATTTGTTTTTTTATAATTATTGTTTTAATATTCATGTTTAGTTTATTAATTAAACTTATATGATTTGTGAACTAATATTAATATAACAGAAATTGTGATAAAATTAATGTTTTCTTGTACCTTAACATACTAAATTTATAAAATTACACTGTGATTTGTGATAAAACTATAAATGTCAAAAATGTTTTCATTGTTTTTCCTATAATAAACACCCAAAAATATATGAAATACTATGTATTTCATAGAAAGGTTTTCATTGCTGACCAGTGTTATCTAGGTGAAACCTTCTGTCCACTTATTCTCTAGTCTATTTATTTTCCTCAGAGAAATAAATGCTGATTTCCATAATCGTAATTGAATCCTCATCTTCTTTCATTATATAACACGTACTATTACTGAGCCATGAGAGTGGCAAAAAAACTTTATTTTATTCCATTTAAAAATACATAAATTCTTATTGCATCAGGAAATAAACAATTTTTATTGGCAAGATTCGTTCGTATGAAAAGAATCAAGCATGACCTTAACAAAAAATGCCAAGATAGAATTCTCATTAAAAGCACCCACACGTCACGTTTAAACGTGACGTGTTGCCACTTTTGCTGGAGGAATGTTAACAGCAGAAGGGTTTTAATTGGAACCATTTGAATTGAAAAAGCATCCGAGACAACCACTTTGCAATGAAATGTCAGATTTGCCTTTGTCAGATCTAAAGAATGATTTCTGTAATACAAAAAAAAAAAAAAAAAAATTAATGTCGTTTAAGTTTTTGTTGCATGATGTTTTCAACTGAAGTATCTCTTACCGATTCGACCTTGGGATCTCTATTGTAGAAAATGGCAGATCGCCATTTTTGTAGTTATGATTTATAGTTCCACATTTCTAGGCCGATGCCGCCTAACGGAGCCTTCTGACCTTAAGAGAAGAAATTTCTGATAGGTACATTTCAAAATGGCTGAATTATGAAGCCATGCACAAAAGACCAACAATCCCTTCCTTTGATATTAGTTAATTGGGTGCATTCTTTTTCGAATAATATCGAACAAAGAAAGAAGAATGGAAAGGGGATTTATTTATTAGATTGAGATGGAAGAAGTAGTTTTTGGTTCATGGCTCCGGCCTGCCCATAAGGAGGCCCGAATGGACAAGGGCCCATTGAAAAGCGGATTTCAAAGGGCCCATTCCACGCTTGGGTGGGCGTGGGTTGTCCTTGCATTGACTCGGTGGTCAGACTGAGAAGAGTTTGTTCAAAACGCGATGTCCACAAAGTACTTCAAAAATAAATGCATCTGTGGTGAAATCAGGACATTAATTCGCATTGTACAGGCACTGTCAATACGAAATTGCTTTAATTGTTTTGTATGAGTGGTGAAAAACAGAGTAATTGCTGTTTTCTATTTTATGTGAAAGATTAAGGTTAAGAAAGACCTATGGGAAATGAGATGACTGTGCAAAATTTAAAAAGGGGCACAATAAATGTAGAAATGGCAGTATCAGTTGTAGATATGTATTTTGAAGCAACAGAGTGGGGTATTATAGTAGAGTTGTAGTTATAACTGTATAGAGTTGTAGTAGAGTAATAGTAGTTGCAGTTAAAATTATATACTTATAGTATAACTGTGATATTAACAACTATTTACTTTGTTAATTCTTGGTTTTCTATTAGCAAATCATGAGATATTCACATGTGATTCAGGAACTGAGGATGGGGCCTTTTTAGGTTAAGTAAGAGGCAGATTATTTGGTATGCATTTTAACTTAACTTTCTTTTTTAATTTCTGTTAAAACATAGATATCTATAAAATAGACCCTGCTTTATAGTAGTTACATATTATTTACATTTATTTCTTTAAAACATTTTTCGATTTAAATGTCAAAGTGAGCAGCAAAACATAATTTTTTTTTAAAATTTTGTATATGTTTATAGATTTGAGGGAAAAAGTTTATTAATTTTTGTAATAATTAATTATTGCATTTGTAATATACGAATAAAATATTATAATTGAAACTTAAAATAAAGACGTTAATCACTAATTAAGATGGCTTAAAACTTATTTCTAATTATTCCTTGCTTACTTAATATTCTTCTTACTCCTTCTTCCGGTTCCTATTATAAGACAAATTCATCATTGTAAAGTAAAAATATAATCCTGTTTTAAGAAATATACACAATGATTTATAAGGACTTTTTTTTTTGAAAAGTGATTATTACGTCACAAACAGTTTTTTTTTTTTAATGAACATAAAATTTACTCAATTCCTCACTTAGTAGTTACCCTATAACTATCCTCCCCAGTGCAGAAGGGATTAGGTTCGAATAAGCTGGTGGTGTCCATTGCCAACACTGCTTTCAAGAACGAGAGGAGTGGAGGGAAATTGAAATGAATGCTGATTTTGTGGATTTCATTTTATAAGCTAAGCGATATATATATATATATATATATATATATATATATATATATATATATATATATATATATAATAATATATATATAATAAAAATTAAAGAAAATGTAGCAAAATAAGACAATGCTACAGGGAACTTGTTAGATGCCTAATGTATGTATTAAAAAAATCCATAAAACAACATTAACTATATTTAAATTTTTATGTTTCAAATGAATCCTACCAAAAAAGAATCACTAAAATTAAAACAAATTTTTAAAAATTGGTTCAAGTTCTTAAGTTCAAATTGCCTACAGTAATGAAACCTAAAATCATTCAAAAGATAAACGGCAACCACTGTAGAAGCAAACCAAATAGAAAACATATAGTTTCTTTTTCTTACCTACACACTTCACCCCGTTCCTAGTGCTCTGTAGCCCTCAACCATTTAAAAAGGGGAGGGTGGGAGCATCGGGAGCCTCATGTATCTCACGAACACCCCACCGATGAGTATTGAGAGAGGACTGCGCTTACCGGAAGTATTTTTTAGAGCTAAATGTCCTTCGTTGGCGAGTTGTATGGGAAACACCCGGAATATTCCCACCAGATAGTCTGCCTACTGATGCGAGATTCTTTAAACACATTGCCACAATCACCATGAAGTTTCCTCTTTTCTGAAATCAAACACCCCCAAAGTATTAGAATCACACCCTTCTTGCTCGTCAGTAGCGAAGCAGCACTACTAAGAAGGCAGTTGCAATATGCTGCCGAATAATATCTTTTTTAGGGAACACACACCTTCAAGACATTACAAACCGTTCAATTTCTTCCTACAAAATGATTGAATCTAAGTCTAAACAAATTTTAGCGATGTATGAATCACGGAAGCATAAAAATAAGAGATTGCGAGTCGGAGTCAGAGTCGGAAGAAAGGAACCGAGAGTTGGAGTCAGAATTGATTTAAAAATCCGCCTCTTTTATAAAATTTATTTTTTCCAAAACTCTGGGAACTCTCTAAATGAAGACTCCGTTCGTCAAGCACCAAATTCGGCATGAGCTTGACGATCGCCAAGGATAGATAAATAATTCATCATGGTAACCATACAGCCTTATCATATAGGGTTATTTTTATGATTACCATATTGCCCCATCAAGATTTAGTAGGGAATGGGTGGAAGAAGTCAGAGGTTTTATCTAAAAGTTGGTCATTTGGTCAGTCATTAAAACTTTGTACTTAAAATGTAAATTTTTTTTTTTTGCTTGTCTTAAGCTATTCTTTAATACTTTTTTATTTCCAATGAAAAGTTTACTGACAATAGACATCATTAAAAAATAAATACAAAGATCAAAATAGAAGCAAATGACGTCAGTTAATCCATCCACTTAAGTCTGGCAATCCAATAACGTTTCCCTAAATAAACATGAGGCAGTGCAGAACAGGAAGCAAAGTGAGACATGTCCATTTCTTCCTGGTTATCACGCAGGATAGTTTAATTCTGTGAAGGTGCTTGAGGAGACATTCGTGACCACAGAAAATTCGTAGAAATGCCACCGATTTTTCTCTAGGCCATTGAGGGATATCATGAATAGGATCGTACCAGGGCTTGTGACTGTTTCTAGAGGCAACACCTCTCAAAGAAGGAGAACCTAGGGGTCTTTTAATTATTTCTCTCTTGTTTTAGGACAAACCACCTGCGTTCCCTGCAGAACTCTAAGAAACTCACACTGAGAGCTAGACTGAAGGCCGTGTTTGTAGATCAGTTAGGCGTATCAGATGTCGCTCGGAGTGCACCACGAGGAAGTAAATCTACGTTGCACTCCTTCTTTAATACTTTGATACCTATTAATTTGGTGCTTTTATTATAGGATATATATTTTTTTGTAACCACGTTTAGAGTACAAGGTTATCTTTTAGGCGAATGCAAATACTACACCTTTAAAGTGGCAATAAATACTTCGCTAACGCAAAAACTGTGTTTATAGATATGAGTTCAATAAAGCAACAAATTGAGATGTTAATTTAATAAGCAAATTTTTCTAAACCCATTAGTAAAGATCATAATATATCAAATTACTTTAAAGAGTCAGGAACAAATAAATAAATAAAAATGGGTATAAAATTTTTTTATTTTAATAAATTTTTTAGCCGACTGCCCCATGCTTGGTAAAAACACATTTCTTTATTTTTTTATCCAACACATTTCGGTCAAAGGATGCTAAATCAGAACATTCTCAATTTCTTTATCAGCTTTGAAGTTGAAAAAGAAGAATCGATGATCTACAACGAGTGCAGTCTATTTGTGTCACAATGATGCAAAACAGTGCATTTCACAAACAAAAATGCCGAATTGAATGCGACTTGATGTGTGTCAATTTAAATAGGCCAAAAATCCCGAGACTGATCGACGGAAGCAGTCAACGCCAATTACCCTTTTATTTACACGTTCAGCAAAGACTGAACCCTACAATGTCCAGTCCTTTCATTTAGAGTTCATGAGTATAAAAAAGGCATTGCCTTTCTGAATGTCAGAGAGCCGGAAAATCATTTTCTCTGTCAATGAAAATGAGTCCGGACGTATTCTTTGGAAAGTTGTGTGGAAGAAAGGGTGTCTAAAATCGAAATCCACACGCAAATATTTATCGAAAAAGTAATTTAAACTACCACTATCCTCGTTATATAATTCTGGTAACGTTATATAAATATAGTAAAGTGATATTATGAAAGAAAAATAATATTCTATTCTAATATCTAAATCAAAATAAATGAATTCTATTAGATTTTTAATAATGTAATTTACACTTATCAATCAAGATGTCTTGAGGTAACTGACCAGGTTTAGAGCCAAAATTATTAAATAATGTGCCAAGAATTGGTTTGCTGGTCGCTCTATGGTCATTTTGTGCACACTTTAGGATAATTCGACCAGGACCTACAGTTTAACGGGGATTCCGACCCTAATAAACATCCATGCCACCGCCAGGCCCAATTGACCATTAGGCCCCATGCTATAAAATATTTTAATGCTATTCTTAAATTAGGTTTATAACATTGTTAAACGCGATAAAGAAAATATATACATGAATATTTTTTGTTAAAAATGAATTAAATTGCATTTTTGGGTAGTATTTTGTAAAATTAATTTTGTACTGTAATAATTGTAAAATTGTTTTCTTCGATTTTAAGTAAAAACTACTTACTGAATATGTATAATATGTATAACATATAACATCACAAAGACTTATATGTCTACATTTATGTACCTTGCACGCAAGGAACCAAAATAATGTTACTACCATAAAGTATAGCTCAGTTACAGACAATCGATTCTTTTAGAGCAAAAATTGCAAGTAAAACAATGAATGCTTTCAACAAGAATGTCAGTAACTCATGTCTTAATGAATATATTTAAAGTCTTTTATTTTTTGTTTTTAGTCTTTTTCTCTTTAAAAAATATATTTAAAATTTCATTAGTAACTGAACATTTTTATAACGTTTAGGACAGTTATCGTAGGACAATGTTGCAAATAATAGTAATTCAAAAATTCATTCATTAAACTATATCTGGATCAAAATCGATTGTTATATTTATTAAAAATTTGAATGATTTTTTTCAAAAAAAAAAATTTCTATTACATAACTTAACTGACATGCTACGTAATAGCTATTGTTGCATGTCCTAAGAAAAACAATGTCGTTGAACGGCATCTCTATTTTAATGTGATGTTAAATCTGAAAAAAAAAAATCATAAAATAAAAGATGGTGAATTGTAAATGATGAAACGGAGGCTTAAAACAAACGACAGGGAATTAGAAAGAAAAATAAAACTACAGTTGTAAACGAATCAAATTAAAAATTAAAAAAAATGTTCTACTATTACAAGATTCTTTATGAAGCATTGTTTTATTGAAATTATTTCCAGTGATTTCGTTTTATACTGGCTACGTATATGAAAAGGGAAATTACATTGCAAGGGAAATGCATGTTCATTTCCCAATTCTTCTAAAGCAGGGGTGGCCAACCCAAATGATCTTGAGGGCCGCTTTGGAAATGTATCATTATTCCGCGGACCGCCTATAAAATTATATATTCCCCTATTAGATTTAGACCCACTATGGACATTTTTTGGGAGTGAAAATGGAAACAAAATGAGTTATTATGTTTGTAACACTCAAAATGATATATAAAAAAATATATAAATAAAAATGAAGTAAGAAAAAAAACTGAAATCATTAAAAAATAGTTATTTTACTAGTGCGATATTTGTTTCTCCACTGTGTCACATCGATCTCAATTTGGATATTTCCACATCGTATTGAGTGTTGCGGCCGTTATATTTGAGCGTGTTTCATGTTTGGTCTATTTCACTTTAGAAAAAAAAACTATTTGCAGATGCAAGTTGAACTAAAAGAGCCAACTTCTTGTGGCAGATTTCTCAAATTGAAAAATTTCTCTTTTGTGACGTAAGTGTTATAAAAATCTATATTTTGATTCTAATGTATAAAAATATGTTTTAATTCAATATTGTATTGTAAGTCTACCAGTTCCATTTGGAGATATTCTGAGGCCGACTCGATTTCAGCATGAAAGGGAGATGAATATTTTTCAAAGATTTTGTTGTATTTGTCTAACTCTAAATTAGACAGTTAATTTTTGAATATATGGTTGCACAAATAATGTATTTTTTTAACACATTGAACTACTTTGACCATCATAAAATAAATATATTTTGTAAAAGTGGGATACATCTCATGGGCCGGGAAAATGTTCAAGGTGGGTCGCGGGTTGGCCACCCATGTTCTAAAGTTTGAAAATATGTGAAAATAAGACATATTTAAACATTTTAACTCTGATTTCTTTATAAGTTTTATTATTTTTACATCGGTGTACTTGTATTGTATATATTTCAATTTTCAATACACTAAAAACACTAACCACGGATTTTTTTTTTTTTAAACTGAGATTACTTCTTTTATATTTATCATATTCTTGTTTCGGTGAAGATAGTATTTTGGAAGCATTAAAAGAAAATAAAAATGTCGGTACATGTTGACCACAAAAGATATTCAAACCTGACAAAATAATCTTAATTTAAATTCGAGGTCGAAAGTAAATTTCAACATCACAATATTTCAAAACATCGCATAAAAATTCATTGCAAATTTATTTCCTGAATTCCAAATCCCCATAAAGCAAAATTCGCTTTGTTTTAAATGTGGTAGTGCTCCAGTTTTTTTCCAAATTTGAATATGTTGATAAAGAAAAAGCCAATGCTTTTATCCTTTGTTGTCTGCTTTTAAACTAATTTTCATACCACTAAAAAATTCAGTCCGAGGATAGCATATAGCGTATTTAGTGCATTTAAACACGTAAAAAAATTTTAAACCTTGACATTAGTGAAATTTAAACATCTCTGTTCGCATTTTACTTAAAGGTTTGGAATTCTTTCTTTTATTACTTTTCTGTTCTTTCCTTTTAAAATTCTCATTAAAACAAGATAAAAATCTCAATTCTGTAAAAATTTCAATAAAAATAAAAAGTAAGAGAAAATTCGCTAAAAAAAATAATAAGTGAAAAATAAAAATCAATAAGAAATAATACAAAAATAAAAAAAAAAAATTCAATAAAAAAATAAAAAATAAAAAATAAAAAAATCTATAAAAAATTATATGTAAAAAAAAAAAAAAACTTTCAATAAAAAATAAAAGGAAAACTTCAATGACATTACATTCAATTTCTTAAGTAACAACAAAATTTAAGAAGTAAAATTGATTTAAATATTATATGAATAATTTCCCTAAAATGCTGATTTTTCATTTTTCAATTGTTTATTTGTACTGAACATTTGATATTTCCGTAACATTTATGATGAGATCTTAATTTTTAATTTGAAAATGTATCAATAATTCAAAATTCAAATACAAGACAAATTTAAATTCACGAAATATAATTCCCGATTTAAACATCAGATTTAATTTTCTCTTGTTTTGTTTTTTTAGACAATGCCACTTTATTACTATTTACTTCAAATTAGATTGCCCGCATTTTCTGCCTTTAATCCGCATTTCTGTTTGCAATAAAATTAATTTTCTCCGAATAATTTAAATAATTCAGTAACAAATTTTGTTGTCTCTTGAAATGGATACGAAATGGAAAATATTTAGAAGCATAAACGATAAAGAATGAATAACAACTGTACTTCAGAATGGTGTGATTTTTAACAAAGCTTTATGGTTGTTGAACTTTAATTTTATTACCTTATTTGTTAAATGTTCAATTTGTTCCTTACTAAAACTACATTAAAATTTAAAAACAGTACCTATAATGAACAGTACCTCATTTCATTTAATTATATTATGTTGAACATTCCTTCTCTAATGATGTTAAATTAAAATATTGTTTTCAAATTCATTTTACAGAAAAATGTGTTTAAATGTATTTTATCAAAGAGCACTGTATTTAAAGAAATACTGAATAATTTCATTGATAAATAAAATGTTATTGATCCTATTGTTTAAGATTCGCCCTCAAGATGCTATTGTCAATTACAATAGATTAACAAAAATCAAAATATGTATTTTACTTTTGAACCATTCCTAAGTGGATGGGTGTTTGTAGTGGTTCGAATCCACTTTTAGGCAGAAAGAAGAAAGCACGTTTTAATTACATTTAAATGCCTTTTGGCGAAAGACCACGGTCTATTTGCCAGCTGCAGTAGAAGAAGAAAAAAAAACTTTTGAACATCAAAAGCATTTATTTAAGCAGAAAGAAAAACACTTTAATTACATTTAATGTTTACATTAAAACATCAAAATTTAAAAACACTACATTAAAAATTTAATCCATTAATCAATCAATAAAGTGGCGTGAACTCAGAGGTGGTGAAACAGGTGAAGTTCAGTGTATATTCAACACAAAAATTAAATCATCTTAAACCTTTAGAGAACTGAAGAAAAAATTAATATGAAAGAATTATTTGATGGGTACAACCTACTAGTTATACTGCATATTCGGATATTTAAAGCTTTTTATTATTGTTGTTTTAATGCATCTGGCAATACAGAGACAGTCAATCTTTATGCCATATGCAAGGGCTACACCGCTGTGACTCATTCAGCTCCACAAATTGGCGTAGTGTAGCTTGAAGATAGGCTACGGACGCCAGTCACACCACCCCCACAACGCTCTACGATCCTATGAAATACTATAAGACCTACGGTTTAAAGTGGATTCCCAACCCCTACAAACATCCATGGCACAGCCGGGACTCGAACCCGAAGCCTGGGGTATCGAGCGCCAGAGGCCATCGGCACTCAGCCGCTCGGCCATCAGAAATACACGGTCTTTTAAAAATTTTAAAAAAAGCACATATGTGTATTTAAAGATTTTAATTGTTCATGTGAATATTTTTAATGAGAATATTTAACGTAACCACTCCTTTCGTAAATCTCGGCAACACCTACTGCAAGACATCAGCTGCGCCCTCTTTGTACTAACTTCCCCAGTAGGTTAAAGGTCACGCCCTTCCTTTTATTTTGTAAATAACTTTCTAATATTTGTTCGCATGTAGCCAAATATGAAATAAATATTTGTAAAAAATAGTCAAATGAAATTGCTAAAACTGGTTCCACGTAATTCAGTCTTTTTCCCCTTTCTCAATGTTTTTAGTAAGAAAGTTGGAATGTTTAATATTTTTAATGAGAATTTTTTTATTAGTAAAAATTAATTGTAATTCTCTGTTGTCAAAACTATTTTTTTACTCTTATATCTCCGAAATAACTCGGAATCAATAGTGTTAAAAATTAACATTAGAACCTACATGAAAAACTAATTTATTAAGTTTTTTTTTCTATTTATTTATTTTTTTTTTTTTTTTTAAAGTTTCTGTCATGTGCAAGATGCTACTGAGCGATTCTCTGAATAGTACGTAATTTATCATTGCTCTAAAATAATTGAATTAAAAAAATAATTAACTTAAATTTAAAAATTAGTAAAAACTGGAAATACATGAAAGATTCTCTTTTGTCACAATAACGCAGTCATCTGAAAATTTTTTTTAAAATTTATTTATTGTTATTTACTCCTAGTTCAAATGAAAATAATTCCTAAGCATTTAGATGAATATTTTTTATAATACATATTTTGTTAAAACAATCTTTAAACAAACCAGACATTAAATATTCATTTCATATTTCACATACCCTTTCAATGTTTAATTCTTTTGAACTGAATTGATTCGATAAATGTGATATTTTTTTGATGTTTCATTTCAATAAATACAAATTAACTTTACATGACGAGTGTTCTTATTTCCCACCGAATAAAAAAGAATATTTAATTAAATATTTCTATAAAAAATATCAGTATATTGTGTATTCGTAGAGGAAAATATGTTCACACATGATAAATTGAAATTCGGGAAAGATGTTTAGTTTTTTACATTTGTTTTTATTCGAAATAGTAAAAATATTTTAAACTTTTTTTTTATTGGAAGATGATGGGCATCTTAAGCAATAAAAAACAGCATAAATACATTTTCCATGTTTAATAAATTTTGAAGAGGAAAGAATTAGCGACCGGATTTATTTATTTATTACTGGCTTAACTAGTTATTGGCCCTGCAACATTCTTGACAAGAAGCCAATGATAAGAAATGTAGGATCCGCCATTTTCAATGTCTATTTGATGAATATCGTAACAAATAAAAGAACTGATGGTGGAGAATGATGGCCGAGCGTCTAGGTCTTTGGCGCTCTGTGTCACAGATTTCGGTTAGAATCCCGGGGGTGCCATGGATGTTTGTTGTGTTTCCACTTTAAACCGCAGGTCCCGGTCTAATAGGAACATAGAACGCGTCTGTAACCTATCTTCAAGCTACGCGTGCCGCCTGGGAAGTGCCAAATATGTAACAGCAGTGCAGCCATTGCTTAGGGCATAAAGATAACTGCCTAAGTATTTTCCAGCTGCATTAGAACAACAACAGAAGAGAATGATAAATATTTTTTGCATGCAACTTAGAGAAAAACTGATATTTTGACAATTATTAAAAACTGAATGTTCCTTTATAACATTAAAAATATTTCAGGGCGATTTATCAATCACTTTCTTAAACTAATGATAATTTAATATCGATTTTTTAACTACTATCTACTAAAATAAGTATTAATTGAATTGAAAATGTTGCATGGATTGTAAACCTGCTAACAGCTCGAACTTACTTTAAATGCGCCGTATGGAATGAATATGGGTATGTAAATTTATGTAATTCAAATTACCACTACAATGCAAACACTACTACCAAATAGCAAACAGTACAATGAATTCACGTAGATGGGTTCCCATATAAATTGAGAAGGATCGATCCATTAAAAAAGCAAAAATTTTTCATTCCATTCTCTCCCGAAACAAACATTACAATGAAACAACAGGAATTTTTTATTTCATTAAATATTTAAATAAACAAGTAACCTCTGCAATATTAAAAGCATAGAAACAAAAGCACTGCTGAATTATTCATACTCAAAACATACATATTTTCACTCGGATTTTCATGAAGGGGTGATATAGTATACTAATTAATGAAGGGATGATATATAATATTATTTAATAAAGGGATGATATACTAGTTAATGAAGGTATGGTATATTGTATAATATATTATACATTATATTATTATAGTAATATATAATATAATATATTGTAGCCTAATGTTTTTTATTACAGCTGCAATATACTAACAAACATTTATTTTCATTCGGATTTTCATGAAGGGTGATATAGTATATTAATTAATGAAGGCATGGTATATTGTATAATATACTATATTATACATTATATTATTATCGTAATATATATTGTAGCATACTTTTTTATTACAGCTATAATATACAAACAAGAATTTATTTTCACTCGAATTTTCATGAAGGGGTGATATATTATAGTAAATATTGAATGGGTGATATCTTATATTAATTAATGAAAGCATGGTATATTGTACTATATATTATATATTATATTATTATATAATATAATATATTGTAGCTTAATTTTTTTATTACAGCCGAACAAACATTTATACATGAAACAAACATTTATTTGCTCTCGTGATTTTATATTAAATCTTTAAGGGGCATATATTATATTAAATCTTGAAGGAGTGATAAATATTTTATATTAATTAATAATAAAGGTATGGTATATTGTATATTATATTATGCATTATATATCGTAATCGCAATATATCATAATATATATATCGTAATATTTAATATAATATATTATAATTTTTTTTTATTACAGTTATAATATACTAACAAACATTTAAAAATGCAATAACGTTATTTTAATTAATATGTAAGTAAAAGTATAACATTCAACATAATTGATTCATGAAAACTGGGGAAAAAAGTAGTTCCCATTTCTTTGCGAAACTCTACAATTAAGCTGAAACAGAAACTCAATGCTTACTTAACTGAATGCTCTTACGAACAAGCAAACAAGACCTAATATCTATTGAGAGTACAAAAGGCAAAAGCCACTTCAACAAGACCAAAGCAAGATCTAGAACTAATTAATACTTTCGCCATCGCTCGACCTCAATTTGAGAAGTCATCGCAGCAAAACATTCATTTTCTCTCTTTTTTTTTCTTGAGAGGGAGGAAGACCTTCTTGCCACTTGTCACCCTTCCAACAGGGTGGGAGGGTTAGATTGAAAACCAAGAAGCAAGAGTCGGCGTTCCGGAACCGTGCTCTGTTATTCCGGCCACTGTTCGGCGGATACAAAGGAAGTACAAGGTAAAGCTGTGATCGTTTTTGGCGGGGAGTCGCTCCTTTGTTGGCTTTGTCTCTAATGGAAAGAAGAAGTTGAGTAATTTGAAATGCGTGTGCTGTTTGTTTGGGGAGAAAAAAAGAGGCATTTTGAGTAAATACTTTCCCAGTCTCAGGCTTCGTCTCCTGTTTGGAAATTAAAGTTTAATCATATTTTGGTATTATTTATTTTTCAGTTTCTAGTTTCAGTAAATCTAGATCAAATTAAGCAATAAAAAAAATAAATAAAAAATGTTTGAATTCTAAACATCCCTGATCAGCCCAGGTTTAAAGCTGTTGCCCTTTTCAGACTCTCTGACAGGCCATGATTGTTTGGCTAATGATCTGTTTCGAATGAAAATATTTGCAAGCCCAAAATGCATGCTCTGCAATCTAGAGAAGACATGGATTCATCTCACCTTCCTGTCTGCCCTGCACTTGTTTCCTCTACTGTGTTGGGTCATTACTGGGAAGGCTAGGGCCCTTATGGGCTAAACATGTCCCTATGTGATTTCCTTCGTTTCTCGTTATTGTTTTCATGTTTCTTGTATTCTTTTTATTTTATTGCTTATTGTAGCCTGCCATTGGAAATAAAAAAAATGTTTGAATTTTCGCAGCATTTCCGAATTATGTTTTATAAAAATTTTAAATTCTTAATGAAGTTGTCGAAATGAAGTAAAAAAGAACTAAATATCTATTGTCTATTAAAAGCATTCAATATCGATATTAACTAAAATGTAAAGTAAATAATAAATAAATATTAAAGACTCTAAAATACCTTTTGAAATTTAAATAATTACTTTTTCAACAAGTAGTCAAAGTGAAGCGGAAAAAAAGAACTAAATATCTAAAGTCTATTAAAAACATTCAGCATCTATATTAACCACAATGTAAAGTAAATAATAAATAAACATTAAACATTCTAAAATACGTTTTGAGATTTAAAAATTAATTTTTCCAACAAGTAGTCAAAGTGAAGCGGAAAAAAAAGACTAAATATTTAATGTCTATAAAAATATTTAATATCTATATTAACCAAAATGTAAATATTAAAAATAAATAAGTAAATAAGTAATATAAAAATATCTAATAAAAGTATTTAAAGTAAATATAAAAGGTAAATTTCTATTAAAAATTATAATACTTATATGATCATTTAAATAAATAATTAAACAATAAATAATAAAAATAAAAATTCCAAAAATTTTTTTTTTGTAATTTAAATACATATTTTTTTGTACTATAACTGAGTCATTACATTCATACCAAAAGTGCTTTTTGAATAGTTTAACAATTGCAGAATGCATAAACTACATACACTGTTTTTCAAATTAAATATAGCATTCATTTTTAAGATATTAGAAAGCTATTAAGCTATTTTGAATTATTGCCAGAAATTCATTTGTAATTTTAATTTAGGATAAAAGTATATTCAAAATCAATGAAATTATTATCAAGATCTAAACTTTATTAAGAATTAATGTACATTAAAATTTTGCAAGAAATTTTTAAAAGAAACCTTGGGTCTTATAAACTTTTAAAAATCTTTCTATTTCAGTAGTTCAAATATCAATTCCTGCTTTAATTAAAATAAAACTTAATACATATAATTTTAATTAGAATTTCAATAAAACATATTATCTCTTTTTTTATCTAAACATAGTTTCAGTCAAATAAAAAAAAGAATAGAAATATATCATTTGAAGTAGTCATGCTATTATTCATGTCTTATAAACTAAAAATTTATAAACTTATAAAAAATCTTATTTTTTACAAACTTATTAAGAAATTATTTTCTACTTCAATTGTTCAAATATCAATTTCTGTTTTAACTAAAAGGAAATTTAATTAATATAATTTTAATTAGAATTTCAATGCCCCAGATTATTTCATTTTTTTTTATCTAGTCATAATACAAGTCTTATAAGTCTTATAAATTAAAAATGTTATAAACTTATTAAAATATTATGTCTTATAAACATCAAAAATTTATTTTGCATTTTCAATGACTCAAATATTAATTCCTGCTTTAACTAAGATAAAATTTAATAGATATAATTTTCAGTAGAATTTCAATATCACATATTATTTTTTTTACTTTTTATGTCATAGTTTCAATCAAATAAAAAGAAAGAGAAATATATTTGTTGAATTAGTCATGCTATTACTCATCTCTTATAAATTAAAAATTTTATAAACTTATAAAAATCTCATGTTCTTACAAACTTTTAAAATTTATTTTTTATTTCAATTGTTAAAAAAAATTAATTCCTGCTTTAATTAAAGTAAAATTTAATGCATATAATTTTAATATCACACATTATTTCACTGCCTAGTCATAGTTTCATAGTTTCAATCAAATAAAGAAGAAGATAAATATATCATTTGAATTAGTCATGCCATTACTCATGTCTTATAAACATATAAAAATCTTTCATGTCTTATAAATTTTTAAAAAATTTATTTTTCTATTTCAATTTTTCAACTATCGATCCATGCTTAAACTAAAATAAAATTTAATAGATATAATTTTCAGTAGAATTTCAATATCACACATTAATTCATTTTTTATGAAGTCATAGTTTCAATCAAATATAAAAAAAGAGAAATATATCAGTTTAATTAGTAATGCTACTGCAATTAAAAAATTAGTTAAGGTTTTAAACAAGAACACCTAATATGAATTTTTAGTAATTATTACAATAAAACACGCAATATAATGCTGAAAAATCCTCCATTTAAAAAAAAAAAAAAAAGTCTATTGATAGTTATTTTTATTTTTATATTTCTTTTGTCTTTCTTAAGATTTGGTTACATCATTTCCTGAGTTAACAGAGTTGTGATAGCATTTCTGTCTTCGCATAAAAACGGAACTTTGCATAATTAAACTCTAATGATGCAATTCTCAAATTTTCCTTTGTGATTTTCAAAATAAAAAAATAAATACTCAATTTGTGTTTTGCACGTTGATGACATTTCCTGTTTCATGGTGACTGTTAGTACAACAAACGTTCAACTGTGAAAGATGGTGTCACATTCACTTCCTCCTTGTAAACTTTACAAGAGAATTAATGTTACACATCTTCAGAAGAGGGACACGGACATGTGGATAACAGCAAGGTTAAGGTAAATCTAGCGACACTACGTTCGTTAATTTAACGATTTTTCTCACGGAATTAAGTAAAAAACGGTAAACATTCTCCCTTTGGGAGTGATAGTTTACTGTAAATAACAACAGTTGATGCGCAAATCACTTCAGGTAACCTTCGAGTTTATTGCACATATTTATGGGAAATTATCACGATATTTGTCTAAGTTTATGCACAATAACGAATCTGTGAAGAAATGATAAATTCAACCTTGATCGTTGGTATGCTTTAAAAACAACAGCTTTCAACTTCTTCAAGGACTTCCAAGCGTGCATACGCCTCAGATTTCTTGAAATTGTAATTATTTTCATAGGAGCAAAAATGAAAATGAGGTGGATGAGTATTAACTTGAAATTTTCACAGCTCGAAGAAAATGCATGATAGGTTATTGCACATCAAATGATTCATTATTGTGATTGTCTGGAGCTTGAGGTGGCTTGGTGGTTAGCGCTTTGGGCTTTTGATCTAGCAGAGCTGAGTTCAAAAACTGATAAGCGAATCGAGTTTTCTGAGAAGAGCAATATAAATTGAGAAGCTGCTCCATTGAATTTGAGGTTGTGGGTGTGGGGTAGAAATCTCCAGATGAATTTCGGAAGGGCGTATTCTTCCTAAGTTGTTCTAAATTAGAAATAGTCATTAAATGATGTAAATGTTTTAAATCTAAAGTTGCCAAAATATTCAAAGTATTCTTGAACCGTGCTTGAATAGTATTGTCTAGAGTAGTAAGAAGACAAAGAATATATAATATTCTAAATCCTGTAATCTACTATTATTGAAGTTCATGAGTAAAAGTGTAAATATTATTTTCCCTGGGAATTAATTTGTAATAGTGTTTTTCAGGGAGTTAGTTTGTATTATATGAAATTAAAATAATACGTTTTTAATAAAGTTACATTTATCCTAATGATTTGTTTAAATAATAGTAGCAAGTGAATATTTAATGATTGGCGAAGGACTTTGTGAGTTACATTGTACCGCAAAAGCCTTTAATCAAAATCATTGTTTCATGACATCTGTCATTTGTTTTCACATATTTTTACAATTTTTAGGTTAACCTCCCTTATTACGCATTATAACTATTTTGTTAATTCCATCCGCTGAGCGAAATCAATTGTTTTCTTCAGTTGAATATCAGCCCAACATTATAAAAGTAGATGTAAAAAGTTATTTTCAAGCGAAGATCGAGTTGCGATTTTCCAGTTGTTGATGCAGCCAAATGAAAACGAAAAGTTGCAATCACGTTAGCTGCAAAATAGTTTAAGCACTACAAAATAATCCTGTTAAGAAGGTAATGCTTATGAAACAATTTGTCAGGGCGAATTTTATACTAATGTTGATTTTTAGAGGAAAAAAAAAAAAACTGTGGACGTCAATGCAAAGATTATGGAGAAAAACTTAGACATATTTCTTATAACAGAAAAGACACCATAAGATTACGGTATTAAGTTTCCAAATCTACATTATACCGAATTTTGAAAAAAAGGCAAACACATGAAACGAGGAAATCCATGTCCATTTTAAGATCATACATATAGGAAACGCAAAGCTTCGTATCCAAGAGATTCTACCTATAGTTTTAAAACGAGGGGCCTGATGGTTGAGGGACCAGTGCTCTGGCGCTTGGTGCCACATGTTTCGAATTCGAGTCATGGATGTTTGTAGTTCTCGGAATCCACTTTAAAACCGTAGGCCCCGGTCTCATTTGACTGTAGAGCGTTGTGGGTGTATCACACCTTCAAACGTCTACCACACTACAAACGTCTACTCTTCAAACGTCTACTTTCAACGTCACCTTTAAACGTTGTGGGTGTATCACACCATCACCCACGGGGCACGTGTATGAAGATATGATACGGACTCGCGTCCGTATCACGCCTTCAAGCTACACGTGCCGCGTGAGTAGTGCAGCCCACATTTTGCTGCTCACAAAGAAATGGTCGATACGACACAGTCCTCGAAGTAATAAAAAAAAAAGGTTTAAAATGTTGTAAACGAAACTATTGAAAAATCCGAAAACTATCAGCACAATGATACTGAAAATTAATAATTTTTTGATAATAAATGTTGCATTCTATACTTATTTTATTAATTTCGTGACTTGCTACTAGTATTATGGGACAGAAGGCGTATTTTTAAATAGAAAAAGAAAGCTAATATGTGAAACCCAGTATGTACTCACATGTGCAATATTCACCTCATTAGTCCCTGAAAGCAGTGATACGGCCCACATGATCTGCAATAATTGGTCTCCCGTTCCACCGTGAGACCTTCGTGGAAAATAATGGGCAATCGCATTTCAGGGAATGAATACAATTGGGTTCCAATGTGAGACCTTTGGTGATTTTTGGTGATGCTTTTCCAATGCGAGAGTGAAGCTTGTTAGACGTTATCTGAGGCGGTGGTCTGCGCAGTGCTGAATGGCCTTTTTTATATGAAACACCCTTTATAAAACAAATGATAAATTAGCTTCATTAAGTGCATGTAACTGGAAGTCAAAGGCGTGGTTTTAACTTGTGCTTTGTGCTTGGAAACACGCTTCATTGGAGATATTAATCATAATATATTTTTGTAACTCCTCTGCGTCGAAACAAAATGTGACTAAGGTGACTCATGTATTAAGAAATTCAAGACCTTGCTAAATTTTAGTGTATAATATTACATCCTTGTAAAATTTTAGGTAATTCAAAGTAATTAAAGCCAATATGAATTAAGAAACTATTTGATTTGAAAATTTTATAAATCAACTTTATTTCAAAAGAAATGTTTGTTAATATCTATGCAATATGAGCCAAAATCGATATATCATATAATACAAGTTTTACTACGTTTATTAATGAATAAATACATTTATTAATTACATTTCATTAAATTAAAGCACATACTGTAATTACAGGTGGTACAGTTTTATTAACGTTTTTTTTTTTTTTTTCTTTGCTCCACTCACCCATGTGCCTAGAGCTAAGTACCCTCCAGGGAGACATTTTTACGTTTATTAATGAATAAATACATTAATTAATGCATTTATTAATTACGTTTCTATAAATTAAAGCGCATCTTGATTATTACTTCTTATTACTTATTTCTTTGCTCCACTCACCCATGTACTTAGAGCTAAGTACATTACCAGTTAGACGTTTTTCCCTACGTTTTATTAATGAATAAATACATGAATTAGTACATTGATTAATTATGTTTCAATAAATTAAAGTGCATTCTTATAATTACAGGTGGTACAGTTTAATTAACATTTTTTTCCCCACTCATCCATGAATCTAGTGCTATGTAATCTACTGCCAGTGAGAAAGGTGAGGGAGGAAACATCGTAAACCTCATGTAGATCACTAATAGCACACCAGCAGATGTTGAGGGACCGACAAATGTAACAAAAATATCGATGAAAAGTAGATTTATTCGCAGTGGTTTTTGAATTTATTACACATGCAGATTTCTTCTATTAAGTAGAATTATTATTACAGAACTTGCCATATTCAGAAGCTATAAAAAAGGACTGTATGACTTAGTGCGAAGCAACAAGTAAATCTTTAATAATTAAGAAGAATATTATTTATTCCATTAAAATTTACAAAATTCAAAAAATATCAAAAAGGGACTTAATCACATTGGCTTCTGAGCGATTCGATTCATATTATTGATTCAGAAATAAAACTTAATTAATTGTATTCAGTATTTATTGACGTGGAAAAATCTATAAAATAGGCGGGTGAGGGGGTATCGGTTCAGGATTGAAGCCAGTTTCCAGTTAGAAACTTTTTCTAAACGTCCAGTTTCAAATGTCATCGTCCAGTTTCATATGTTAATAAATTCAAAACTATACATAATTTAGACAATCTAAGTATAACGTCATGCAGAGGAAGAGTAAAAGATTTTAGTGAGAGGGTGTATAACCACACGGCATTAGTGGGGAGCGGGAGGGGACGAGAAAATTGACCTTGAATTCGACAGTGCGCTAAGTTATCGCTGTTATATCTCGGGATCCAGTTGTGATCAAGAGCTCATATGAAAGGTCTCATCAAGATCTACCTCTGTCTTGTGGATATAATATTAAGGTCCTACTATGATGCGCTCTGAGTTGCATTGAATCTGATAAAATCAAATGCGGTTGCTATAATCTAATGAAATTGCTACAAATTAGTAAAGTTACTATAATGTGGTGATAATCTAGTAAAGTTTCTGAAATCTAGCGATAATCTAGTAAAATTGCTAGAATCTAATGATAATCTAGTAAAATTGCTAGAATCTAATGATAATCTAAAAAGTTGCTAGAATCTACTGATAATCCAATAAAGTTGCTAGAATCTACTGATAGTCTAGTGAAATTCCTAGAATTTAGGGATAATCTAGTAAAGTTACTAGAATGTAATCTAATGAAATTAATAAAACCTAGGGATAATCTAGTAAAGTTTCTAGAGTCCAGGGATTATCTAGGGAAATTGCTGGGATAATCTACTGAAGTTGTTATAACTTGCAGTGAAGCTGCTCATTCTTTGTGGTGATAATCTAGTGGAGTTGATATAATGTGATGATAATCTAGTAAAGTTGCTAGAATCCAGGGATAGTCTAGTAAACTTGCTAGAATTTAGGGATAATCAAGTCAAATTTCTAGAATTTAGGGATAATCTAGTCAAGTTATTAGAATATACTGTAATCTGCAGTTTTAACCATTCAGTAGTGAATTACGAAATTCAAAGTACCGGAATCACGAAAAGAAGAAGAGGAAAACTGCTTTTTGCATCAGACTTTGACAAAACAACATAAAATCCAGTTAGAACAACTTGTCGACCACTTCCTTTGTGTTGCCTCACAAGTTCTGGGCGAGACAAAGGGAGACAAGTGTCCAGCACACACTTTCTGCTCCACTGGGTATCGGACTTCACAGAAGAACACGCTTTGGGTGGACTCTTTAAAAGCCATTGCACAAGACTCATTTAGACGGACAATTGCAGTCGCCTGAATGGAGCTCATTTTATCGACATTGCTTCACACCATTTATTTTTATAAGTAGAAGAAAGTAAATTCTTGTTTCAAATCTTTTCCAACTGTTTCTCAAGAGTTCTGAAATACATCCCTGAAAACAGAGTGGGACATGACAAATAATTGATAAGCTTGTTGCAAAATGTTACTTTTTATTTTCAGTATCAAACGTGATTTATAGACAGGTCAGCTGGTTGAAAGAGAAGAGATAGAGACACAATTTTTGTTTTGAATTTATTGTATTTTTATATGGCGTGTAATCGAAAATCAACAAAACTTTCAATTAGATTTTTTTTTTTTTTTTTAGATTTAAAATTGAAAGTTTCAATAAAAACTAATGCTAAAATTAAAGAATAAATGCCAAAATTAAATTGATTTCATAATTCTGTACTTATTCTTATGCATGTTCAGAGTTCTATGTTGTTACTTATAATACATTATTGATTTATTCTTTGCTGTTATTTGTGAAAGTTTTATTTTAAGTTCTTTATTTAATGCATCTATTCATTTATTGCCTAATTTGTATTTTTTTCATGGTGACAGTTTAATATCGTATAATATAGAATATGCTTCATAAAAAGAATTAACTGTTGTTTACAGATAAGTAACTGGTAAATGTAGGTTAAAGCTAACCACTAACTTGTCAAAATATTCCCTGGATACCTCGTGCACCAGATATCAATTCCTTCAACTTTATATATATATATATATATATATATATATATATATATATATATATATATATATATATATATATATATATATATATATATATATATATATATATATATATATATATATATATATATATATATATATATATATATATATATATATATATATATATATATATATATATATATATATATATATATATATATATATATATATATATATATATATTTATATATATATATATATATATATATTTATATATGTTACAAGCAGAACCCAGCATACATTGTCCTGTCAAAAATAAAGCATTGCAGAAAATTACATATCGCGAATATATTCTCCATGTTCCGATATATGTGCATTCATTTTCATGGATATCGTTTGAACTGTCTATAAAATGAAATGCCGCAGCACCCTCTGGTGGCAAATAACAATAAAGTGGATAGCGTGAACCTATTTTCCAAACTCGAGTACATATTGTTAACAATTTTCATAGCAATGAGTTGAACGGTATAGAAGTGGATAGACTTCAGCACCATCTAGTGGAGACTTACAAAAAAGAAGATAGCATAAAAACATTCTCCGTATTTTATAATGCACACAAAAATTTCATCAAAATCGGTCAAGCCGTATAGGAGGAGTTCAGTGAGAAACAACAATAAAGTGGACAGAATTATATGATATATAGATATATACATATAATTCTGCTGTACATGTATATGTATATATACCGGTAAGAGCTGTAATGTACTATTACGACAACCTTTTTTATAGCGTCATAAGTAGATATATATATCTATCTTCAGTTTTAGCATCATTTTTTTATTATTTTGTATAATTATTAATAATAATTATAACCAAATCACTGAATTAAGTTTATTTCATAAACAAAATGATGGCTGCAGTAAAACGTAATCATTTTCTGATATCTAGTATATGCTTATAAGATACATTTTATCTTTCGTGTCGGAATTTCAAGTTTTCGTTTTTGTAGAAAAACACATTATGAAATCGCATGTAGTGATTCTGCAAATATTTCGCAAAGGGTCTCAAGGGAAATATGTAAAAAGATTACAAAAGTTTTGTTATTTTCTGTGAATTTAGGTTGAAATAATGTTCACATAATTATGTTACGTGTAAGATGATTCATTATTTATAATTTTGCATTGTCTTTCGATCCTTTTCCAGTTAAATAAATACCTGTTTAAATAAATTCCGTTGTTTGCATCAAATACCTAATTGGGAATTTTTTTATTCAATGATTATTTTAATATGAATCATGTTTAAGTCATAATATTAATAAGACAATTTGAAATAAATACACAGACTATCCATAAAGTCTTGCAAAAGCTAATGAAAAGATGAGTGAGATTACAAAATAAGACGTGTAATTTTAAGTTTTTTTTAGCCTCATTTAATTAATATCTATATGGGCGCTAATAGTTGCCCGAAGTACATCAAGATGGTGCACGGGTTTTTTTTTTGCCATACTCACTGCAGCATATTTCTTGAATGGAGACAAAACCATCAGTGATACTCTATTTTTAAATTATTCAAAATAGACATTTCGTTACTTTTATTCGGTTAATTACTCAATTTATTGTTTTGAATAAATTTAGCAGTAATAATTTACTGTTTAAGTTTATTTCTTCAATTTTAACAAAATTTCTTCAATTTTGTTTTGTTTTGTTAAATATATATTTCCTCAAATAACAAAATTTATGGTTTAAAATAACAAACTGGATACCTGGCACACACGCACACACACACACACACATACACACATATATATATATATATTATATGTGTTTGAAGTGGTCTCTGAATGATTTAGATTCACAATTGGATCCAGTAGGGGACGCTACAATTGATATAATTTTTCTGTACGTGTGTTTGTCATTGAACTCCTCCTAAACGGCTTGACCGAATTGGATGAAATGTTTTGAGTGTGTTTGACAAAACATGGAGAATGTTTTTATGACATTCACTTTATTGTAAGTTACCACCAGAGGGTGCTGCAATTCGTCAACTTCTATACTGTTAAACACATTTCTATGAAAATAAGTAATAATGCATTTGAGTATGAAAAATAGCTTTGCGCTATCCACTTTAGTGTAACTTGGCAACAAGGGGGTGCTGCAGCATTTCATCTTATATGTCGCCCAACGATATCCTTGAAGATGAGTATGCACATACAATGGAACGTGGGGAACATATTCGCGATATGTAATTTTCTGCAATGGCAGGACAACGTATGTCGGGTTCTGTTAGTATATATATAAATACAATACATGAATACAAAAAATAAAAAGAGAACAAACAAGGAATGAATTATAAACATGATTATTTTGCATGCCAAAAGCTACTTCTGGTATTCGCTATACCTTATGTAACAAAACCATCATAGCATACGTAATACAAATGTATATATACATTATTGCATCGTAAGGACCCGTAACTTATTATTCTACAACCCTATATAGAATCATCAACAAATGTATTATTTATTTGTTGAAATTTTTTTTATTGTTATTTTGAATAATTAAGTAATAATAATTTACTGTAGGAGCCGTAACTTATTATTACGACAGCCCTATATAGCATCATGAACAAATATATCGTTTATTTGCTGAAATTTTATTATTGTTTTAAATAATTTAATAATAATAATTTACTGTTAATTAAAACAAAATTTCTGGATTAAGTTTATTTTTGATGCGAAATAAAGTCTGTAAGTGAAATTTATTGTAATTATTTTCTGATAACTAGTTTATTTACAAAATATGATTTGTTTTGTGTCGGAATTTCAAGTTTTTATGTTTTCCTCTTTAAAATTTGTGGAAAGACATATTTTACATTAAAAATCGAATTTTCAAACATTCTTTCAGCAAAAAAAGGCTTAAACAACTCACGCATTCTGTTTATAGCGGATTACTTCCTGCAAAGACATAACAGTGAAATGTCTTCCTGCATAACTCCATCCAGCGGGATAATAATCTGTGGGATTTGAAGGCCGAAGCGAAATGATGTTTGTTTGTCGTCCACAATCGACAAAAAAAAAGTGATGAGCAGATCCTTTGTGCCCTTGCCCATTGAAAAGCATTGTGAATGCTCGTTGCAGCCGGTTGAGTGGTGAAAGGGTTCAAAGGATTTTGGCGAGAGATTATCACCGATTTCAATAAACTCGAATTAGAAAAACGGAAATTTTTCTCCTCGTTACTCTCATAATGGCGCATAAAGTTACACGAATCCTTGAAACGGGCGAGTTTTCTCACATCATGTTTGGAAGGGAGTCATAATCAGCGCCAATCCACAAATATCATTTGGACAATTGTCTCACCCGTGAGAACGATTTCATAAATATATTTTTTCTCTTTGTTAAAGTGGAATTGTTCAAAAAGTTGATTGCAGTAATGGAAAACAATAGAAAACAAAGAAAGTTGCCCGTTCGATACTGTAGTATCATTGAATATTAGATAATGCAATCTGTCAATGTCCTTCTATAAAGCGTTATAATAATAGACGATGATGAAAAAGTATTTGTTTTAATGTACAGGATGATTATAATTAAAATCCCACTTTCAAAATGATGTGAAAAAATTACCACTTATCACAATGAGTTCAAAATTGAAGATACTCGAAGGGGAAACAGTACTGTATCAAAACATTCCAAAGTGTATTAATAGATGGCGCTGTAAGCGGCTTAAAGAAAGTGAATGCGGCTGCCAGAGATATTTTGAATCGAAATAATATATATATTTAATGTAATTAAACTTATATATATATATATTGAAACCAATTATATAAATGGTTTGTCCAATTTCTCGTTTTTTAAGTATATATGAGGTTAAATATGAAATAATCAGAGACATTATGAGGATATCATAGATCCAGTCTCTACATGACACAAAATTCAATGTCACTTGCATGTAGTCAAAGCATTTTGCAATAAATTTTGAATACTTATTTAACGATGGTTTGTTATTTGTTTTTAAATGCGAAATCAATAATTTCCTTAAACTATGCACATTATCAACAATAGACTTCTGTTTCAATCTGAGACTATAAAACAGTATAACATCTTACAAATGTCTTATGGTAACTTTGTATATTGACCTAGAAAACGTAATCAATCTTATGCAAAGAGATTCGTAAATTTTTAAACTTAACATTACTTATGAGACAAAAATATAGTTCATAAAACTATATTTTACCATATTTCATCAATAAATTAAAATAAAACTATATTTCATCAATAAATTAAAATAAAACTATATTTCATCAATAAATTAAAATAAAACTGTTTTTCATCAATAAATTAAAATAAAACTATATTTCATCAATAAATTAAAAATAAAACTATATTTCATCAATAAAAAAATAAAACTATATTTCATCAATAAATTAAAATAAAACTATATTTCATCAATAAAATTAAAATAAAACTATATTTCATCTCCAATAACGCATTCAGAAGACTGGTATATATGGTGCAACGCTATGTTGATCAGGAATATTTTAAATTTCATAGTAAGGTAACCGTTATTTCATTGGTCAGTAGGATTCGTTATTAATTATGTTGGCAAAATGCGGTGCAATGCAGCACTTTTTAAAAGACCTTCGTGCACCTTCGGGGTGTACTCTAGAAAAGGTTGAATTCGCTACATCGGTATCTTTTTAGTGACGAATGACTTAGGATAAAGTGCCTGGCTTTCAAAAAAAAACTTTTTTTATTTTAAGCATAAGCAATGTTAATTCTTAACCCCTATATATTATTATCAACTTAAAATTCTAATTTTATGAGAATTCTATTTTCTTAAAGTAATTTATTTATTAAATTAATTATTATTTTTAAATATTTTTAAATTTTTTTTATATTTATTTAGTTTTCTTTTTTTATCATTTTTCATAATTTTACAAGTTTTTTTATAATTTTTTAATTTTTTTTATATTTATTTATTTTTATTATTTTTATATATGTTTTTTAAAAAATTATTTATTTATTTTTGCTTCAAACGATTCATAAAGTCTCTCTGTAAAAACATAAGTACTATATTCTATAATCCACAACATACTTGTGAATATAAACCTTTATTTTGTCATTTAATTATGAGGTAAAAAATTATTGTAATAGATACTATTTTTCTTTTTAAAATGTTGCTTTAAAACAATTGTTTTTACATTTCAATATTTTGATTCATACGCAAAAAGCTAACAAGAAAATCAGTATTCTATGTAGAAAATTTATTAATTAAATTTAAATTATTTTTATTTTTATTTTTATGTTTATTTTTTCTTGATTATTTTTTATAATTTTATAATTTTTTAATATTTATTCATTATAATTATTTTTTTAATTACATTTAGCTTGGCATCAGACATTTCATAACAATTCTCTGCGCTACATGTCGTATAAGCATATTATATAATCTACATCATACTTGGGAATATAAACCTTATTTTCTTTTAATTATGACGGCAAAAATTATTGTAAAAGATACTATTTTTCTTTTAAAAATGTTGCTTTAAAACAATTACTTTTGCATTCAAAAGTGCGCACGTATCCTAGTATCAAAAAAGTATGCAAATATTCTAGTATATATGTATAATATATGCAAGTATCCTAATATATATGTATAATATATGCAAGTATCCTAATATATATGTATAATATATGCAAGTATCCTAATATATATAATATATGCAAGTATCCTAGTATCGTAAAGTATGCAAGTATTCTAGTATATCTAATATTTGGAAGTTAGTTTATCCTAGTATATGCAAACATCCTAGTATCCTAAAAGTATGCAAGTATACAATTTTCATTTTAGCTATTTTGTGTATGAATCAAGAATTGATTCATACACAAAATAGCAAACAAGAGAAATTGCAGGAAATCCTCAGTTTTTGCAGAAGGTCAGAGACTGGCAGCATTTTTATTCCCCACAAAGCTCGCATTCTATGAAGAAAACATTCGGCAAAAATTATATTTATTTGTGAAAGATTTTATTCGTTTTGATGGCTCTTCGAATCACACGTTGTGCATTGTCGCCCGGAGTTTTATTGGCCCTGTTTCCGCCAACGGTGCAGGACAATAAAAAGAAATAATTTTCAGCCAAAATCCGCAAATCGCATATTTAAATCAAAGTGTAAGAATCGTGCTTGGCGACGCTTTGACAGCAGAGTTGGGGTCTTTTGTTAAACATGGCTGTCAACTGCTCGATTGTCGCCGGAATTAAATATTTTCCATTGTAATATTTCGCCTCAAAATTTCACTCGTCACGACAGGGATCTAATAAAAATCGGAAGGATAAATGTGGAAAATTATTTTCAAAAACGAATTTCTCGTTCAAGACTAGTCGAATCATAAACGTGAAAGGATAAAATAAAAATTTTGTACAGATCCTTGATCTACTTTAAAAATAGAATAGTTTAGATAAAATACATTTAAGAAATACTAGGTGCAGTGTAAAAATTCAAAGGAAATTTTTGAGATATCAATGTCAATAGATTATTAAAGCAAAGATTATTTTTCTTTTAAAAGTAAAATAAAATTTTAAAGACATTTTCTAAATATATTCTTTGTCATGTATACTAGAATAAAATTTGATCAATTAATAGAAATTTTTTGAATCCTATGGCTTAACACAGTGGTTTTTTAAAGTTAGAATCCGCAAGATCAGTAGTCTTCCAAATGGGGTACGTCTATCTTACAGGGTACGACAAGTGTTACTTGGGTGTATACTTATCCCAGAAGATAAGATTCATACTTCGGTTAACTCAAAAAGTACGCTAACTATCAATAGGATGCAATCCCACTGCAATCCATTATTCACTTTATATTGTAAAGTAAAACTTTTTAAAATCGTAATTTTATTTAAAGCATTCAAAGCATAAAAATTAATTAATTAATTGACAATTTTACAAAAATTTGATATATATATATATATATATATATATATAATATATATATATATATATATATATATATATATGTGTGTGTATATTAGAAATAAAGGCAGATATGATTGTTTCCCTAAAGTTAATTTTTAATTAAAGCATATAACAGTATAAAAAATATATAAATATATAAAATATGTAAAAATTAAGAAATATGTTAGATATGTACTTATATCCTTAAGAGGTTTGTTGTTTTTGTTATTTTCCACTGACAGGATCTATTATTGAAGGTAATTTTTGCATTGATATGGCAAATAGACAGCAGATTCAGTATTACTCAGAACATACCACGGTAACGGAGATATTCACTTTGATGCGCGAACATCCCTCTTCCAAACTGCCATTAGTGGCAATAGCGCCTTTCTGTGAAGGAAGGAGCTATTCCACTGATCTTCAGGGATACAAACCCTAACAAAGACAGTTATTGCATTAGCTAAATTTTAACTTTGAAGACCTCAGCGGATTTAAACCAAAAGAAATTATTACGAAGCAATTGACCTCTGCGCCAATCAAAATCAACTTTTAACTGGATAAACACGCGTGGCTTCCGATTCTCCTCTCAGCAAACTTTTATTGCCTTTCTATTACACAAAATCCTTTACATCAGAAGTGGGGAGTCGGAGTAAAAAGTCAGGAATCGGTATACATATCTGACTCTGGGCTGTTTATAAAAATAATTTTGATTTTCTTAAACTTCTGATGAATTCATATTATTAAAAGTTAAGGATGCAATTCAGTTGTACCCTTTTATAATATAAGTTGTAGCAAAAACCTCTCATGCAATGGCAACAGTAAGTGTCCCAATAATAAGTGTTCAGAGACTTTCTCAACACTGATGCTCATAAAAGCTATATTGGATACGCAATGAAAGAAAGTCAATATAGAAGCTATTCAGTTATAAAGAACAAATAAGATTTATCGTATCACAAATATAGAATTTTTGTGAATAAAATGCACTCTTTTCTGGTGGATGTCTTTAGTAATTCTATAATACTACGGTACTGTCTGTTTATTTGGTATTGTTATTTTTATAGGATAAATGTATTTTTAGTAAGCAAATTTAGGGTAAAAGGATGTCTTTTAAGTGAATGCAAATATTCCACCTCTGAAGTTGTACAAAAATACTTTGTTATTATCGAATATACAAAATATAATACGGTATAAAAATACAAGGTAAAGAACTATATGAGAACTACATGAATGGATATAAGAGTTCAATAAAAGTAACTGAATTTATTTCACAAATTCTTTAAATCTAATGCACCCTGGTGGCCAAGTGACTAGCGCACCGGCTATTGGCTTCACGGGTTCGAATCTTGGCAGCGGCATGTGATGGATTCGGAATCCACTTTAAAGTGTAGGTGTCGGTCTGTTTAACCTAATGTGTGCACAAGATGACCGTAGAGCGACAAACCAATCTAAATCCAGTACTAAAGTCCTAGTACATAAAATTGCGGTATTAAAATTCCGACCGAGGTGGGAAGTCAGGAATGGAAAACTTTTTTGCGGACTCCCGCCCCTGCTAACAACATTGCAAACACAAATTTATAAATGGAAAAAAATAAACAAAATTAATAACAAATATAGTTTAAGGACCCCTTCTTTAAGAACCACTTGATGTTTTAAAGAATGAAATTATTTTTAAATACTACATCTTTAATCCACATCTATACATACTACATCTTCTTACATCGTCTTTTGAGCTCTTATTGAGCTCAACATGTGTAAAATTCCCGTAACATTGTGTCAATAGACATAAAACGGAGTTTTATTTGTTTTGTGGGTGGCCGCGTTTCCTGTTGTAACGAATAGCTCGAGAAACTGCTGGATGAAGTCACTTGTCTGAAAACAAACGCCTGTCACACATTCGACGGGAAATTGCGTCACCCAACGAACGATCATCTTTGAAATACGACAGGGGTGACACAACTCGCAGTAACGGACATTTATACCTCGTCACCCATTCAATGCATCGATTCTGGGAAGTTTACCTCAAGCATGATTTTGTGATCAGCTCAATATTTCGGCACACCGTTTAGCTGGACTTTCTACATGCATGCAAGATTAAATTCTTTCTGAAATAATATACACTATATATATATTTGACTATTAATCGAGTGAGCAGGTGGCGGCATATAACGTTCATATTTAGGCTGATTTTGTGATTTGATTTGGTTTGTCGCTCCACGGTCATTTTGTGCGCACTTTCGATTAATTAGACAGGGACCTGCAGTTTAACGTGTATTTAGAACCTCTCCCAAACATCCATGCCCCAGTCAGGATTAGAACCTGAAGCCTGTGGTACCAAAGGCCAGAACACTAGCCAATGGGCCATCAAGCCGCATTTTGGCTGATGGTAGTGTGCTCCGACGAATGAACTTTGAACTGAGAGAAGAGCGTACAAAGAGAGGATGGCAGTAGATAGCGGGTGGGGCCTGAATGGCCGAGTGGCTAGCACTCTGGCGCTCGATACCATAGTTTTCGCTCGAGTCCCTTCGGTGCCATGGATGTGTTTAGTGGTTCGAATCCACTTTAAACCGTAGGTCCCGCTCTCATAGGACTATAAGAGCGTCACGGAGCCCAGTCAGACTTCTTTCTCACCCACATCATTCCCAAACTGTAAAGGGGTAACTAAGTTCTGGGCACAGTGGTGTGGTGTAGTAGTAGATGGCTGGTGACGATGTTTATATGGCAATGGAAGGTTTATATTAATATGTCTCTGCCGATGAGAGCGGATTACGTTAAACATTTTAAGTTAACTATTCGTAAATATGTTACTGGACTTAGTGTGCATTAAATGTAATGTCTGTTCTTTTTAAGCACACCTATATACCACCCATGCCCATATATATATATAGAGAGAGAGAGAGAACACACTACATGGACACAAAAACCAAGAACAACGCGGAGTGAATTAAAAACTTGACCTTTGTGATTTTACAGGATAAAAGGTATTACTGGTAACTTCAACACGCAAACTGTGGCAAGGCGATGAAATAAATTGGAAAGAATAAATAAAGAGTTTTTGAACAAAAAATAATTAGTCTTACTTTTTGGGCACAGTAGTAAAATTTATTATACACGTAAAAATACAATAAATAAAAATTGGTCTTTAAAAGTTATTGGTTTTTATTTTTATTGAATTCTAGTATACATATTTTATGAAAACTTATAAAGGACGCCAAGATAGCAGTTGGGAATAATATAAAATATTTATAAATTTAGTAAAAATCTTGATATTGAAAAGAGAAAATAAATTCTTCAAAAAATACACTTATTAAAATGATAAATTTCCATGGCTAGAAAGTCAGAATCGTGGAAAAAGATTATTGTGTGGTGATTCGCTCACTTAACGCACGTTTTACAAAAGCTAGACAGTAAGGACATGGAGCGCGATTCGCAAATTTTATTTATTTTTATTTATTTATTGGCATTTCTTTGTAGTTGGAAAAATTTAGTAACTGGACTGATACCTCTCACACTCTAAAATCCTTTTGTGTATCTTAGATACAGATGGGTATTTTTCAAATATTAAATACTGCTTTCTTACTTATGAAAAATAATTGTGTTTTACATACAATAGTCTATATTATAATATAGTAGTCTACTGCAGGGGTGACCCACCCAAATAATCTTGCGGGCCACTTTGAAAATGCATCCTAACTCCGCGGGCCGCTTATAAAATTATATATATCCCTATTAGATTGAGACCCACTGTAGACATTTTTTGGGAGGGAAAAATGGAAACAGAATGAGTTATTATTTTGTGTTTACTATTATTCTTACATGTGAACATAGATAATATAATAATAATGATACTAAACGCACATTGTAAATAAATATAGAACACACAAAATGAAATGTAAGTAATATATAAATATAAAAGAAATAAAAAAAGTTGAAATCATTCAAAAATATTTATTTTACCTTTGCGATATGTTTCTCCACTCTTTCACTTAGCTTTTTTTGCGAATCGATCTCCATTTTTGGTATTGGCACATCGTCATGGGTGTTGCAGGTGAGCGTCTGTTATGTTTGAGCGTGTTTTGTGTTGGGTCAATTCCATTTTCAAAAAAAAAAAAAAAAAAACGATTCGCAGATGTAAGTTGAACCAAAAGCACTAGCAACTTTTTGTGCCAGATTTCTCAAATTGGATCATATGGATGCATAAATAATGTATTTTTTAATACATTAGTTTTCACCACTTTGGCCATTATATAATAAATACATTTTTGTAAAAGTGTGATACATCTCGCGGGGCGGAAAAACGTTTAAAATAGTTAGCCGCGGGTTGGCCACCTCTGATTTATTGGACATTAATAGCTTTTTTCTATTACATTTTAGATTAAACTAAGATTCTGTACCCAGAAAATGTCGCCAATCTTGCAACCCGGAATGTTACCCCTATTATTTTAGGGTTATAGTAATTTAATTAGTGGAATTTGTAATTTCTTCTTTTTAAACATTATAATGACTGTTTTAATGTTGATTTCATTGTTATTAGTAGAAATATTTTTCAATCTATTTTTTTTTTCTATCGAATAGAAATCTATCCTTTTTTAAATGATTATTCCAAGAAAGAGATATATCATGGTATGTCGGTTGATACTTAATATATAAATATTTGTCATGTTGCCACTCCTTAAAATTCGAAACAAATTTATTTTTCACTTATATTTGGTTATTAAGTAAATAAGAAAAACTCCTTTTTAATATTATTAATACAATTTCTAGTTTTGTAGAAACCGTTACTTGAATTCGCTCGAGATCGATTACTTTTGACTTTTTGAACAGATTATTGCGCTTCACATTAGTTGATGAAACATCTGCTATTTATTGATTTTTTTTATTATTTATTTAATAATGGGCATATTTCATGGGAGCAGTTATCGGAAGTTTAAAAAGATGTTTGATTCGGAAAATAAGAAATAATCAAAATATTCATACATTTTTATTTACAAATTACGAAAGTTAAAGACAAATCAAATTTCTAGGCGTAAAAATATTCGTCATGTGAAAATGCAAATTTATTGTTGTTATTTACAACTGTTTTAAAAATGAAAGTGAGCAAATTGTTTTAGAAGTTTTCCAGTATATATATATGGTAAAATAAAATGTAATTTAAATATATAACTACATATACATATATATGAATATTTGAAAAGGGAGAGGAAACATTAAGATATTTATCCTTCAGAAAGAAAATGAATTTTACTGCTTAATAAAGAAGGTAAAATAATAAATAAAATTTTAGATTTGATGGATAGCTGTTGTTCTGCCATACAGTCAATAATTAAAAGATTTTCTCCCCCAAATGTTACTTATCCAAGCACGCAATGTTGAACAACCACTTCCTAACTTTTAATGATCGCCGCTTTATTGTTTGTTAGTTGAAAAAAAATAAGCAAGGTGGAGGGAATAAACCAATATCACACTAGTAAAATAAATATTTTTGAATGATTTCATTTTTTTATTTCGTTTATATTCACGTATTTTTTATATTTTATTTTGAGTGTTCTATATTTCTTTACAATAAGGGTTTAATATCATTATCATTATACTATCTATGTTTGCATGTAAAAAAAATAATAGTACACACAAAATAATAATAACTCATTCTGTTTACGTTTTTCACTCCAAAAAAAAAAAATGTCTGTAGTGAGTCTAAATCAAATAGGGGGATGAATAATTTTATATGCGGCCCGCGGAGTTGAATGCATTTCCAAAGTGGCCCGCAAGATCATTTGGGTTGGCTACTCCTGTTCTAAAGGAAACAAAACACAGAAATGAATCCCAACAATCTTCTTCCAAAAGTGAAACATGGACGATATTCTATACTTGTTTTTGGTTGTATGATTGCCTCTGATCATTATTGATGGAATCGTAAATGGCCCAATGATTCCGAATCTAAATTTTAATTTTGCATCAACACTGATTAAGCTAACTGAAGATTTACAAGAAAATTAATTACTTATAATTAAAACTCTTTAAGGGTCACAGTCTAAAAATTTGCAAATTTCCACATTTTAATGTAATTTCACTGCCATTAGGCAAAGTTATTAGTTTACAACGAGTTATCTCTGTTTACGTTCAATACTGCAAATTACCATTTCCACGAATAGAACTGATGAGTGAATGAGACATCCCTTACAAAGGTCCATCCTTTTCATTTGCAATTATAATGGCCGGCATGATATTTCAATTATGGTCAAAAAGGAAGGAAATCCGGCCCATTATGAGAAAAAAGTAGCTCACGAGAGCCATTATCTCCCAAATAGACGAAAACAAACGGACGAGAGCAAAAGACAAAGCGGAGAGGAACACTTGTAGTTTCATTCTAACTCTTCCTTCACGATTCGTTGGTGCCATTTAACATTTTTTGCACAAAAAATGCCTATTTGTATGTAAACGCGCTCACGAAATCTTTTTGCTTCGAATAAATAATCTAATAAATGTTCTGGCATTAAATGAGTGGCATACCAAGTTTTCTGTCACGTGTTTCTGTTACATTATACGAAGGGAAACATTGAGAAACAAAGAGAAATTTCTAAAAAATTAATGTTCTTCCAAATATCAGTTGAACCTTTTTTTTTAATGACACTCCTATCTCAAATATATCTATAAATGTATTTATTTTTATAAGTTATAAATGTGTAAATTAATTAATTTTGATTTTAACGTAGAAAAAAACCTTTAACATGTAAGCGAAAATCGTTTTTTTATTTGTAATGTTTATTGAATGCTATTGCCGAATTTGCAAGTAATTAAAAGTTTATATTTAATAATTGAATATTTAATTGTCAATTAGAATTCCACTACTGATTAAATAAAAGAAAAAATATTTATGGTTTTATACATTTTTAACAAACTAAAACCCTAAACCAGTATAAAAATACAATTCAGTCATTCATTTACGTCATTTCAATTCAGTACTTTTATGAATATGTTTCATAAATTGAATGTAATAAAATATAGATTAAAATCGTAATAAATATAGATTAAATATCGTATCTGACAACTGCTACAATTGCCACATTGTACACTACAGTTGATTTAATGTGCAACTCATGCCAAAGAGTGAATTGCAAGACAAATTAACATATTCTATTCTTGTTGTTTTCATAAAAGATATGTTTATTTATTTATTTTGTTTCACCAACTATTCTTATTGTATATTAAAAACAATAATTAAATTTAAGTTATTATCTAAAACAATTTCTAAATTTTTATTTCAGTTTACATTTTGTACATTCAAAAATTAGAAACATAATTTTTCATTTTATAATGAATCGAAATAAAAATACTTATATCTTTTGAAAGAGGAAGGTTTTCTTTTTATTACATTTCAGCGTCATCTCTGATAGGAATTAGGAATTAAATATTTGTTTTATTTGTATTGATCTATCTCTGATTTAGTTTCCATGTTTTTAAAAAAGGAATACTTTTGTTAATTTATATATTAAAATATTTATTTTTATTGCCATCATCTTTTAATTATCATCATCATTATTTTTCAGATGCTTTTTTTTAATGTAATGTAGAATTATTACAAAATGGATGAATAACTACATGAAAAGCAGGCGCACGATTAAGATTTAGTGTCAGAAAATTTTTGAATTTAAATTATTTACATCTTCCATAATTGAAAAATAAACAAGCTATGTAATTTATTTAGTGCTTTGTAAAACAATTACTTGTTTTGTATTTTGTGAAAGAATTGTTCAATGGACCACAACAAATTTTAAGACGGAAAGTTACATTAAAAATCATCTTGAATTTTCCTTATTAATTATATTAATAACATGTAAATCCATTTATGATTTTTAACTAAAATTTAAATAAAATATTTTTTTAATTTTAGATTTAAATATTTTTTTTTAAATTTTAAATTTAAAATATTTTATACATTTTTGATTAAATTAATTTACACACAAAATTTTATTCCAGAATATCTACTAAATGAATTTATTGGAAAATTTAGAAAATGGAAATTTGGACTTGAATAAAACATGGAAATTTTCTTAACTTATTTGGAAAATGGAAAATTGGAAATTTTCTTAATTCATTTAACTATACTTTCAATGATATTTTTAATAATTTTTTAATAACATTGATTTTATCGAATCGCTCAAAATCATTCAATTTGATTTCAACAAGCCATGATATTCAGTTAAAGTTTTAGTGGGGCGCCATCTGTTGAGGAAAAGCCAAAATATTTCCAAAAACCAAATGTACAATGATATTGAGCCGAAACAGTAACAAATGTCACCAATAGTTAAATTAAAATAGCCAACATTATTTACTGAATATAATTTTCACAACAAGAATTGTAATCGTAAATATCCGTTGATTGTTTATTTTCAATTGGATATTTATGATAAATAATAAAATTCATTTTTTTTCTTAACTGGGAATGTTTTGACATCTTAAGGTTGAATCTTGTAATTATCATTAATATTTAAATTGAAATATGCAGGATTTCACATACCTTTAATAATAAATTCAATGCACCTTTTCCAGTTATTTATATCAATATATTAATGAATGTAACATATTGTTGCAATATTCGAAATTCATTAATTTATTTTTATAAGTTTTTTTTTTCCGAAGTAATTATGTTCATAATACTTTTTGAATAATCATTAAAGAGCAATATAAAAAGTTAATTTGGATTAGTAAACTAAGCACTTACAATTTCATGTACAGTTCTTTAATATGTAATATAAATAGCATTTCTAGAAAAAGGGTCTGCTATTGGTTCATTTTCGAATATTTTTCTAAAAAAAAAAAATGTCACTGTCACCCCTGATTATAAATTTAAAAGAAATTTGAAATTGATTATAAATTTGTTGAAAAATTTGAAAATGAAAAAAAAAATGTATTTTAAATTATATCATAGCAACTTGTCACTTCACATTTTTACGCAACTAGCACAATTTCAATTAAATATTTTAAAAATGAGATAAAATGAAAATGTAACTGGATATTATTATTTTGGAGATTTAGTATTATATTAATAATTTTTACGTAACATTGAATTTATTGAATTGACGCTGAAATCCATTCAATTTGATTTAAACTAACTTGATATTCAGTTAAAGTTTTAATGTGGCGCCATCTGTTAAGGAAATTCCAAAAATATTTTCAAAAAAATCTATAAATTATTTAGTATTATTTTATTTAGGATGGATCATGAACTACATATCAAGGCAACATCATGTTCATACAGAATAATAATAATTTATCGACAGATGATGATAAAATTCACATGACACCCTTAATCACATCACTATTTAAATTATATGACACAAGAATGTAACTTCAAAGGTAATTTTCGTCACTAATATTAGATAATAACATTTTCTTAAATGAGATCAAAAGGGTTAAACTCACTCAAATCTCTTTCTTATGAATAAAGTGTTTTTAACTTTACACTAGAATCATATCATGGTTAAACTGATTCGTTACGCATCTATCGTAGCAACGCAAAAGTTTTAGGTCAAAATACTTGCTTTTATCATGAGATGTACCATCATCAAATGCACGCATTATGACAAAAATTATGCCATTCATTATTATACAAAAAAAAAAAAAAATTAAGCAATACTAATATTTTTCAAAATAAGCTGTTATATTATTATATTATATAAAAGATATTATATTAAGGATATTATAACTAATATTAAGATGTTTATTATTTTTATTTTTTTTTAACTCGAGAAATTAGTTCTTTTTCATTTTCTGAAGAAAATTTGGACTTGTAGTTGGTGATGATATTCTTTCTAATGAATAATGAAGCTTCGTAATAAAGTCCCTGTGTAGTTTTTTTTCACTAATATCTAAATTTAAAAATTTGTTATTGCTTATTTAAAATAAGGTATAACGTATGTTCTGTATTTTATATAGTCAATTTTATGTCACACAATGATACAACGCTAGCAACAAATCATTTGTGATGTGGAAGTTATACTCCCTGTCAGTTGAAGCAGTATGGTATAATATTTTGAAGTAACCGAAAGGATTATTTAATATAACACAAGTAACCAAAAATGATAATTTTTTTTTTACTTTTCTATTATAAATTTGATTTACTCATATTTTTAATCTTTTAATACAAAAGTAATAGGAACTTATTCAACTTTGCATATAATTTTTCCACTTTAGAGAAATCCAGCATGGATGGGACTTTACTGAAAATAATTATTTTATTTCCTTTTTTTTTTTTTTTTTTTTTTTTTCAATGTTACATTTTCCCTTGAATTTCAAATGTGCTTTCATGGCAAATAAATTAATAATGTCCAATTTAGAATAACGTTTTCAAATTCTTTCATCATAGGAAAAACAAATTCTACGTTAAAATTAAATATATATTTCAAGGAGGACAAGAAATGACCTACTCTTTACAGTCTAGGTCTTATCAGTAAAACTCTCGTTTAATGATGGCAAATTCATGAAAAGTTTCATTCATCATGCAAATAATCTGATTAAAAATCTCTTTACACAAATCTGTTGTGAAATTTTTAAAATTAAGGCCAAGATTAAACAAATTCGAATAAATGTCTCCAGCTAAGAAGTTCTGTGCAAGAAATGAACTGTCCCTCAGTAACTGAAAAGTGTACTCTTTTTGCATCTTTTACAATAAAAGTTGAATAGACTGTGTTTAAACAGTTTTTTAATATAATATTTCCATAATTTTTTTCATCTTTATTGCGATACAGATTAAAAATGTTTAATCAACTTCCAAAATTCAATATTTTAATATTCTATAAATTTTTAAAATTAGAATATTTACTTTAATTTCAAAACTGATAGTTATTTTTGAATGGCAGTTAGAGGATTTTTGTGATTACTTGGCGATGAATGTTTCTCAATAATATAAATAATTTCTGATTAGTTGATTTTCTTTTTTTTTCCTGTTATATTATGTCATTCATTCATCATTTAATAAAAACATTGAATTATTTTTAAATGTTTTTATTAAATGATAAATAAAGTTAAATAGTAAATGAACTGGAAATCTGAGTACTTACTTTTAGTACTTACAAGTACTCACACTGCAAGAACTTACTTTTAGCGCCATCTACGTATATAAAAATAAATACGTGTATGTACGGTATTCCAATATAACTAAAATGTAATTTCACTTACAGTTCTAATTTTTTTTCTCTTTCTAGTCTAGCCAAGCAATTAAGAACATATTCTAATTAATAAATTTTTAATTTAAAAACCCTTTTAATGCAAAAGGCGACTGACTTGGATTTCCTGGTAATATTTTGTGCCATCTAGTGGTGAGATTTAAAAATTTCCGTTAAATTAAATTTGTTATTATTTAAAATTATTAAAATTATTAAAAATTAATTGTTTATATTTAAAGAAGTTGTTTCAAATATTTTTTTCTTTTGAAATTTATGTGATTGTGTTATTTTTGCATGTTATTTTTGTCTGTTTCAAATATTCTTTTATATGCCCTTTTATACTCTTTAAATGTATTTATTTATAAATAGTTATTCGCAATTATTTTTCTTCTCAATTTGACTAATCATAATTCTAATAGTTGTAAGTGTCTTGCATTCACAATTGGGATTTTTCTAAATTCCTCTGCACTTTCATCCATATGTTTTTCTAACTAAATTTTATCCATTTTAAAAAAAAATTCTCACAATTTTTTTTTTATCAGAGGCCTTAGAAAAAATAAAATTTAATACGAAAAATAAAACGTGTTACAGATATAAGACGAAAGACATACAGCAATTTAATTTCATGAGTGAAAACTAACAATGTTTGATTTTCTATAGCCGGACAGCTAATAGAAAGTTCGCCGAACAGAGAATTTGAAAAGAAATAATTGAAAGGTTAGCACTACGCAGCCATTAAAGTAGAAGAGGTACAACACTAACCTCGAGTATTTCCCCTTTTAACAGTGAGATGTGGTCTCAGTGGAATAGGGTATCTTTTTTAAATAGCAGGATTATATTTCTCCTCGAATCTGTGAATGTGAGTTTCATTTTTTTTTTTATTTTTTGCTTTCTAAAAGGGTTTTCGCGTTTACTGACCTTCAATGAAACGAAATGCGAGTGGCCGAGTCAATTTTCAACATTCACTCTCTATAACTGGCAAAATAAAGAGAAAATAAATACACGGGCAACGCCGGGTAAACAGCTAGTATTAAATAAATAGCCCTATAGATAAATATAAAAATAGTCGATTATAGTTTACCTTTATTATAAGAACCAAGAGCACCCTATGAATGTTTCTTCATTCTTTAAATAATTGTTAATAAAATGTATTAATATGAAAAAAAATATTAATAGTATAACCATGCAACAGCTAAACAGAAAATTCTATCACAAATTAACTTTCTGTGCTATATATTAATTCATTAGTAATGGGGATGTGCTTGAATTTCAAAATACTTGCATTGGCAATGTAAACTTTTGCAAACTTGTATAAAAGTAACTTATTTCCTCCATGCATTAGAAAACGGATATAGATCATCTATCTATAGATCATCTATCTATCTATCTATCTCTCTGTCTATCTATCTATCTATCAGTGGGTAAAAAAGTATTGGCAATTGCCTTAATTTATTCATATTGACAAATAAATAAAATGTTATGCAATTTTAGCTGTCGTAATTAAATACAAGACATCTTAGATATATAAAAATAGTAAAAATTTTATTTTAATTTGCATTTTCTACGATTTTTTTTTTCAAAAACGAAAATTTGCATTTCAAAAAAAGTATTGGCAAAGTTTTAACTGCTATGCAAATTTTGTTACATTGAAGTCACGTGTTTCGACTGATAAGAAACTCTACCGGTACAAAGTCTACAAAACTACTCCAAAAGTGTCTATGCATTATTTTGCGATTACTGCAGTAAAATGACTTCGAAATCGAAGGAGTTAGACGTTAGTGTTAAAAACACGATTATTAGGCTCAGAAATTAAGTTTAACTTACAGTGCTATAGGAGAACAGTTCAATATAAGTTTATTTACTGTCAGAAGTGTTGTAAAAAGTTCAAGGAAACAGGATCAACGGAAAATAAGACTAAAAGTGGACGACCTCGAATATTTTCTACAAGAGAAGAACGTGTCATTATTAACAAGGTTAAGAAAAACCCTAAAATAAGTGCACTCCAGATAGCTAGAGATGTTGTTTTCACTTCGCAAAAGACTTTCAGCGTACAGGCTGTACGGAATGTTTTACACGAGAGAAGTTATTATGGAAGGGTAGCTAGAAAGAAACCATTCATCTCGGAAATAAATAGGAGAAAGAGGTTAGATTTCGCAAAATCCCACGTTGATTTATCTGAAGAGTTTTGGAACACAGTTATTTTTTCCGACGAATCAAAGTTTAACATTTTCGGCAGCGATGGATGACGATATGTGTGGAGGACGCCAAATACTGAATTGGAAAAGCAACATTTAACTGCTACTGTAAAACATGGTGGAGGCAGCGTGCATAGTTTGGGTCTGTATGGCAGCTAATGGAATTGGCAACCTGCATTTTATTGATGGTATTATGACAGCACGTACATACATTGACATTTTGCGCCATAACTTAAAAATCAGTGCCCAAAATCTTGGCTTGGGAACATCATTCGTTTTTCAACAAGCCAAACCCCAAGCATACAGCGAATCTCACCCGTGAATGGCTACTTTACAATGCTCCTCGCCAATTAAAAACCCCACCTCAATCGCCTGACATCAATCCAATTGAAAATTTATGGCACCTGCTGGATCTAGAAATCAAGAAACATAAAATTTCAAGTAAAGACGACCTCAAACGTTTACTCTAGCAAGAGTGGCACAAAATTCCAACAGTACAACAAACACCTTAGTTTCTTTTATGAGAAATAGATTACAAGCTGTTATAGAAGCAGAAGGTATGCATAGAAAGTACTAAACATATACTGATTTTGTTTTCGCTCATAATTTTGTTAATTTCATAATTTTGCCAATACTTTTTTTATCATGTAAATTTTGGATTTTCTCGTAGATTTTGACAAAAAAATATTTAAATGAAAATTTCGTTATATTTGTTTGTCTTTTCTCCTTCTGTAATCGCTATGTTAAAATAAAATATGTAAACATACTTTGTTACCAAATATGATCATTTATAGGCAATTGCCAATACTTTTTATCCGCTGTATATATATATATATATATATATATATATCCATATATATATATATTTACACTATATCATCATCATCATTGGTTCAACAGCCTCATAGGCCGTCTACCTGTTATCAGATTTCTAGACAGGAGACTCTTTGTACGGGTTAGCGTTCCCATCCCTCTACAGTCATATTGGATCGGGACATACGGCTTAAAGTGAATTCCGAATCACTACATCCATGGCACTGAAGGGACTCGAACTCTGCGGCACCAAGCGCCTGAGCGCTAGTCAGTTGACCATCAGAACCCATTTACACTGAAGTGACAAAAGTCATGGGATAATTCTTAATATCTGTCGGCCCTCTTTTCGCCCGGCGAAGTGCAGCAACTCGACGTGGCATGGACTCAACAAGTCGTTGGAAGTCTTCTGCAGGAATATTGAGCCATGCTGTCTCGATAGACGTCCATAATTGTGAAAGCGTTGATGGTGCAGGATTTTGGGCACGAACAGACCTCTCGATGATGTCCCATAAATGCTCGATGGGATTCCTGTCGGGCGATCTAGGTGGCCAGATCATTCGTTGGAATTGTCCAGAATGTTCTTCAAACCAATCACGAACAGTTGTGGCCTGGTGACATGGCGCATTGTCATCCATAAAAATCCCATCGTTGTTTGGGTACATGAAGTCCATGAATGACTGCAAGTGATCTCAAGTAGCTGAACATAAGCATTTCCAGTCAATGTTCGGTCCAGTAGCACCAGAGGACCAAGTCCATGCCATGAAAAACAGCCCACACCATTACGGAGCCACCACCAGCTTGAACAGTGCCTTGCTGACAGTTTGGGTCCATGGCTTCGTGGGGTCTGCGCCACCCTCGAACCCTACCATCAGCTCCTACCAACTGAAATCGTGACTCATCGGACCAGGCCATGGTTTTCCATTCATCTAGGGACCAACCGATATGCTCACGTGCCCACGAGAGTCGCTGCAAGCGATGTCGTTCTGTCAGTAAAGGCACTCGAGTCGGTCTTCTGCTGGAATAGCCCAAGAAAGCCAAATTTCTCCGCACAGTTCTAACAGACAAGTCCCTTGTACGTACATTGATTTCTGCGGTTATTTGACGCAGTGTTGCTTTGTCTGTTAGAATTTACGACTCTTTGCAGACGTCGCCGGTCTCGGTCGTTAAGTGCAGGCGGTCGACCACTGCACTGTCCATGGTGGGATGTTATGCCTGAAATTTCATACTCTCGGCACACTCTTGACACAGTGGATCTGGGAATGTTGAATTCCCTAACGATTTCCGAAATGGCATGACCCATGCGTCTAGCTCCAACTAACATTCCGCGTTCAAAGTCTGTTAATTCCCGTCGTGCGGTCATCATCACGTCAAAACCTCTTCACATGAATAACTTGAACAGAAATGAAAGCTCTGCGAAAGCACTGCGCATTTATACCTGTTCTACGCGATGCTACTGCCATCTGAAAATTTGCATATTGCTATCCCATGACTTTTGTCACTTCAGTGTACATTATATTAATAATAAATCTCTCTCTCACTATATATATATATATATAGAGAGAGAGAGAGAGAGAGAGACATAGAGAAAGAGAGAGATGAGACAGTGAGAGAGGGAGAGAGGAAAATATTATAATTTTTTATAATATTTATATTAATAATAAAAATATTTTTTATATTAATAATAATAAATAAAGTATATCACTATCACTATCACAATCATATTGATATTAAGAATGGCATCATGGCAATATTTGATTTTTTTAATCATGAAGATTCATTTGTTATGTGCAGTTAGTTGCGTTGTGGTCAGAGTAAATTTATTCTTTTTTCTGAGAATTTTGTAAAAATAAATGCTCGAATAGCAAATCAAGATTATTATGCAATGGCATTTTCATTTATTTGTCATTGAGAATATATTAGATTGCATAATATTAAATTATAATATATATATATACTGTCTGTGTCTACACAAGTTAGTGCATCACTGCCCTACATTAACATTTAACAGTGTCGCATATTTGAATAGCTTCATTAACACTCCTAATAATGATGTTTTTTTAACATTGTAAATCATCGAGGGAATATCAATGAGCCTGTTATCCTTTGACTGACTTCTAATGGGAATAAAATCCTTTTGTTGCATCCTTTTAGATATTTAATGATATTTGGCGGAATACTATTTTCTGTGAGTCATAACACGATAACTCACCATTATATTGCAGGATATTATCAAAAGAATCTCTATTGTTGCATTCAATGATAGAATATATTAACGAATGCATTGTAATTTTTCCAGTTAAAAGAATCAGAAACGGGAGTTATAAACATCTATTTAAAAGAGAATTTCCTAAATAATGAATGCATTTAAAACTCTTCGCTGAATTGAATTATTAGTGTTTAAGAGAATAATAGAATATTAGAATGCATTTCAGAAGATTATTTATTTAAATGTGAAGCAATTTCCTTTGTTAAAGTTCTAATCGAAAAATATAAATATTTTACTTTCGATTCTAACTACAGCTTACTTCAATATCACCCACATTTGTTATTTCCGAATGGCAAAATATCTGTTTTTTAAAAGAATTCTTGTAACAATAATCATATCTGTAATGAAAATTTTCCAAAATATTATTTATTTATAAAAATGTCTTCATCAATTTCTATATCTGCCTTTCTGTGGTTCAAATTCCATTTAACTACAGAAAAGTTAACCCTACATCGTACATTAAAGTTAGTACATCATGTAACTACTTATTTTCAAATATTTATTTATTTGCCTTATCTCATGCTTGCTTGATGAAATTTATGTATGTAAATATTTGCTCAAGTGCCTGTATTCTGATGTTAACGAAGCATTACACTGGTAATTTTCAATCTAAATTCAAGGTTTAATTTCATAAGTGCGAAAATAAACATCGCGAATAATTGAGATAGTTGGATTAAAATTATAAATATATTAATAACTCTGTCTATGTTTAATTATTTAGTTTCTTTCATGATTGAAGAGGAAAAAATTATCTACAGCTGTAGATAAAATGTTCATCTTACATTTGCTGCCTTAATTGTTGTTCTAATGCAGTTGGCAATACAGAGACTATTCATCTTTATGCCATAAGCAAGGGCTGCACCGCTGTCATTTAGCACTACCTCTCATTTAACACTCATTTAACATTACCCAGGGGACACGTGTAGCTTGAAGATGGACTACGGATGCGAGTCACACTACATTCACAATGCTCCACTATCCTATTAGACCGGGACCTACGGTTTAAAGTGGATTCCGAACCACTTCAAACATCCAAGTCACCGCCGGGACTTGAACCCGAAACCTGTGGTACCGAGCTCCAGAGTCCTAGCCACTCGGCCACCAGTCCCCTATACATTTACTCCCGTAGTATATTTATCCTTCTACTATGACCCTTGGCCTGAAGGTTTGCAACAAGCACATATGTAAAAGTTTGCAAATGCACAAGCACATATGTATTGTTTCTTATCCCACTTGGTCGGCAGCAACATCTTGACCCCATCTAAGATCTAAGTCCATGAACTGGTGTGTTCTCATGGAAGGAGAGAAGGGGGTGGCAGCTACTGGTATGATGGAGCACCCGTAAGTAGAAGGCTAACTTGGCACCGTGTCGCTGAAAAAGGAGGGCAGTGCTTTCCGGGAGGACTACCCCCGCATTTCAGTATCGTGTACAAAACCCCGGAAAACTCCCACATGGAAGTCCAACTAGAGAGACAAGATGCTGAACATCACAAACGCCATCCATTCTCCTCATTTTTGAGACAATGTCTACAACAAAGCAGCCAAGGGATTGAACTTCCACCCTAATTTTTCACTCGCAACGCACGTTGCCACGAGCGGGTTAAGCACATATGTACATTAAATTACAGCCAGTAGATGCCTTCAATGCATGTCCACCTACATAGGCCTTTACGCACTCGAGCATAGCCATATATAGACTTCCGTATATAGACAAACGAAGCCTTCACAAATAATTCATATGGTTTATCTTCTGCAGAGGAATAATCATCTGGATAGAATCCAGATGGTATTTTCATGCAAGATGTTGAATGGCCGCGTAGCTAGCGCTCTGGCGCTCGGTACCACAGGTTTCGGGTTCAAGTCCCGGCAGTGCCCTGGATGTTTGTAGTGGTTCGGGATCCACTTTAAACTGTAGGTCCCGGTCGGTTTAGCCTAACGTATGCAGAAGATGACCGTAGAACGACAAACCAAACCAAACCTCCGCACATTGCAAAGCCAATGATGCAACTAATCAAGAGACATTTCGTAAAGGATAGAATTATCAGCCGTCCTTTACCAATAACCTGGCCTACAGGTTCACAAGACCTCAATCCTTATGACTTCTAGCTTTAGGGTTATCCAAAAAATGTTGTGTTCAGTGATCAGACTGCAAATTTAGCTGAACTGAAGGCACGCATTACGCAACACATTAAAATTGTGACCCCTGAGATACTCAGGTCTGTTGAGGAACATGCTGCTTGTCGGCTTCAACTTGTGACGGAAAATGGTGGACAACATATTGAACATGTCATGCGCAAGTCTCGCGATAATTAACAGGCGTTTTCATTATTGCTTTTTATGCGGTTTTTGGTCCCAAAGATAATCAAAAACCAATTTTTCCTTCCGATGTGGTACAACATTGCCATGGTGGGCGGGCTTTCCACTCACAGTGTCACAATTATTGAAAGACTCGGAAGTCATTTTTTCCGTCAAAAAGCCGAAATAATCAAGCACCTTGAACACTACAGTTGGTTTAATGTGCAACTCTTGTCAAATAAGTCATAATTTCTATTGAAAATGTCACTATTAGCCGAATCCACTTTCTTTTATGTCGCTTATAGTGTCATCTATTGATATACTTTCGAACCTTTTTTCAGATCCCACACCATTTCTCCTTCAAATCACTTCAGCTAAAATTTGAACTCATTCTGACGAGTGTTGTTTTTTATAGCATTTTGAAAGTGGAACTTTAATTACAATCTTAAAATCACTCTCTGAATATACGTATACATACATATATATATATATATAAACATTTATTTATTTATTATTTATATTAAAATATATAATATAATATAATATATATATATAAACCAAATTATATAGATATTCTAATCACGTCGTCGTTGTATTCATTTGTTTTTTTTAGTCTGCAAGATACATTCGTTCTGTGCAGTTAATTTAATGTAAATTTATTGTATTTTTTTCTTAGAATTTTCTTATAAAAATAAATTATCGAAAAGAAAAGTAAGATTATTATGCTGTAATCTTTTTATTTATTTACCATAATGAATATATTACATTGCACCTTATTGAATAACAAAATTTATTAATTAGTAATAAGACACAACGAAGATTTTACTTTTATTAGCGATGCAGCAAATGTATGAGTTTCTTTACAAAAAGATTTTATTTTCTAATGAAAAAGTAAATATATAGCGATATAGCAAATTTTATAGTTTCAATTTATAGAAAATCATTTATGTATTATATATATAATATATAATGTAAAATATATATATGTATATATATATATATATATATATATATATATATATATATATATATATATATATATATATATATATAATTTCTTGAATGTTCTGCATTCTTTTTATAAAAAAAATTTAAAAAATAAAAAATAAGTAAAAATGTTAAATTATTAAAAATTTTTGAAAAGTAAGTAAAAGTCTTCTTTAGACAAATAAATAGAAGTAAAGTAAAAAACTGCTGTGTAATAAATACTGTGTAAAAAATTATAAAAAAGTAAAAAAAAAAGTAAAAATAAAAAAATATTATGTAAAATAAAATATTAAGTAAAAAAAAAAAAAAAAAATAAATAAATAAAGTTTAAAGTTAAAAAAAATATATGTTAAGTACACTCATGTCCATAAATTAAGGATAATTCAGAATCACACAGAAATTGAACTCTAAAATGAAAATTTCACCTGTATAATTATCCCATACATCTTGAAGAAGAATATGCAAATTACAGGAAACCACCAGATGGCGCGGATAGTACGTCACAATGACAAGAGTGAAAGAGAGGGGTATATAAGGAATGGTGGCAAAGAAGTAAAATTGTTCACAAGCGCTTTAAAAGCCTTTCAGTGCAATAACTGCATAATTATGGCACAAAGGAAGCATTTGGATGATTTTTTACGTGGTAGAATTATCGGACGACTGGAATGTGGATGTACCCAGCTGGAAGTATCCGAGGAACTTGGAATCGCCCAGAGTGTCATCTCCAGGCTTTGGCAACGATTCCCATATGATGGTAATGTGAGTAGATGTTACAGCACAGGTCGCCCCCGAGTTACAACGCCGAATGTGGACCGGTATTTAGCAGTTACTGCCAAAAGAAACAGACAGAGCACAGCATCAGACATGTCTCGTCAGCTCTCTTCAGCTACCGGTACGACAGTTTCAAGGCAGACCGTGTACAGACGCTTAGGGCACAATTGTCTATATGCTCGTAGACCTGTCAGATGTGTTCCACTTACCGCAACTCACTGTCGCCTGCGTTTAACCTGGAGTAGAGAGCATGCATTGTGGACACCGCAACAGTGGTCTTGTGTTATGTTTTCCGACGAGTCCAAGTTTAGTTTGCAGTCTGATTCTCGCCGGACTTTCATATGGAGAGCGCCAGGTACCCGTTACCACCAAGAGAACACCATTGAATGACATCGTTACGGTGGTGCATGATGGCTTGTTTGGGGAGGAATTATTCTTGGTTCCAGAACTGACCTGCATGTTCAGAGTGTAACGATGACAGGCCACATCTATCGGGATGTCATTCTGGAACAACATGTACGTTGTTTCGGGGAGCCATGGGTGCTGAATTTTTGTTTATGGATGACAACGCCCGTCCGCACCGTGCAAACATTGTAGACGAACTCGTATGGATTGGCCAGCATACTCACCGGACTTGAATCCAATAGAGCATGTGTGGGATATGCTTGGCCGTCGAATTGCAGCCCGTCAACCCCCTCCCACCTTTCAACCGGAACTTCGAAGGGCATTGCTTGATGAGTGGTGTAATATTCCTCAAGATCAGATTGATAATTTGATACTCAGCATGCCTAGGCGTTGTAAGTCCTGTATTGCATCGTCCGGGAGACATACTCCATATTAACCATCATACTAACCATGTTATACTGTTTTTTGTAAATACTTTCTTTTTTGAAATTTGCTCCAGGGAGTAAAAATCGCAATTTTTATTAATTATGTCAAACATATAGCATCTTTTTTGCTCTTTTCCTTTTGTTTAATAAATAGATTTTACAAATAAGTCAAATTTGTTTTGCTTCTGTCTCTTTCTTTGCCTGAACCTCATTATCCTTTATTTAGGGACATGTGTGTACTTTCTTAATATATTTTTCGCAAGGTGAATACGCATATAAAAAAAATAATAAAATTTTAAAAAACCTAACCTTTTTACTCTGTATGCATGATTTTTTTCTTTTTCATTTATTTGCAGGCATGTAATGGCGATTGAAGTGCAGGAAGTTAAATATGAAAATAATGCAGGAAATAGTATCTTAACTTCTTAGATAATATAAAAGAAAACGTATTTTTGAAATAAATAGATTCCTATAGCTATGAAAATGATTATTAAAGTTTAATGAATGAATAATTATGAATATTGAATTTAACAAAATAATAATATAAAATATAATATTAAAAGTAATTAAATAAACGTCATTGAATAAATTTAAAAAAAACAATACGCCTACAATATAATATTAGGCTATGTTTCTCCTAACCGATAACTAAATGTGTTGCAACTCATCTGGCTGTCCCTGATTTTAATATTCATCACCATTGGCGCAACAGCCCATTGTGGGCCAAGCCCGTCTACCTACTGGTATATTTCGAGACGAGAGATGTTTTTTTCTTTTTACGTGGTAGGATTGTCAGCTCTACACCCAACGCACAACAGTCATATGAGACCGGGACCTACGGTTTAAAGTGGATTCCGAACCACTACAAACATACATGATACCGCCGGGACTCGAACCCGAAACATGTGGTACCGAGCGCCAAAGCGCTAGCCACGTGGTCTTTCAGGCCAGATTTTAATATTAGAGATGTCCTTACGCCAAACTATAGAACCACATGAATTCAGTGTCCTGAGTTTATCTTCAATAGAGAAAATGTTATAACATCAGAGATGTTCTTACACCAATCAATACGTTCACCCAATCTTTCTTGAATACTTTATGTGGTTTATCTTCTATTTTATTATTAGAAATGCCCTTACGCGGAGCAATAAATCCATCGTAGTCCATATGTAGCCTTCCTGACTCTTTTATGTGGTTTATCTTCAACAGAGGGAATGTTTTATTGTTTTATTCTTTTATGCCGAGCTAGAGGTTCATTCTGTTCCACGTACAACTTTTCTAAGCATTGTATTTGGGTTCAGAAGGAATTTGTCCATCTTGTTCCATATATAGCCTTCCTGAATATTGTATTCTTCAGAGGGTAAAGATCTTCCCTAGACCATACATTTTCACTTTGGAACACAAGACATCTGAAAGTGCTATTAGTTGCATGCTACTAAAAGTCTTAATTAAAGTACATGGTATCTCGGCTAGAATTCATATGGATTTTTACGCTGACAGATATCTAGAGAATAAAGGTGTCTGTCGAATTTAATGAAACGACTGGTTAATTCTATCACTAGACCTTAATTCTATAGAGAATCTTTGGAAGGAAGAAGACAATTTTCAGCTCTTTTACAAGATTTTTAATGGAATTTTCGAAAAACATCAATTGAGATGAGCTGCAGATTCTTTGACATGAGTGATTACTATGAATGATTCTTCCACCAAGGGAGAGTTGCACAGTGTCCTACAGAAAAAAGGAATAACACAGATGTTGTCGAAAAGGCTACATATATCTAGAATTTTTGAACTCCTTACCATTGTACTTTTGAACTGTAACTGTACTTCGGTGTAAGAACTTTTCCCCCACACTTCGTTGTTGATAGTCACCCGTGGTAGACACGGGCTATTTTGTGTCTGCGTTTCTAATATTATTTTTATGTATACATATCGTCATTGTAATGTATCCAATAAAAGTATTAAGGACATATATTTGAATTGACTGACTACATTCCGACCTTTTGGATAACTCATCTACAGTTCATTAGACTAGAAAGGTAAGAAAATTTTATGCAAAATATTTCTAGTACAGTGGATTGTTTGTTGAGGTAAAAGTGGTAATTCATCAGAGAATGAGTTGCCTTCATGGCTAGAATTGTTTTGCCCCAATAGCAACACGCGACAGCATAATAGCTTCAACGTGCTTCATGGACAATATCAATAGGAAGTGGATGATATCAAAATATTTGAATTAACACAACTCAGTCAAACTTTAATTATATGTATTTTCCGAAATGAGCACTTGGTGAAATCTGTTTAAAATCAGCTGTCAAAGATTTGAAAGAAGAAAAAAAAATTTCAAAAATTTATTTTTAGTTTTAATCTACTTTATACAAATAGAATTATAGAGCAATTATGCTATTTTTTTTTTTTTTTTTCATTTCAAAAAAATTATTTTACAAAATAATTTGAAATTTTTTTCGAGATTATTTTTTAAAAAAAAACAAAGTCAGCGGGAAAATTTCAATAAAAATAAAAATAAAAATTAGATTGTCGAATAACAATAAAAATATTTTTGTTATTTTATTGTAACAGCGCTTAAAAAATATTCAAGATTTTCAATTTTCAGAATATATAAAATATGAATATACTATAAAAAAGGGAACATTTAGAGAGGATTTTCCTTCGTCCCACACACTTTCTGCAATTAAGCTGACCAAAGCTTTTATATCTATTTTTAGATCGGAAATTCCCTATTTCCGATCTAACTTGGCAAACAATCCATGAATATCCCCAGGCACATACAGAAAACGAACTTCTGAAAGAAAAACCGATTTCTGAAACAAACCAATTATTTTCGTCATTAGAAATCAATTGTTCAGTATACATAGGGAAAGAGCTTATTGTTTTCAGAAGGATTTTTATCAAGTTTACATGAAAATAATCAGTTTTCAGGAGAACTTGACTAAAGAAGGATTTGTTTTCAGATAACATTTATAAAGTCATCATTAAAATAATCGGTTTCAGGTGGACTTGACTAGAAAAGAAGGATTTAAAGGAAGGATTTGTTTTCAGGATAACATTTATAAAGCTTTCCTTAAAATAATCGGTTTCAGGAGGACTTGGCTAGAAACGAAGGATTTGTTTTCAGGATAACATATAAATCCCTCCTTAAAATAATCTGTTTCAGGAGGAATCTTGAAATTTAAATTTAAATGACGTACTTTTTTCCCCGTGCTAGAATGTGCTAGATTTATACAAATTGAATTTACCACTAGATCGACTCACTGTGATCTTTGCTGTTCAGTATTTTGATGCAACAATTCTACTTCTGTATTGCATGCAAAGTGACATACAAATTTTTGCGGCAGGTGAGGAATACGGTAGATTATCTAGTGCAAGTAGATTCGATTTCTTCTAGATCGTTGTCATGCTGGATTATGAGGCATCAATATAGTTTTAATGGGATACCAAAGATAAATAACTCTATAAAAAATTTAAAGGATTAAAACATGTATATATTTAATGTGTTTACGTACACTCTGAACCTGTGTATACATACACAGTCCAGTCACATTAATGTGACCACCACCTACTTTCGACGTCAACGTGAAATAACCCATCACAAAAGGCACGTGGCAGCACATTGAAGTGGAGTGTATATAAAGAATTCCACTTAATGCCACTTAAATACACTTAATGCCACTTAAATACCACTTAATACCACATTCCACACCTCACTTAAAGCCAAAATATACAAGAGTGTATATTCTGGCTTTTGACAGATGGTAACATCAATGTGACTGGACTGTGTAGATATTACACAAAGTATTTCGTCCTTCTAGAAATTAAAAAACTAATTTCAGACATTTAATATTCATGTAAATGAATATTATTGTATTAATAAAAAAAAACACACATCACAAAAGAAAATTGAATACTGTACAATGGTAGTGAAAGCAAGTTGTGAAAAATTACTCTATGGTAAGAAAAAAATACAAACCAGTCCACTTTACTGTTTAGAGAAGTATTTGATATCGAGTTGCTTTCATGATTTAGTTTCTTCTTCAAAAACTCTTTACGAATTAAAGATAAATTTATGAGTTCTGTTCTGTACTGAAGTGAAAACTGGCATGTACTATAAATGAGCGGCTCCTATACAATATTAATAAATAAAAACAGCACGCTTCTGGGTTGCCAGTTTGGGGCGAACCTACACCTCACCTGATAGCTTGGCGATTTTTGGCATCTTTACTGTTGGCATTACGATTCTATGCTGTTGGCACGAAAGGAGAAAAAATCTACTATTATATAACAGTTTTCAAGAGAAATGGTCGTTTTTTTTTAGCTCTAAATAAACTAAAACATTTTTCTAGATATTTAGCATTTATATTCTATCAATAACTTTTCTTGTGTAGTATTTTCGCCCCCCAAAAAAAATGATTAAAAAATAATATATTGATCATAATGAACTTTTTGTCATGTTTTATTTTATTCCATACTCAATGTTCCAAGTTGCAAACAAAATGACATTTCTTGGATCTATTTATCATTAGTAAGCACATAACTAAATAAACACATGATTTGAGAAGAAGAATTTCTCGTAGTTTTCAGAATCGCTTCACAACATATTTACGTTTACTAAATTGATGAGCGCAAAGCAAAGAAGCCAAGAAGTGATACAGAGCCAACTCCAGTACGAAAGAAACGGAAGATGTTTGTCCCAATTTTCTGCTACTTTAAAATAAGAGGCGCTCTCTTTATTTTATTACTACTCTATGACAGCGCTCTGTGGCGTGCCAGCGATCAAGTTAAATAAATGTCTAGAAAATTCGAAAATCTATCGGTGCTCGATTATAGAAAGTGCCGTACCACCGAATGCCGAATTATAGAATGCCTACTTGAGTTCATGTGCTTTAACAAGCTCCCCCTTCCCTGCTCTTCTTTTTGCGTGATGCATAGCATTAATTGAAATATTTTTATGTTGATTTCGTATAATAAAAGATGAAAGATGTTTTTTTTTTTTTTAATTAGAGGTTTAAAGGAGTTTTTTTCCCAATATACGAAACCTATTAGCGTTCCAACACAAACAAGCTACGATAGCTATATGGTGGCTTACTAATAATCATGAAGTTGCAATCCCAAAGAATCCCATAGTAATTGAAGTTGCAATAATAATGAATAACCGTAAAGGTTTAATTTACATAAACGCATTCAGTAAAATAGAAAAACATTAAAAAAATATCTTTATACACATGTCCATAAATTAAGGGTAATTCAGAATCACACAGAAATTGAACTCTAAAACAAAAAAATTTCACCTGTAGAATTATCACACACATCTTGAAGAAGAATATGCAAATTACAGGAAACCACCAGATGGCGCGGATAGTACGTCAGAATGACGAGAGTGTAAGAGAGGGGTATATAAGGTATGATGGCAAAGAAGTAAAATTGTTCACAAGCGCTTTAAAAGCCTTTCGGTGCAATACCCGCATAGTTATGGCACAAAGGAAGCATTTGGATGATTTTTTTTACGTGGTAGAATTATCGGACGACTGGAATGTGGACGTACCCAGCAGGAAGTATCCGAGGAACTTGGAATCGCCCAGAGAGTCATCTCAGGCTTTGGCAACGATTCCAAGATGATGGTAATGTGAGTAGATGTTACAGCACAGGTTTCCCCCGAGTTATAACACCGAATGAGGACCGGTATTTAGCAGTTACTGCCAAAAGAAACAGACGGAGCACAGCATCAGACCTGTCTCGTCAGCTCTCTTCAGTTACCGGTACGACAGTTTCAAGGCAGACCGTGTACAGACGCTTAGGGCACATTGGTCTATATGCTCGTAGGCCTGTCAGATGTGTTCCACTTACCGCAACTCACTGTCGCCTGCGATTAACCTGGGTAGAGAGCATGCATTATGGACACCGCAACAGTGGTCTTGTGTGATGTTTTCCGACGAGTCCAGGTTTAGGTTGCAGTCTGATTCTCGCCGGACTTTCATATGGAGAGCGCCAGGTACCCGTTACCACCAAAAGAACACTATTGAACGACAGCGTTACGGTGATGCAAGGAAGGCTCGTTTGGGAGGAATTATTCTTGGTTCCAGAACTGACCTGCATGTTCAGAGTGTAACGATGACAGGCCACATTTATTGGGATGTCATTCTGGAACAACATGTACGTTTGTTTCGGGGCGCCATGGGTGCTGAATTTCTGTTTATGGATGACAACGCCCGTCCTCACCGTGCAAACATTGTAGACGAATGCCTTCAATTGGAGGATATCACCCGTATGGATTGGCCAGCATACTCACCGGACTTGAATCAATAGAGCATGTGTGGGATATGCTTGGCCGACAGCAGCCCGTCAACCCCCTCCCACCTGTCAACCGGAACTTCGGAGGGCATTGCTTGATGAGTGGTATAATATTCCCCAAGATCAGATTGATAATTTGATACTCAGCATGCCTAGGCGTTGTAAGGCCTGTATTGAATCGTCCGGGAGACATACTCCATATTAACCATCATACTAACCATGTTATACTGTTTTTTTTGTAAATACGTTCTTTTTGAAATTTGCTCCAGGAGTAAAAATCGCAATTTTTATTAATTATGTCACACATATAGCATCTTTTTGCTCTTTACCTTTTGTTTAATAAATAGACTTTACAAATAAGTCAAATTTGTTTTGCTTCTGTCTTTTTCTTTGCCTGAACTTCATTATCCTTAATTTATGGACATGAGTGTATATAGAATACTTCTGTACGTGTGTTTGTCACTGAACTCCTCCTAAACAGATGGACCGATTTTGATGAAATTTTTATGTGTGTTTGAGTGGGTTAATGGATGATTTAGATTCACAACTGGATTCGATAGATGGCGCTAAAATCGAGTTCTTCTGTATGTGTGTGTTTGCCCCTCAACTCCTCCTAAACGGCTTAATTGTTTTTGATGAAATTTTTGTGTCTGTTTGAGCGTTTCCCTGGATGGGTTTACTGGAAGATGACAGCATTGGGATCTCACACTTGCAGATGCAGAACTGAGTTCCTCACCTCATCAAATTCGGCAATTTTCGCCATATTATTGACGTATTTTCTGTCTCAAGCTTCTGTTCTCTGGGACAAATATAAAGATTCCATGAATGACGACATTCTGCATTCTGATCAAGATGCATTCAGATCAAGATCCAAAATCGATTTTCGCCAGAAATATATAACGAGACGTTAATAAATATTGAGGATATTTGCATTCTCATTTCGAATATGCCGCTCATTCATTTCAGTACGCCATCGCCTAACCGTCCAGCAACAGACATCACTAACAGCGATGTTCAGTGCGAACAACTGTTCGAAGCGGCCTCTTTGACTAATTTCTTTGCAAATAATGAGAAACTGCTCACTGCTGAACTAAAGAACACATACAATTAAATTAATTTGTTAATTACAGCAAAACAAAGCGGAATCTTTTTTTTTGACGCAACAGGCGCACTGGCAAACATTCCTTATCTCGCTGATTATAGCGCATTCGATCACAAATTCATATCGCGTTGGCAATTGCTTCATCTGGCATGGCAGCGACTTTACTTGAGGGTGGACGGATTGCACATTCAGCACTCATGTTGTCATTGAACGTTCACAGAAATCCAGACGCAATGTGCGACATAAAGAAGCATGGATAAGGTTTTGCAAAAATGCAAAGTTATTATCCGGGATGAATGCACTATGGCGCACAAGCATTCACTTAAAGCTCTGAACGGAACAAAGAAAGATCTCAACGATAATAACAGACTTTCGGTGGCGTTCTACTGCTGTAGTACATTGCCAGGCATTCCATTGGCTACATATGCGAACGAAATTAGCGTATGTTTAAAACGATCATAAATATACGTATCATAAATACATGTGTTCAATTGCCAAACGATCCATTGGCACTATCATTCTCCGAACAATTGCCCAATAGTGGCAATGGACAAATTCCGTACCAAACAATTTTTGCAACATGGTAGCCTCGAAAGATGTTTTGATTGAAAGCATTCAGATTAGCGCACTAATTACATTAATCATGCGCGCCGCTACGTGAACGAGTTAATAGAGAGTTTTTGCATACCGTACTTTAAAAATACGATATTTTTTCTCCCTAGCGCGCATGCTCATAGTAAATTGCGCATGCGTATCTGTAATAATGTTTCCTATGAGCATGCGCGCTAGGGAGAAAAAAATACCGTATTTTTAAAGTACGGTATGCAAAAACTCTCTATTTTGACCGATGTTGACGCTATGACAATATCGATGTTGACGTTATTAATTTTAAAATACAGCTGTCATTACCTAGCAATGAGATGTTCAACTCGATCAACACTCTTGTTGATCTTGACAAAACAGTCAACTATCCTGTTGAATTCTTAAATTCACTGGAATTACCAGAAATGCTACCACATAACTTGCGATTAATAATTGGCTCACCAATCGGTTTACGTCGGAATTTAATTGAACCTAGGCTATGCAATGGCCCAGCGTTTGCAATTCCAAACGCCTGCAATTTCCAATTCTCTTGGCATTCTCGCAATGACTATTAAGTCACAAGGCCAAACAATGTCCATTTTGGGTTGGATCTAGAAAATCTGTGCTTCTCACATGGCCAGATATATATTGCGTGTTCTGGCGTTGGCAAACCATCAAGTTAGTTCATTTATACACCTCAGAGATTGACGATTTTCATCAACTTGCATTAAGATAAAAACAAAACATGGAGAATATTTTTATGCTATCCCTTTGTTGTAAGTCGTCACCAAATGGTGCTGCAGCATTTCCATCTTATATATAACGTTCAAATGACATCCATAAAAAACGAGTATGCACATATATTAGAACATGGAGAATATATCAGAGTTATGTAATTTTCTCCAATGCATTTTTGGCGGGACAGCTTATGCCGGGTTCTGGTAGTTTAATATAAATTTTCGATGAAAAATATAAACTAAAAATTTTTAAAAATATAAAAACACCCTACCCTTATTGAACATGATAAATAATATCTGATTATTATCATGATTTAAAAATATAGAATAAGTTACAGAAATAGTACAGAAATAGTTGTAATAACTTCGCTATAGAAATCCTTTGATCCTTAGAATAAAAAAAAAAAATTAATAAAACTTTAAGATAAACAAATTTTATGTTTTTAGAAATAATGTATCAAACGAAAAAGGTCTTTAACACTTATTCGTCTAGACAGCGGAAAAAATAACTAGAATACATACCATGTTTTTTTATTTACTTTAAAAATTTAATCCATTGCTGTCTATTAAAATTAATAACTTTTAATCTATAATACCATTAAATTCTATATTGAAGGTAATTTTAATATTAATCCTTTTTCATAACTTCTCAATTAAAAAAAAATTCAAAGATATTAATATTATTTCTAATTTATCGTCTATTTATTTTACTCTAACTAAATGAATCAAAAAAAATTTAATTTAATGTAGAAATAAAAAATATTTTTATCAAAAATTTTCCTTTGATCTATAATTATATTTATATTCCTACTAAAAAGCTAACTAAAAAAGATGTTCTGAAAATTTTCTCAAATTCTGTGCAAAAGGGCTTAAATTTAAATTCAATATTCTGTAAAATGTTCCACAGTTACTCGTCTATTAAAGGCTTTCAATGGAGAAAATTGAAACAAATTTTCATGCAGTGCAATGGCTCTGACTAATGTGAGTTCAGACTTTTTTTTGCTCCCATATATTGAAATTTATTCTGCTTCATGAACAAAATGATTTCAGAAAGAAAAATATTGTAAACTTGAAAGAAATATCACATTCAAAAATAAATTCGAAAATTGTAAATTTGTGTTTTTCAATATGCTTCTCTGTATTAAGCATTTTATTTTCTACTTTTTATATATTTTTTCAGTTCTATATGCATTAAATTAAAAAATATTGCTTCTTAAAGATTTTTATAATCAATGAATGGAATTATAGTTCAATTAGACAATAATGTGACTGAATTATAATTCAATCAACTCGGAAAAATTTAACAATAGAAGATGAATAATTTTAATTTCATGCGACTGAAATTACAACACAACTACGACAGTCGTAATTATAATTATTATTAGAAAAATGCAATCCGAAATGATGAATTTTTAAAGACTGAAAGTCGTTTCATTTAGAAATCAAAATTTTATTGTATTTATCATTTACGCATTTGCTTGAGTACTTCAAGGAGAATGACTTGGAGTACTCTAAGAAGAATGTTGGTGCATCTTATGGAAAATAATTAAATACTTTAAAGAGAATTACTTTTAGTACTTTAAGAATGTTTCAGTGTCTTATTGACAATAATTGAGTACTTTAAGGAGAATGACTTTGACTTTTTAAAGAGAATGTTTCAGTGTCTTATTGACAATAATTGAGTGCTTTAAGGAGAATGACTTTGATTTCTTTAAAGAGAATGTTTCAGTATCTTATGAAGAGTAATTGAGTATTTAAGAAGAATGACTTTCCGTTCATTAACTTACTACTTTGCGTGAATGTTTGAGTAGAATAAGTAGAATTTTTGAATACTTTCAAAAGTATAACTTTAAATACATTAAGGAAAATTTCTTTGAGTATTTTAAGAAGAATGTTTGAGTATCTTAAGGCGAATGATGGAGTAATGAATGAAGAATGATTTTAAGTACTTTAAGTAGAATGTTAGAGTGCCTAAAAGAGAATGGCTGAGTTCATTAAGAAGAACATTTGAGTATTTTAATGAAAATGTTTGCGCATTTTAAGAAAATTGTTTGAATACTTTTAATGGAATGTTTGAGCATTTTTAGTGGAATGTTTAAATACTTTATTGAGAATATTGAGTACTGTAAGGAGAAAGACTGCAATATAGGATGGACAGATAGTTGATAGTTCTAAGATTGCAAGGCAAAGCAGTTTACTATCATTTATGAGAATTATTCTGCGCATATAACGCAGACAATGATAAAGATTTTTCACAAGTGAAATTCGAAGTAGATTTTAACGGTACTTTGGATAGATCACTGTAAGTCTCATATTCTCCTTCACGAGAGCTGGCATTCAATGCTCATGCAAAGAGATTTAGAAAAAAAAAGAATAAAAATTATTTTTGATTATAACACTAGAATCTTTCCCACTAGATCTTTCACCCTTATGCTATATTTAGGATGCTATATTTAGACTTTTCATATTATAATGTTTGCTACATAATACGAATACTTATTTTAGAAGTAATTAACATTTCAAATTGGGCATGAAGACATAACGCTACAATCTGAACAGGCTACACATATCAATTTATTTAAAAAAGATTTTTAAAACAAAAGCCATGCACTTGGCAAATAATTTTCAATGTACCAATTAGGTGTAAAATGTATTATAAACTTTTTATTCTGTTATATGAAGACAGAGGTGACATTATCATTCTTTCAAATGTGATTTACTAAAAGAGGTTAGACATCTATTTATCAATTGCGATCAATTTACTGATCACTTCCTTTTTTATAGTTTAATCAATTAGTAAGAATTTATTTGATTGTATAAATGAATTTTAGAACTTATTTTTCTTCCTTCTTAATTTTTTTTAATAATTACTAAACGAATACTTTTATTTTTTAGAAGTTGTTGTTTTTTTAAACGTGGCAAATCTTGTGGAAAGTTTATCTAACCTGAACTTCCATTCCATTTTCCAGTATTTATTTATTTATATGTGTGTTGTTGTAATTTCAGTTAAAAGGAAAGTTGTGTTTCGCATCGAGGATTATATTCGGAAAGAAATCAGATAAGAAAATTCAAACAGCTGAAAAAAGATACGGCAAATAGAAATCTATATTGTAAAAGTAAGGTTTATGGGAAAGAAGAAAAAAACTCATTTAAAAAAAGATACTTTCTTTCTTGCTCAAAAAAAAAACACTTTTTTTCTTTCAAAATAGCAAAGGTTTTAAAAGGAAATAAAAGTTTCTGTTCTGAAACCGAAAGATTCCCTCTTTAAATGGAAACATTTGGAGCCGATGTTGGAAAGTAATAGTTTCCAGATAAAGAATGTCGGCCTGAAATTACTCAGAGATTCATTACATATCTTTTCAATCATTCCAATTTTGAAGGGAACAATTACGAAACAGATCGATGAAAAGAATGTTCTCAAACCATTCTAATCTTCCGAATATAAAACCGAAATAGAATTTCTTCGACTGTGGACTTTTCATCAATGTAAACGTGCACTTGACTTCCAATATAGGACTTTATTTTGAGCTCTTTCATAAAGCAACACTTGAAAGGCAAACCAAAACAAATGCATATTGTGGTTTATTCAGCATTATATGAATCTCCATGAAGAGTTTCTTCGCTTTTAATATTCTGCTTATGATAATTAAAGATTAATGAACACCTGTGAGTCCCAGAATCTAGCAAGGATATTAATAAGAGGTTGCGGCATTCCACTAGAAGAGTTATTTCCCGCTTTTGATTGTTTTGTGGATGTAATTGGAGTAATAATAAAATACAATGACCTCCCCCATTCTGAAAGAACATAATGTTCTACCAACATCTATCGTCTTTTTCGTATAAGAGAGCATCTTATCTTGGGTCTTTTCAAAACATCATAAGCAATAGTAACATAATTTCCTCATAAACACAGTTACATATATATGTGTGAGAGAGAGAGAGAGAGAGTCTGTGTGTGCGTTTGTGTGTGTGTGTAATGATAATAATTGGTGTAATTCCCTTAAAACATGCAAAATATCAAAAATAATAAAAATAAAAACAGATAACTTACTTATTTACTAAAAACAAAGTAAGTAATAGACTGTTCCAATATACAGTTTAGCCATAAAATAGAGATTTGAATTTAAGTACAAAACGCAAAATGCAAAAATGAAAAATTATAGAATTAAAAACCGTAATTTGAAAAATAAACTATAGAATTAAAAACGCAAATTAACAAAATGAAAAGTATAGAATTAAAAAGGAAAATGAAAAAAACGAAAAAAATAGAAAAAAAACTTTAGAATTAAAAACGCAAATTAAAAAAAAATGAAAAAATTATAGAATTCTAAACGATTTCCTTTTCTTGAAAATTATCCATTTCACTTTCATTCTCATTTTCCAAATAAAAATTGTCTTTGCTTTCACCAGACGATTATTTTGTACAATTTTACATTATTTAATACTATAATTATTAGCTCGTGAAAGAAATTAAAAAAATTAACAAACTGAAAAGAAATGTTGAAAGTTGTCAAAGATACGAAAAACTGATCGAGGAAACGAAAAAAGGGATCAAGGAAACAAAAAACGCAGCCCCCCCCTTCTCCCGATTAAACAGGTTTTCAAGATTTTTATGTTTTAATTAAGATACATATTTAGTTTCTGATAGTAACAAAACCATCTAATATTTAAAACTCATAGATTATCAAGGGAATCCTTTTAATTTTAACGCCAGTAAAAGTCAACGCCTCGTAGAGGAAGGAGTTTGTATAAGCGGTAGATTTGGATGCCTATTAAGTTCAACACTTGATTTGCAACACAACATTTGATTTTTTTTTCCTCTAGATAAAATATAAATGTTTCAAATACATGAATTTTTAAACCTCCAAAATTGTTATGTTTATTAATTAAAAAAACAAGAATATATATATACGTGTACATAATAATGAATGAGCCTTAACATTAAATATGCAGTTTTATAATTTTTAGATTTAATTACATTTAGATGTATTTAATTTTTCGCTTCTATTGGAACATGACATTAATGTTTTTAAATAAGCAGTCTATTATATTCATGATTTTAGTTTCAGCTGGTTTGTTTTCTTGTCGCCAATGTCACACATTTCAATTTTACCTCAGAATAAATAGTGAAGAGAATTTAAAACAACATGAAAGCTCCCATTTTTAAAACGGTGGCATATCGTGACACTACATTGGCAATTTTGGTGTGCGAATGCTTTTTATATCTTCAAGTTATATTTGACATAATTTTTTTTTTTTTTTAAATAAGAATTTATAAATATTTGATAATTATTTTAAAATTTCAAATTCAAACAGCTTTTGAAACTTCTGATTATTGTTTAAATAATCAAAGTACTGCTTTTTAAACTTATGCTTATTATCCTATTAATAATAAAAACGTGTTTTTCATTATATATCAGTGCTATATGTTTTACACTCGCGGTGTTTGTTTTATTGTTATTCGGTCATTATAATTGGCAGAGGCAGAATTTGAATAGTTTTTGTTCTTTCAACGTGCAATTTTTAAAAGAAAATTAATGCGAAAATTTATTTGGTTAGTAAATTTTGTATTTGGCAACACGAGCACAGATATTTAAATTAACACCCTTATAAGAAAGAGTAATGGAGAATTGCTTATTGGCAGAATATTTTGAATGAAATATTATTATTATTATTTCAGTAATTTAATATTTAACAGAACAGAAAAACATTTTTTCGTTTACTTTTAAACTTTTGTGTACATTTTGGTAATAAAACTTATTAAGAATATTTTTATAAAGTACAATAAGTTTTTAGTTAGTTTAGCTTTATAATACTTCTTTTAAATTTGCTTGTGGTTTTTGATAATCCAATTTTTTTTAATATTTTTATTGATACTTTATACAAATATAATGACAGAAATGTACTGAATCATTTTGCATTATGTTAATTAAAAGAAAAAGAAAAATATGTATTACTGATTACAACGTACCTTATTTTTAGTTAAAAGAAATTCAAATTTGTAGAATTATACATGTATAATTGCAAGTAATAATGCATTAAGCACAGTAAAATTATTAATATTTAACCACTAGTTAATTTTACAATATAGCCAAAACTTAATTTCTTAAGCTTTTAATTTACAAAGTTAGAAATAAAAAGTTAATTTAAGATAATTTACTAAACTTTTATAATTGCGGAATAAGAAAAATTGTTGCATCTGCATGTAGACGATCCAATAATTTTCCACTCAAATTGCAGTGTTATTATTTAAATTAACCTACAGTAAATTATCTGAATAATCACCTATTTAATTTAGCGAAAATTATTAAATTACAATTTTATATTCTGAAACTATTCTGATGTTTAATATTTGACTTTTTTCGTGGAATCGTTTTGTTAAATCAATATACAAAATGTGAAATGTGTATAAAAAATGTATTGAATCAATTTTATATTATGTTAATCAAAATAAAAGAAAATAATGTGCATTTTTATAAGGAAAAAAATTCTTTAAAACATAAACTTTTACAAGGAAAAGAGAATATTTTTCCATTCAGTTCAATGCTGAATTTCAGATTAAAGCGGATATTCTTTCCCGAATAATTACCATTTTTTATTGAAACATTTACACAAACTAGCATATTCCACCTGATATTCGGTAAATATTCTCATGTTTAATTTTGGACTGTTTTTCATGAATTTCGTTTTCTGAAATCACTATAAAACTTGTGGAATGTGTATAAAAAATGTATTGAATATATGTATGAATTATGAAGGGGAAATGTCTATATAAAAGCGTATTGAATGTATGTACGAATGTATGAATTATGAGTGTGAATGTGAAACGTGTATGGAAAATTTATTGAATGAATGTAAGAATGTATGAATTATGAATGGGAAATGTATATAAAAATGTATTGAATGCAGGTTTGAATGTATGAAATGTATGTATTTATATTACGTTAATCGAAATTATAAAATGATGTGCATTTTTAAAGAAAAAAAATTAAGGAAAAGTGAATACTTTTCGGCTCAATTTAGTGCTGCATTTCAGATTAAAGTGGATATTCTTTCCCGAATAATTACCATTTTTATTGAAACATTTACACAAACTAGCGAATTCCATCTGATATTCGGTAATTATTCTCGCTTTTCATTTTGGTCTTTTTCCCCGGAGTCGCTTCGGTCAAAGACGATGCACAATAGAAATTCGAAAAGGAATTTTCGATGAATTCCTTCGTCAATCAAAACGAACGGAGAAGTTTTTTCAAAAGCAGGTCAAATATTTCAAAAACGCAATATCTGAAATGAATTCACCAAAGCGCTCTTCATTCGCGACTGACAACGAACAATTTATTTCCTACACATTTAAAAACTATTTTAATTGATACCGACTTTCAGATGAGGGAGTTCTTTTAGCTCGTGAAATCTGTGCCTGCTTTTAATTTGGATTCTACATAGAATGAATGTGCACAAAAGATATAACGAACCATCTTTTATCATTCAAAATATGCAATGGAAATTCAAACAAAATAACAACATTCGTCAAAAAATAAATTCTAAACAAAATTTTCTGAAGCTAATTAATAACTTACTCTCGCAGTTAATTTTTCATTCCAAAATAATTTTAAAGTAAAATAAATTTATTTTTTCTACATATTCATGAGCCGCAATAAACTCAATTTGAAAGAAAAGAGCTCGTTATCACAATTAATTAGCTGTTTTAATTAGTTATATAAGTTTATTTTCTTGTTTTAATTTTAAACAGTGTGCATTAAATTACAAAAATATTTTAAGTTAAGAGCTACTTAAAGTTTTTTACAATTATTGTTGAATTATAATTCAATCAACTCCAAAAATTTAACAATGGCGGATGAATAAATTTAATTACATGCGAATTGAAATATCAACCCAATTACAGCAGTTGTAATTATAATTATTATCAGAAATATGCAGTTCGAAATGATGAATTTCTAAAGATTAAAACTCGTTTCATTTAAAAATCAAAACTTTAATGTATTTAATATTTATGCATTTGTTTGAGTACTTTAAGGAGAATGACTTGAAGTACCTTAAGAAGAATGTTAAGTATTTCAACTTATGGAGAATGATTTGGAGGGTTGAAGAATTTTTTTAAGAATGTTATTGCATCTTATGGAGAACAATTGAGTACTTTAAGGACTTACTTAAGGATTAGTAGTATTTTAAGGAGGCTATTTTAACAATGACTTGGAACCCTTTAAGAAATACAGGGTGGTTATAATTAAAGTGACCCTATTAGAACCAGTTCTGCCCATCAGATTTTAATGAAACTTGATATACACGTTATATGGACCACGAGGAAAAGATTTCTGGAATTAAGAATAAACATAATTCAAATTGTGACCACCAGGGGTAATTATGGCCACCCTAAATAAGGACAAGAAATTTGCCAGAATTATTAAAATTTATTGCAGGAATGTACAGAATGTGCTCGATTGACATCAATTACGTGTTGAAAGCTCATTAAATCGTGTTCAACGGTAGAGCGAAGAAACTCTCGAGGAATTTCAGCAACATGGCGTGTAATGCTGGATTTCAACTCAGGTAAAGTCCTAATTCCTCCTCCATAAACACGGTTTTAAAGAATCCTCACAATCAGAAATCACAGGTATTTATATTGGGGGAACGAGAGGAGACATCCGGAAAAGCTCTGGATATGACACGATTTTCGCCAAAGTTAGCATGAAGCAGTTCTTTTGATTTGGCGTCCAATGTGGGAGTTGCTCAAGCTCTTCGAATTTCCTCAAATTTTCGAGCACTCCCAAATCGGCAGTTTCTTCAAATTTCATAACCATCTTCTTCAAATCATTCTTCATGGGCCTTTTTTCGCAATCCTTTTAAACGACGATATTCATTTTGTGTACCTAAGCTATTGCTACCTTTCTAATGAAACAGTTTTACCAGTGAAGCTCGATCTTTCTTCTGTGAGGGCTAACGATGATAGAGGCAAGCAGAATTATTTTTGTCCTCTGACTGCAAGTCTTTTTTGTAGATTTTACTAATTTATATACGAAATTTTTGAAAAGTGCCCTATGGGGGTCAAAAATTTGAACTATTTTTATTATCGTAGAAATCTTTTTCCTCATGGTTCATATACCGTATATACCAAGTTTTGTCAAAATCCGTTGGATAGAACGGGTTCTAGAGGGGTCTGAATAGGGTCACTTTAATTATAACCACTCTGTATTTATATTCGGACATCTGGCGACCAACATTGTTTTTAACAACTTGGGTACTTATTCCTTGATAAAGCAATTCTCAGGATATGATAATTTATTTCCTTTGTGTTAACTAATTTATATCAGATTTTACACATTGGTGGAAACTTTTTCACAGCCTATCATTGTATAATTTGTATAATTTTTTGTTTTCTTTCCATTACAGTTTTGCTGTTCAAAATTTTGATATGTTTGTTAACTGAGTTCCAGTTTTCGCCGCTGCAGCTTATACGCATTTCGATTCTTGAACAATTACCTTCTTTTTTAATTTGTCTCTTTTGAGAGGTTTGAATGTGAAAATTTTTGTTTCATAAAAAATGTGATGGTAGCATATATATAGTTAAAATATTTGTTTAAACCGTTATTTATTTAAATTTATTAAGTTTTACATTCATTTATATACAGGGTGATTATAATTATAGTCTCACTTTCCAAATGCTGTAAAAAGAACCACGCAATGAGTTAAAATCTGAACTAAAAAGTACTCGAAGCAGAGGGAAACGGTACGGCATAAAAAAGTTCAACGTGTATGAATAGATGGCGCTGTAAATGGCACAAAGAAAGAGAGTTAGGTTGTCAGTGATAGTTTGAATAGAAAATGGCAACGTATTTGGCATGAGTTGCTCATTAATTGCTTATGTTTGATGATTTCGGTTTTTGAGAAAAAAATGACTTGCAAGTCATTCGACAGTTGTGACACTGTGAATGGAAATTCCATCCACCACAGCAAGGTCACACCCAATTGGATGGGAAAATCGGTGGAACTTTTCTATGATCTTTTTTTTATGCCATACCGTTTCCCCTTCTTCAAGTATTTTCAGTTCAAATTTGAACTCATTGTCAAGAGTGATTCGTTTTTACAGCATTTTGAAAATTGCACTTTTATTATTATCGCCCTGTATATTATAATTATATATTTATATATATTAAAAATACGTCATTTTGGCATCATTTTTAAATAAATTACCTTAAATTTTGAATAAAAGAATATTTTTAATAAAAAATATTATAATTAATGAAATTAATCTTATTTGAAAAATTAATTTGAAATGTGAATGTTTCAGTGAATATTTTGAGCAGTTCAACACATTGCAATCATATGTACATTTATTAAAATGTCCTCACTTTTTACCTGAGCGAATATTTCTTTGACAGTAAAATATAGAAAAGTCTTTATTTCGAACAAAATAATGCGAATTTTATTTCTTGCTTTTAACTTCTTCCCAAAGAATTCACTTTCGCCTTTTCACCTTTTCCTGACGGGATTAGTTCTGCCAAAAAGCCCCTTTAAGGAATTTGGCGAGCGAAGAAAGCCTTTTAACGCATGAGAAAAGACACGCGCGCTGTTCCTTCTTATTCGAAAAGCCGCCAAACAAACAGAAAACTTTCCTAAGTAGATTTGTAAGTGTCACTCAAAACATCAAAAATGAAACACCGGGAGAATTTTCTTGGCGGCCTTTTTCTTGTTGTCGTTATTTGGCGTCCATTTCAGGCATATCTGGCGGAAAGAGCTGTCCAGCTCTCTGCTGCTGAGCCCTGAGGCGGAAGGCGGAGAGGCATCGGCCGAATCGATTCCGGAATTCAGAACTGAAGCGCTCCTGAAATAGAAAAAGAGGAATAAAATTCAAGCATCATTCACAATAGCGACAGTATATCGTATGAATGACACTTTTTAAAAAAAATTATATAAATAAACTGAAACATAATTTTAAAAAAACGTAACTTTTAAATTGTGAATGATGTCAGGTAGGGGAATAAAAATCCATTATTTTTACATAAACTTCAAGACTTTATTTAACCTGTTTCGTATTACCAATACAATTTGCTGTCATTTTAAAGGTAGCTTCATAATGCCGCTCTTATAGAAATCTTGGTTTTTTTATTGACGAAATGCTCTAGTAATCGATTTTCCCAATCTTCTCTTGACGCCAATCTTTTTATCACTAAGGAAGTTTTGCAATGCAAGAAAACTTGGTGCAGGTCCGGACTATATGGTGGATGCATCAAAACTTCCCAACCAAGCTCCCAGAGTTTCTGGCGAGTTACTATAGACGTGCATGGCCTGACACACACGTCTATAGTTATTGCATTGTTGGCAATGGAACGCAAACACCCCAAAGGCCAGAATTGGCCGACAGGCCAATTCTGACCGTTTCTGTTCAATCGCTTGCTTCAAACGGTCCAGTTGTTGACAGTAGATTTAGTATTTGGCCATATGGAAGCAACTCATAATTAATTATTCCTTTCCAGTCCCACCAAATGTACCGCAGAACCTTCCTGGCCGTTAGTCCTAGTCTGGCCACCATTTGAACTGCTTCACCGCTCTTTGACCACGATCATTTTCGCACAGTGTTGTCATATGTGACCCATTTCTCATTCCCAGTTACCATCCGTTTAAGAAATGGATCGATTTCATTCTGTTTGGCCAAGGCATCGCAGATTTAAATTCGATCCATCATGTTTTGTTGTGTTAATTGGTGTGGTACCCAAACATCAAGATTTTTTCGAATCCAACTTCGTGCACATGGTTTGAAATTGTTTTATAGTCGATTTTTAGCTCCTCAGCTATGCTACGACTGCTAACATGCCGGTAAACTTCGATTATTTTTGTGATTTTATCTTTTTGACGGTGGACATACCTGTGCGAGGTGCATCAGTAACATCAAAAATACCTGAACGGAATTGGCGAAACCAAAATTGCACGTAGTGTGTACTGTTACAGTACCAGAACCCTAAACACCATTCACAATTTCAGCCGCGTGGCTGGCACCCTGTACCTCACAACTGAATGGACCGAACAAAAAGCAGCAAAAGAGTTTTTAGTGGGAAATATCACCTTTCCAACGAGCCTAAATCTGAAATTGTTTGATCGATACTTTACGAGATATCGAGAATTTCTTTTTCAATTGCCGTTTTTTTACCGCATTAAATTCAAATTATTGGATCTGGATCAGTTACTTTAAAGACCTTCGCTATTTTATGTCATTTTTAAAATTGACAAAATTATTAGGTCACTTATGCTATTTCAAGTTTCCTTCTTATACAAAAAATAATTACTTATATATGTCCATAAAAAAGATTTCACTTAACTTATTTTATTTGTTCCATAAGTCATTTCCGATGACCAAGTTTTAGCGAGTTTGTTTGCAAATAGCATTTTATTAAACAAAATTAAAGCAGCAAATGTCTTCAAAGAAAATATCACATTTCTTTTTTTTTTAGCAATTCTTATCAATAAAGGTATTCAAAATTATTTTAATAGAAGTCTTATTTTTTCGATACGGTTCTTTAATATTATATAAAAATGTATGAGTTTATTATCAGTTAGTTCTATTCCAGTAATATATCAATTAAGTGAGAGATTTTTATTTTATTTTTTTTTTTTTTACCTTTTTACAGAATTCTTTGGGATATCGAATTGTAATAAAATGCAATTGACAGCTTTTAATATATTCTATAAAAAAATTATGGCAACTGGCAACTGGCGTACCGATTACGGAGTACCAACAGGGGGAAATACCCCACAACCTCCTCATCTTAATTATTAAATATGTTTGGAATTCTAATGGCTGCTTAATTAATGTTAGTAAAAATTAAAGATAAATGTTTCTAAAAATTCAAATTAAGTATGGTACTCAAAAAAAAAAAAAAAAAAAAAAAAAAAAATACTATTTATAAAAAAAAAAAAAAAGTAAGATAAAAAAATAAAAGAATTTAAAAGTTAAGTTTTAAATTCGGTACAATTAGGGGACCAGTTGTCGATGCCGTAAACTATTTCAAAAACGTAAACAAACCAACCAACCCTTTGTTTACTAATCACTTGGGAAATCATGCTGAACGGTGGAGCCAATAGGAGCATCTGAAAGTTAAAAAGGTTAATATGTCCCCACAAAAAAAAAAGACCGATCACAGAACCGTGATTCTTTTTTAATTTTATAATTTTTGTTTGGTTTTCGATTTTATAATTTTTATTTTTATTTTTATAATTTTATGTCTAATCCTTTTATTTTCCTTACAAAAAAAAGGGGTAAAAAAAGCGAACGATAAATAAAAAATAAAAACCTAACTTAATTGCTAGTCGGAAAGTCATGAACGAAGTTAAAGCACAACGTAGCAATAAAAAGGGAATAGAAAAGGAACAGAGTTCTGATCTGAACCCTCAACCTCGCGGTCAAAGATCCGAATCTTTACCTCTGCGCCAGTTCGTCAAAATTAAAGGAATAACAATTAGTTTTTATGCCAAAAGTAATCGTCAGATACACATTGAGATAACTTCTCAATGAGCAAGGCTCACCCATTACCTGAACTCGCTTGCGCTTGTTCAGAGTAGCAGCCATGGTGTTTCTTAAGTTTAGGAAAACACTCATAGGAGACGTCGTAGACTGCCCGTGGTCTTTTTTTGGAAAAAAAAAATTATGAACTCGGTGAAAAATTAAAAAGAGGTACCTAGGTATACATCCACCTCGGAAATAAGTCCAATTTGATATATGTCCTGTATGAAAAGGAAAAATTTGTTTACGTCCTTTTGGATGTTGTTTTCTAATGCAGCTGGCAATACTGAGACAGTTAATCTTTACGCCATAAGTAAGAGCTGCACCACTATGACTCATTCAGCACTACCCATAGGGCTTGAAGATAGGCTAAGGATGCAAATCACAGTACCCTCCACAAAGCTCTAAGATTCTATTAGACGGGGACCTACGGTTTCAGGGGGATTCGAACCACTACAAACATCCACGGCACAGCCGGGACTCGAACCCGAAACCTGGGGGTACTGAATGCCAGAGCGCTAGCCACTAGGTCATCGGGCCCTAATTATTTATTGGTAAACATTTTATAAGCAAAAATAGTTTGCAATAAATGTGTTCAGAAACATGCGGCACCGAGCGACAGCCACTTGGCCATCAAGCCTAGGCTATTAGTCAATAGCCTATGTTTAGGTATATTAGTCAATATATCTTATATGTATTCTAGGCATATTAGTCAATATATCCTATATGTATCCTAGGCTTTGAGTGTGAAAAAATTATACGCATTTTCCTCCAAATAAATCCAACTTAATATACGCCTTATTTTTGAACGCATAAAATTTCTATATGTCGCCTTCAGAATAAGTCCAACGTGATATACGTCCCGTTTGGATACAAAAACTTTAGTTTCGTGTACGACCATTGCTTGGAATACGACTCCCATGCGTCAAATTATTTGCCAAAAACATGGCTGTCAAACACTTTGCAAACAAGAAGTAATAGCATTGTCTAGAATGATCAGACATTTTCACATTTCCGAGATATGAAAGCAATGTTCTTTGTAACAGATTTTTAGTAAACATCATATCTAGTGATCCGCTATACAAAAGAGATGGAACAAAAAAAGAAATTAAATTTCGTAAAATTTCGTTTTTGTATACGCTTCGTCTAACTGCTTTTGTATTTATTGCATTTTATTATTTAGCAGTGGTTAAATTATTTTATACATCCCCATCAATGTATAATAATTTGGTAACAATAAATTTTCATGGACAATGAATTAATCATTTCTCCTTATTTCTCAGGGAAATGATTCTATAGCTAAAAAACAAAATGAAAATAGGAAATAATAGGGTACAGAAATTAATACATATTTATTTTGGCATATTTTATCAAGAAGAAAAAAGCATACAATTTTACAAGTATTGAAATGTGAGAATTATTTTTTACTTCTAATTTTAAACCACTCTGTTGGCTTTTAACTTGTTTCAATTTTGTGGTTTCTCTTCCAATAATTGTTATTTTTGATAGCAAATTTGAAAAATATTCTCAATAATTCGTATCTAAAAATAACTTAAAAGATAAACATAGAACTATTCAGCATTAAACTCTTACGCAGAGAATTGTCGCCGCATACAATTTTCAAAATTAAAAATCTTTTCCTGTTTCAAAAACATAGATAATATTATTGTAAAAATACACAATAAATACAGGGTGATTATAATTGAAGTGCTTTACAAATAATGTTTCAAAATGCTGTAAAAAAAGAAACACTCGTCCCAACGAGTTCATATTTGAATTGAAGATACTCGAAGAAGGAAGAAAAGGTACGACGTCAGAAAAAAAGTTCCAAAGTGCATGAATAGATGGCGCTGTAAGCGGCATAAAAAAGGAATTCGTCTGCCACTGATATTTTGAATCGATATTGCAACGTATTATTTGGCATGAGTTGCACATTCAACCAGCTGTTCAATGTGCTGATTGTTTCGGTTTTTGACGGAAAAAATGACTTCCAAGTCATTCAACAGTTGCGACACTGTCAGTCCATAGGAAGGCCATAACAAATTGGATGGGATGGATGGTACTTTTGGTGGTGGTACTTTTTGTACCTAAATTGGATGGTGGTACTTTTTTTGGGTGCCATACCGTTTCCCCCTTCTTCAAGTATCTTCAGTTCAAATGTGAACTCATGGTGACGAGTAGTTCTTTTACAGAATTGCGAAAGTGGGAATTATAATCACTCTGTATATGGATTAAATTATATACAAATTTAGCTAATTTTTATTAATTGCATAATTTTAGCATTCTAATTTAGCATATTATATGCATAAATTAGAATTAAATTATTTAACACATTTGAATATAATGCAACTTACATTATACATGGCATAATTATACATGGACTTTAAAATGCAACTTACATTATACATAGCATAAATGAATGGGTTGTAACAGGAATTGCTCATTGCCAAAATGTGGCAGCAGAACCAGATCACATTGATGTACTTGTATCTGAAAAAAAAAAAATTAAAATTTATGAATACATTTCACTTTCTATAATTGTCTACATAGCTTCATAATGTAAAAAAATACTCTTGTTAAATTTATTTAAAACTCTTTGTTACGTCGAAACCCATGTCCCCCTGCTTAGGGGAGGTCAACGCCCTATGCCCAGAAAAACACCCTGTCTGTGGGGGTGTCTGGCAGGAGAGAAAGAATGTAAGAACTTCACTGTAACCAAAGAGAAAGGTTGTGTGGCAGTGCATCTTCGAGCTTGATGGCTGCATAAACTAAATGAGTTGAACAACTGCGACCAAAGAGAATGGTCGTGTGGCAGCATCTTCGAGCTTGAAGGCTGCATAAGTAAAAGAGTTCAATAAGTGTAACCAACGAGAAAGGTTGCGTGTGGCAGTCCATCTTCGAGCTTGATGGCAGCCTAAATAAAGGAGATTAATTAATTTATACAGTCCATTCATTTCTTCGTGTCTGTGTCGAAGATTACTTGAGTTTATTTTTGTGACCGAGCTATCGAACACTCCTGTTATTATTTATAAAATTTATTTTCCTATTCATATTTGCATTGTTTTCTAAAGAAAAGTATATATAAATTTGAATACCTGTGATCCTATTAATTGTATTTACTGAAATATTATTATCTGTTAGACATTTTAATTTTCTACAATGTAGGTCTTTCTATGCATAAAGCAAGAAGTTTGACCGTCTGTCTATCTGTATTTCCTAAAACTGTAATCGTGGTTCCACCTACCCTGTTACCACCTGTAACCGTATTCCTCCTACGCACTGCAAGAGCGCCCCTTGCAGCGTCCAGTTGAAAAGTTCAGCTGAGAAATGGATACCAAATGAGAAGTGAAGGAGGTTGATCCCCCCCTCCCCTTGACGTATTTTCTTTAAAGGGAGGTTTTTGGCGAAGCAAAAAGAGATATTTTTGTGACGAGTCGACCAGAGGAGTTTTTCTTTTCCTTCATAGATAGCCATGATGATGATGATGATTCATAGAATAGGTTCATTATAGACATGAGAATTCAGAAAATCTCCGTCCTTGAAGTGAACTGCACTTGTGAATCAAACTAGCTTTAATTTTAATATTTTTGTAAATAGGGTTATGTATATGTAACATTATATATATATATATATATATATATATATATATATATATATATATATGTGTGTGTGTGTGTGTGTGTGTGTGTGTGTGTAATGTTTGTAAATGATAATTAAAGTGTTCCCATGAACCTGAAAGTGGCTCTCTTCTTGAAGCCATTGTGGGTCTAGTACAGGCTGAGACGTTACAGCATAAGCAAAATGTGAACAGTTAAGCGTAGGGAGGGGCAGTCTATTTATCTATAAAACATATCATTTGTTAAAAATAATAAACATTGTTCTTTTTATAATTACAAAATATCAGTACAATTGAATGTAGAAAATCTATCAAAATATTAATATTCATTTAGTAATGGGGATTCGATGACGATCTCCAAGGTTGACGGAGAGCCTTGGTTGCATAGCAACCTCTATCTCCTGCTTTGTGAATGAGAGAAGTGTCTTAAGCTTTAAGCCTCTTGATTAGATCGAAAAGGTGTAAGATATACATATGATATATATATTATATATATATTTATATATTATTAATTTATTTTTTAAAAAATTAACTTATTAATTTTTCTTTGTTTAATTTTAATTAATAAAAGAAAATTATGTATATAAATATTTTTTTATATTATTATTATTTTTATAATTTTTAAGTAAGGAATAAAAGGTCATAAAAATAAACAATAGGAACAAAAACAATTGAGGGGAAATTGTGACTCAGCTGAGAATAATGAAGATTCAATAAAGATTCAGTATTCCTTGTTAATGATCCCTCAGTGAATAAAAATATATTACTCATAATTTCTTTAGTTTTGATTTAAAAAGTTGCAATTTTTCTGTTTCTTTCTCCATTTCTTTAATCCGGAATATTTCGCTTAATCATTTCAAGAAAAATCTAATCATGAAACAATAAAAGAAAGTTTTTAAGTTTTCTTGAATCTTATTCATCTAAGTTAAACATTTAGTTTCATATAATATTTTGTTAAAAGAATTCATATTTATTTTAATGAATAAAAGTTTTTCAAAACCGCTTTGACTTACCTGAAGTAACAAAAAGAATCTTTTGTTCTAAAAATCTTATCTACGAAACACTTTTTTGTTGAAAATAATAACAAATGGGAATCTTTTATTTGAAGTTATTTGCTTGTTAAAAACCCTCAGAATAAGAAAAATTGTTTTGAAAATAAAAGACTTCCGAAAATAGGATTTCAAAACAAAAAAATTCTACTTAAATGAATATGAATAGTTTTTCTATAGACAAGAAATCATATAAATAAATGAATGGAAATAAAAACGTTTATCCGAATAAAAAAGAATAGAATTCAATATATTTCTAAGCAAAAGTATTTTGAAAGACACGAAGTATTTTAGGAAATTGAAAGCTGTCTTAAATTCATAAAAATAAAGATAACTTTAAATATAAAGTTTGTCTTTGATTAACATAAAGGTTTATTGTAATGATGTCAAAAGTGAAATCCTGAATCAAAGAGATTTAATGAAATTTTGAAACTTTTATCATTCTGATAATGAAGTTCATTCAACTCTGAACTTTTTGCTTCGTTCTGCAATAAAAACATTTTTGAATAACTGAAAATAAAACATTCTTAAAAATTAAATTTATTCATCAGTTTTTTATATTTATGTTGTTATTTCAGTTCAATTAGACTAAATATATTAATCAGTTTAAGTTTTATATTTAAGTTATTATTTCAGTTTTATTAAACTAAATATATTAATCAGTTTTTTTAAATTTACGTTATTATTTCAATTTAATTAAACTAATTACATTAATCAGTTTTTCATATTTTTTTCTAAATATATTAAACAGCTTTTTCTATTTTTCCCAAATATATTAATCAGTTTCTCTTTTTTTTTTCTAAATATGTTAATCATTTTTCCATATTTGCTTTATTTCAATTTTATTATTATTATGTTTTTTATATTTGCATTATTTCAATTTTATCATTATTTATTTTTTTGCATTATTTCAATTTTATCATTATGCATTATTATTTCATATTTGTTTTATTTAATTAAATATATTAATCAGTTTTTCATATTTGCATTATTTCAGTTTTATTATTTTTTTATATTTACATTATTCTTTCAGTTTTATTAAACTAAATATATTAATCAGTTTTTCAGCCGTCAATGGGATGCGACATTCAGTAAAGTGAGAGAGTAGGTTACTATGATACAGGCGTATGTCCGCAGTCAATTCTCAATACTTGTCACATCATTGCCGAATGTGATTGCTTAGTAGTATTATCCGCTGACTGGCGCCTGATGGCTGAGTGGCTGGCGCTCGATGCCTCAGGCTTCGGGTTCGAGTCCCGGCAATGACATGGATGTTTGTAGTGGTTCGGAATCCACTTTAAGCCGTATGTCTTGGTCTAATAGGATCGTAGAGCGTTGTGGATGTAATGTTACTCGCATCCGTAGCACGTCTTCAAGCTACACGTGCCCCCCTAGGTTAGTGCTAAGTGAGTAACAGCGGTTCAGCCCTTGCTCATGGCATAAAGATGAACTGCCTCTGTATTGCCAGCTACATTAGGAAAAAAAATGAGATACTAAAACCACTAACTCAAAAACATTCAACTGAATTTTCTGGATTGTTTTTTTTTTTTTTATTTGCTACACTCTCCATGCCATGACAGTCTTATTAGTTATATAATTTTCAGAACCTAACGAAATTTCCGATATGTTTCCTTTTAAATCATTTAGAGAAAAGAGTTATTGGCCTTTTTAAAAACTTTTCTTCTTTGTATTCTTAGTCCTAAATGCAGTTGTTTTATCATGGATTATTAGAATACTAAATTCCTGCATTAAAAACATTCAAATGAATTTCTGAAACACTGTTTTTTTTTCCTAAACCATTATACAACAGTTATAATTTTTACAGGATCTAATGAAATGTTGTTATAAATGAACTATTGTTTTGAATGACTTTATGTATCCAGTAAACTATCCAATATATTCATTTAGACATGAGTTTTTGGCATTGTTGTTAAATAAATTATTTTTTCCTTGTATTTTTGCTGTAAAAGAATAGATTGTCTGTAACTGAGTTACACTTTATGATTTACACTTTATTTATTTTTTACCGGGTATCATTCTTTTACTTCAATGCATGCATATTGGATATATTGCATGTATGCCAATAAATATGGTATGTTTTACATGTTTATAATACTACATGTAATATGTTTTACATGTTTATAATACTACATGTAATATGTTTTACATGAATGCCAATAAATGAGGTATCTTTATGTATGTTCTTTTAGTGAGCACTGTTATTCTGTAGTGGAGTTATTCGTTAGTGACTGCCTGGTTTTGGCCAAAAAATATCCACGTATATATTTCAACGTTCATGCTTGTCAGTGTTTTATAACTTGATTTAACAATAGCATCAAAAACAATTTCAATAAAGCATTACTTAAAAATTTTGACTATGAGCATGTAAAATTACCTTAAGTATGCATATCATGTTAATATATGCATGACGAGAATTTCTTAGAATCTAGAATTAATTTTAGTTAGGCTTTATTAAATATGAATAAAGACTTCCACATTTTTACTCTTTTAAAAATTTACTTACAAGGACTAAAATTCTTTACCACTATAGGAAATTAAATGTTTTATTTTATTTCAATAATATTAGATTTTTACGTGGATTAATTTATATTTTGGTCAATGTCTCCCGGAATATAAGAAAAGTAATTCTTAAAAAGAATCTTGTTATAACAAAAGGGCAGATTTTGAAAAGGTTTAACAGAAGATTAAAAAGAAAGTTTGAAGCTGTTTAATATTGAGGAGGAAGAAAACATGGTATAATAAGAATGTGTAATGTTTATAAACATTTATGGTTTAAATAAACACATTTTCTTAGTTTAGAAAATATATACATTTCATTTCACATTTTTTTTTTCTAGTTTTGAACTATATCTTAGTTCTAATGATCTAATTACTTTTTTTATCATAATAATCATAGTTTTCTTAAATACAATTTTTTTTACAAAATAAAATTTCTTTTTATCTCTATATTCTAGTTAATAAAAGTAAATAGTAAAAGATAATTGATAACTTTTTTTCATCAAACTTGCATATACATTTATTGCTATGCTTCTCGTCAAAGGTCACAATTACTATTATTGCTGAGAAAAATACAGAGAACTAAAAATCTATATCTTATATAGATTTTTAGTACTCATTATCACTATACCTTCATAAGATTTCAATTATTTTTTCAATTATATAATGAGCCAGTAATTTTACAATCTATTATTTTGTTGTTTTTGAATTGTTTTTTAAATATAATTTTCATATTCACTTGTTTAATTCCATATGGAAATCTACAGAAACACTATTATGATGTTTATCAACTTATTTCTTTTAAAAAAATCATTATTTAAAAATGTTAACTAGTTTAATTTTTTCACGTTTATGGAAAGAAAACGTTTTATTTTTTTTGTGGATGGAAAACGCCAGGACCAATCTGCTAATAATTATGTTAACTCACGGAAAAATAATTAAAAAAGTAAGAAATTAAGTTTTATGGCATTGTAGCATTTCTTTCCCAGGAGAGATGAATGTATATTCTTTAAAAAATTCATAATAACAACCTATCACTGAAATTTTACACAGATAAGCAGTGTTGGGGATAGTTATATTACATGCAATCAGTGTTTTGTACTAGTGAAAACAACCTGTCACTCAAATCTGTTACCAGATATTCAGTGTCAGGGCTAATGAGCCATGAAATTAGCAACGAAAAAAATTATGAAATTAATAATTATCTGGGCGACCTTCACAAGTCGAAACAGTTACAGATGGAGTTAGGACCATGAGTTGTTCCATCGTGTTGGAGGATAGATCATGAGCTGAAATGTCTACTAGAATGAGAAGTGAGGGAAGTTGACCCCTTCTTTTGACGGATTGTCTTAAAAGAGGTTTCTGGACGGAGTTCTGCCACGAGTCGACCAGAAGTGTTGTTTTTCTATTTATCTCTGAAGTGGCTGAATAGGCCGGAGATTCAGCCTGTTTTCAAGGTGAGCCCCTTGTGGTTTCGTGTATCACGCCGTGTGATAATTAAGGTTTGCCGTAGACTATGTGTTTTTAATTTGACGTAGACTCGAAAACTCTGACTTTGGAGTGAAGTGTATTTGTGATTTAAGCATGCACTTGTGATCAAATTTTATTTTTAACTATTCATATCATCGTATAATAATCCAAAGTTCCTTATATATATATATATATATATATAATAAAAAATTAAAGTGTTCCCATGAACCTGAAAGTAGCCCACTTCTTGAAGCTGTTATAGGTCTAATATTAGCCGTGACGTTTATATATATATATATATATATATCGTAACGTGATGTGTGTATGTATGTATGTGTGTGTGTGTGTGTGTGTGTGTGTGTGTGTGTGTGTGTGTGTGTGTGTGTGTGTGTGTGTGTGTGTGTGTGTGTGTGTGTGTATCGCGCGTTTTCAAAGCTCGAAACTTTCATTTTGTGTAGATTTGCAAAACCCTTGCATCTCTTGTGTGCTTTGTTAATGAATATCTTATGTTTTGCTTTTCGATTATGATAAAAAAGGATAAGTATTTTTAATATTTTCAACTTCTTAAACAAACTTTGAACCACTTTTTTTATTGAGAAGATGATCGCAGGAATATAAAAATTTCTAATTCACCTTCACATTATTTAGCAACTGGTGGCACATCAATTTCGAACTTTCATAAAAATGTCTGCTAGTAACTTTCTCAATTAAAAGCAAAGTTTTTATGATAGAGCATCATAGGTGCTTTTTAATCAATCGAAGCTTAGCTAATGACCTTGCCTCCTACTTGCGATAAAAATACTAATGCCTTTCTCATATGAATGAACTAATGCTAACTCCTTCGAATCAATATATTAGGATAAAAGAAAAGATACAAATTATCTAAATCTAAATAATTTTTTTAGTATTCACAATAGCATTTCATTAAAAATAAATTAATAGTTTAAAAACTAAAAATCACGCTTTTAGAGTTAATCAATCTAAAAATTAAAAAATAATTGTTAACATAAGAATAAAATGACTGACGAGAAAATGAATGTCACTGTTCTAAAAGCGTGGGTGCTGATATCAATCGTTATAATTTTAAACTAAGTTTCATTCGAAATGCAGAGTTAGTTTAAAAATGTCATAACGATTGAAAGCACCCCACGCTTTAAGAACAGTGACATTCATTTTCTCGTCAGTCATTTTATCCTTATGTTGACAATTATTTTTTACTTTTTAGATTGTTTAACTATAAAAGAGTGTTTTTTAGTTTTTTTTAACTATTAATTTATTTACTTTTAGCTTGATTAACCCTAAAAGCATGTTTTTTAGTGTTTTTAAACTATAATATTTAGATGAGATCCCGGTACGGAGGACAGGTTCGTACAATAAATTAATTGTGAGTGAAACAAAGGCTAAATGCGAATATGTCGAGCCAGCCAGGATTCGAACAGAGAATCTCCTAATCAGGCGCGTTATCCGTTGTGCCGCTGTCCCACGTAGGTTTGAATATCTGAAAGAGGTCTGTAAATGTTTCTTTGCAGCTTAAATAGTGTGTATGAGGAGAAGCAGATCTCCAGGGGGATAATGCCATATGCCCAATGGGGTGCTTCAATTTGTTGGTTTCTTTTTAGCCAATAAGAAACTTTCATTTGTCACGACAGAGAGAATCTTATAGAATAAAAGATGATTGGATCAGATAGGGATCTTCGTTTTAAAAATGCAAAGAAATGTATTTAAAATTATTGCTATTACAAAAAAATCCCTCTTTTTCTACAAACTTCAGTCAACTATAACGCAACCTTTCCACAAACTGGCAAAAGGCATCATTTACTCCATACCTATTGGATTACTTCAATTTGTTAATACCTAATACAAAATTTGTGTAATCCCTAATACAAAAAAATCCCCCTGCTTCCAATATTATATTGGTCCCCAATTACAATCGCCAATATTATATTGGTCTCCAATAGAAATTGCCGATTGCTGTTGACAATATTATATTGGTCCCAATTGCTGTCGCCAATATCATATTGGTTCCCAATTACAATTACCGTCGCCAATATTATTTTGGTCCCCAATTGCTGTCGCCAATATTATATTGATCTCCAATTGAAATCATCGTCGCCAATGTTATATTGGTTTCCAATAGAAATTCGCCAATATTATATTGATTGCTGTCGCCAATATTATATTGGTCGAATATCAAATTTTATGAATCCATTGAGTAATAATGGCGTCTCACCTGTTGATCTGAGGTGCCACTTCTTGAGAGAAGTTGTACAGCTGAAGGGGCAGCCAGCAAATCGCAAACAGAGCCACAACTATGAATAGCATATGAATGACCTGAAAAATAGTTTTAACAATATTTACTTACAAGCCCTTCATTATTCTTCTATTGTAATTCTAATAATTAGACTTGGATATCAATATACAAGTCTAATATATAATCTGGATATCAATATCCATTTTTTCATTACGAGGATCCTAAGCACTTTCATATGGCACCATGTTACACACGTGGGTAGTAATGACACCATGGTACACACGTGGGTAGTAATGGCATCATGATACACATGTGGATAGTAATGGCACCATGCAACTTTCGCGTTTTTGCCTTTGAATTTGCTAAGCTTAAAGATCACTTCAATAATGGAACAGCACATGAATAGTGCTCCCTTTATATATTATACCTTTAAAGCTTTATCAGGCGGACTTTTTTTGTCATATTTAGGACGAAGTGAAGTGCCATTACCACTGAAATAATGAGTTCGTCACTGTGTGCACATTCAACATTTATCTTTCTTATGAAGCCTTCTATCGCTCATCTCATTTTAGCAAATAGTCCCGGCGGTGCCATGGGTGTTTGTAGTGTTTCGGAATCCACTTTAAACAGTAGGTGAAGGTCTAATAGGATCGTAAAGCGTTGTGGGGGTAGTGTGACTCACATCCGTAGTTACATCCTTAAAGCTACATGTGCCCCCTGCGTAGTGCTAAATGAGTAACAGCGTTCGTCGGTGCAGCCCACTTTGGGATGCTCAAAGAGGTCATGGTCAATACGACCCAGTCCTCTATGTAATAAAAACAAATTTAGCAAATGAGGACAATGCGATTTGTGGTTACATGACTTTTCAGCGCGCAAATAATTTTTCCTGAGGTAATACACATCGTAAGCTTATTACCTGAGTGGCAATTTCATGCTTCATTGATTCATGCTGAAAATAACGAAATAGCCATGCTTAAGTAATTTCAAACATATTGTGAAATTAATAACTTAAGTCAAGTCAATATTTCTAGTATATTTTATTGTTTGTGATTAACAAGATTACTGGCACTTAATAAACATACATGAAAGGAGTTATAATTACGTGGAGTTAGAATACTACTGATTTACTCACTATTGTGCTACCTCGGTATATGTTCGTTTTGGACTATGTCTTGGTATACGTCTTGTTTGAACGCGAAAAAGTGTGATGTATATTTCGAATATTGCTTGACTGAGTCAAAATCCTTACGGAATGTATGGATATCAGACTCTTTGCAGAGAAATACGACACCAGACAAGCGGCGATTGCATTGTTTACGATGATTCAGCAATGGCATATTTCCAAAACATCCTCAGGAAATAATAGTCTCAAAGTTCTTTTTTTGGACAGATTTTTAATAAACGTCCGCTCAAGTGATCCTAGCCAAGTCCAAGTCCTTTTTGGGGCCTAATGGCCGAGTGGTTAGCGCTCTGGCGCTCTGTACCACAGGTTTCGGATTCGAGTCCCGTCTGTTCCATGGATGTTTGTAGTGGTTCGGAATTCACTTTAAGCCGTAGGTCCCGGTCTCATAGGACCGTAGAGCGCCACGGAGCTCAGTCAGACTTCTCACCCACATCCTTCCTTACAAACTGAAATGGGGAAACTCAACTCTAGGCACAGTGATGTGGTGTAGCAGTAGTAGTAGCCAAGTCCAAGAAGGTAAAAGGGATAGAAAAGAGAAAATTTAGATTCATAAATTTTCATTTACGTGCGTATTTCACCTGAAATCTTTTGTATTTATGTATAAAGGAGAGTTTAAATTAGTTTATATAAGCCAATAACAAAAAAAAAAAAATTTAGATGGAAACGAATGAATTACGCTTATTTCTTATGGTAGAAATTCATTTAGTATAAGTCATGTTCCGTATAAGCCTAGGAACAAATTAGAACATTTATCTAAATACCACTGCACATCGAACTAAGTCCAAGGACATTAGTTCAATGTCCTTTGAAGTCAGAATATGGAAAATGCTATTTCAGTCCATTTTATAAAATTCGAAGAGTAAAATGAGTTCGAAAACCCTCGTACTTTACTGGATCCATTTAAATTGGTAGCCCCCCTTGATTTTATTTTTCGCGTGACATGAATGCGAGTCGTTTTCTATTTTTAGAGTTGCGGAACCTTGAAAAAGAAGAAATATCAGACAGAACATTTCCCTCTCGTTAGGAGGCATCGCTGCGGATCGAAGATCAATGGCTTTAAACAGAGATCAATAGGACACGCCGTTATTTTCTTTCCGTTACTCTCCGCGAGAATAGAGTACATCTGATTTTTAGGAAACCCGACAAGGCGAAAGTTCTAGATCAGAGTTAGCCAGCCCGAATGATCTTACGGGTCACTTTGGAAATACATCCTAACTCCGCGGGCCCCATATAAAATTATATATTCCCATATTAGATTGAGACCCACTGTAGACATTTTTTTGGAGTGAAACATAATGAATTATTATTTTTGTCTTTACTCTTATTCCTACCTGTAAACATAGATAATATAATAATGATACTGAACGCTCGTATCTAGGGATAGTCACAATGACGCGCTTAAAGTGAAACATAGAGTTTGTTATATTAGATGTTCCAAGATGCGCGCGCATCATGAGTTCGCAGAATATGATTAAATTAATCTACAAACTCATAACTATAAACTCACCAATAAATCAGGCACTATCTCTCCTATATTCGCAAAAATATTATATTAAAATCAAAGTTAATTTTTCTCATCCTTTCGACAGTTCATTTTTAAATAGATGGATGCACACATGGTGTATTTTTTAATACATACATCTTTACTACCTTGGCCATTACAAAATAAATATATTTTGTAAAAGTGAGATAAATCTCACGGGCTGGAAAAATGTTGAAAGCGGGCCGCGGGTTGGCCACCCCTGTTCTAGCGCCTAAATCGGGTATTAAACTCCACCGAGGTGATACAAAATATCAAGACGAAAGAAATGCAATGTAACAGGAGGTTGCAGTGGTTGAAAATCGCGAAAATTCGTCAGTAAAATGGGGCTAATTGACAGGAAAAGAAATAAGTACAAAAATATTTATTGGACAATATAGGTACAAGACAGCTTGTAAAAGCGCTTAAAAAACAAAATTGTTACAGTAATTTATTGTTTAGAATGGCGCCCATGGACGTGTGTACATAGGACACAACAGTATGGAACAGTATGGTAGACAAGCTCGAAGCTTCCCGGTGTTTTCTGGATTTCTACTAAAGTTGTCACGATGCTCGCTATCAGATCGTTCGATGTCTTTCGGTGACTTTCTTTTTTGTTCTCCCGACACCCCAATCCCCATGCCTAGGGTTAGGTAGCTCCTTACTAGTTAGAAAGGTGAAGGCGAAATCGATGAACCGCATTCTGATAAGTTAAATTTTATTGAATACATGAAATTCGAAACTTGCTTTTCTACACAAAAATACATGATCGAAACTTGTATTCAAACACGAAAAGGCAAGAAGGACAGTTGATTTCAAGTATAAGAATACATAAAGGAAACTTACTTTTTCAAACACTAGAATTTATGACGAAAACTATCTTTAATACGATAATACATAAAAGAAACTTGCTTTCAAGCATAAAAAATCACGAAGAAACTTTCTTCCAAACACGAGAATGAATGAAGGAAACTTGTTTTCAAAAAGATAAAACACGCACATGAAAGAAACTTACTTTCAAATACGAGAGCGCATGAGATAAAGTTACTTTATGTATTCTTATACTTTCAAGAAGAAACTTCCTCTCAAGCACGAGAATGCACACTTTCACGACGAAAATTCCTTTGAAACGTGAGAATGCACAAAAGAAACCTGCTTTCAAACAAGAGAATGAAACTTTCTTCAACACGAGAATGCACAAAAGAAACTTGCTTTTAAGCATAAAAATCGACGAAGAAACTTTATTTCAAACACGAGAATGCATGAAGGAAACTTAAAAAGTGTTTGAAAACAAAGAATTGCATATTGCATAACTCATATTTTATGATAAAGGCTCATTGAAAAAGAATAAAAAAATTGTAATTATTTTTAAAAGTTGGTGTGTTCATCGACACGAAACGTGTGTTATTATACTTAGAAACATGTCTTAAATTTATTTCAATTACTTCATATTCTTTTTATTACTGTGCACATTTGTATGCTCTAATTATTCTTTTGTGTATTCTTTTATACGAGTGATAATACTACCCCAGTATTCTGAAGGAGTATCCAGAAGTTGTAGGTCTGGTAGATGATGGAGATCCCTCCCACACAATTTTTGTGATGCACACAATGTTCATGTACCTATTCTTGTTGCATTTCCACAAAAAAAAGGTCCAACAGATGCTGTAGGCAGACAAAAAATTCGTACATCCATTTCAATCGTGACCTATAGGAACCCTTATACTCAAACTGAATGAAATGGGAAAGTCTATATAAAGATGAATTGAAACTGAAATATTTCCAGGTTATAAAAAAAACATTCAATTGAAAGGTATCCAGGTAAGCATTTCTATAAATTGGTTTTTACAGTAAAAAAAAAAAAAGGATCAATAATGCAATTGCAGTTTTCCCGTACCAAGCATTTACTTTAGGGAGGGAGAAAAATGCTCATGAATTGAAGTGTGCTGCTTTGATGCTTAAAACAAATGAGAAGTTGAAACAACTTCCATTATTTTGATGCATTGCAACATAAGATACAGCGAAAATCCACGTCCGGTTGTGTATAAAACAGTGCTTCCTGGAATCGAGTTATTTGAACCAACAAACTCTTGAATTCTTTTTTGTGAAAACTTTTCTATTTATACGAGGCAAAAAATTCTTCATTTCTTTTTCGCGAAAACGAAATCGATAGATGAAACATTGCTGGCTATTTTTCAAAAGTCTATTTTTCTTGCAAATATTTTTTAGTAAACAGTTGCAACTCGATATAATCCACTTTAGAGTAAATTCTACTTGATATACAGGGTGATTATAGCTAAAGTCCCACTTTCAAACTGCTGTAAAAGAAGAACCACTCGTCACAAGGAGTTCAAACTTGAACTGAAGATACTTGAAGAAAGGGGAAAAGGTATGACATCAAACACTTTCCAGAGTGTATCAATAGATGGCGCTGTCAGTGGCCTAAAGAAAGTGAATTCGGCTGTCTGTGATATTTTTGAATCGAAAAGGCAACGTATTTGGTATGAGTTGCATATGAAACCAACTGTAGTGTTCAATGTGCTTGATAGTTTCGGTTTTTGAACGGAAAAAAAAAAATGACTTCCTAGTCATTCAACAGTTATGACACTGTGAGTGGAAAGCCCATTCGCCACGGCAAGATCATACCAAATTGGATGGGGAAAATGTTTGGAACTTTTATTTTTGATGCCATACTTTTTGACGCCCTTTTCCCCTTTCTACAAGTTTATTCAGTTCAAATTTGAACTCATTGGGAAGAGTGTTTCTTTTTTACAGCATTTCACCCTGTACATCTCGTTTCGATACGAACAATTTTGTTTGGTATATGACCTTTGTTTCGAATAAAGCTCTTATGTGCCATAATTTTTTTTGCAAAATAGATATCAAAAAGTTGGTAAGGGAGTATTTTCGTCACAAAGCCCAAACAAGTCATAAAAATGAGGTAACGGGGAGTAGGACGTTGTCTGGAGGAACTAGACAACGTCACTTTTCAGAAACAGCCTAAGCAGAAAACAGAAGCAAAATTATCTGGAAGAGATTTTGAGTAAACGACAATTATGATTTTTAACCAGGTTTAAGTAAGAAAAAGAGACAAAAAAAATAAGAAAATTTGTTTCAATTTCATTTATATACAGGGTGATTTTAATAAAGTCCCACTTTCAAAATGCTGTAAAAGTAAAAACACTCATTACAATGAGTCAGTCCCATTACTTCATCTCAGACACATCCATAGTCTTCTTACCCGGGCTGCGATTTGACCATCATTGTGTACAGAGAGAGATAGAAAGCCTGGCCATTACTTCATCTCAGACCTTAACAAAGTCATTGTACCCGGGCAGTGATTTAACCATCGTTGTTTTCAGAGGGAGATACAAACTCAGTAGCTTTACTTCCTCTCAGACACATCCATTATAATCCAGAGTAATCATCATTTCGATTCAAACTATCACTAGCAGCCGAATTCACTTTCTTCAGGCCACTTACAGCGCCATCTATTAATACACTCTGGAACGTTTTTGATGCCATACCGTTTCCCCTTTCTTCAAGTATCTTCAGTTCAAGTTTGAATGTGACGAGTGGTTCTTTTTCCACAGCATTACTCTTTTTACAGCATTTTACTCTGAAGACAACGATGGTCAAATCACAGCCTGGGAACGATTACTTGGACGTGCCTGAAGTAAAGTAATGGGACAGGCTTTGTATCTCCCTCTGAATAGACGGAAGATACAAAGTCAGTCTCGTTCTTCTATCTCAGACACGTCCAGAATCAACGTTGTCGGGTTGGGATTTGACCATCGTTGTGTTCGGATTTAGATAGCCAGTCTCATTACTTTAAAGACAAACCTTGTAAATGTAGAAGCCTTAACGGTATTCAGATTGAACCACAAGGTCCTGTCATACTGCAACTACAATGGGGCAACTACAATTTGGAACGTACTTTCAAACAAGAGAGGGGTATTTGTACTTTCCTGCCCTTCTTCTCGAGCCCAAAGGAAGTACATTCCGGCCTACTTATTATCATTCCTCTTTCTAACATAGTTTTTCGTTTGGTTGTAAAGCTTCAAATCCAACACCCTTGGTTCAAACTCCAAGGCACTGCCCACCAAGTTTTCCGGTCTTAGTCAACTTTGAGTAAAGGCCAATATTTGAGGTACAAAGGTGAATAACGTTTTCCACAAATTCTTGAAAGTTATTCTGCTGTTTAGATTTTAGAATTCAGTCAAAGACTTTATTAGTAAGAAATGAAAATTAATTATTAGTTTTATAATACTGTAGTCTTCTTTTCTTTTAAGCGCATCCATGAATCAATAGCAATCAATCATCCATATATCACACCATCCATAAAAGAGTATCCATGAATATAATATTAACATATAACAATTTATTCAACACATGGGCTTTGATAAGAAATCAAATTTAATCAATGCAAAAGTATAAAACAATTGACAGGAAAAAAATGTTAATCATAAAAGACCATAACAGTAAATACTTTTATGCTGGAAGATAACAAATTTTCCATTAAAATATTTATATCCTTACAGAACAAAAAAAAAACGTCCAACTACCCAAGAATTGATGGGGTCTCAGGTGATGCCCTAACAAATAATACTAAAGAAAAGATATCTTCTTCGGATGTATTTTTATGATCCATCATAAACTTGTCACATAAAACTAATATCATGGTGTAATAATATCCATGTTGAGGTAATAATAGTTGGTGGTATAAGAATAGCCGGCAATGTATTATTCTACGTGCATTGATATTTTCCTGTGAAATACGTATTGAATTTAAGCATACCGGTCACATTTATAAGAATGAGATAGTACCTAATAGCTACAAGAGATAAACTGTATACTGAGAACTTTACTATACACTAAAGATTTACTGAGATATACCGAAGATAGCACTTAAACAAAAATAAATAAACAATTTTTATTATTTAGAAAGTTTCCTTGGAAAAGATTACTATTACACTTTACAAAGAAAATACATTAGCTTTCAGTTTAGCATTTAATCAAGTTTTCCTCTTCAAATGAAAACTCCAAATTTTATTGTGATACTAATAAAGTGCCAAAAGCAATTATTACAGTAGACATTATGCGTTTTATTGATTTTAAGCACTAAAAATTAAAATGTTATTATTAGGTCTTTTTTACGTCAATACTGAAGTTAAAATTAAAATTGAGATAAAAACTTGAAAATCTTTGCCTAAACTGTTTATTATCAGTTTATATTGAAAATCCCTTTTTATCTTTCAATTCCTTCTATTAGCTCACACTCTCCCTATATATATTTTGTTCAAATTTTCAATCGTTCGTAAAATACTTTTTATTCATCCACTCAAGTTCAAATACATTTTTTGAACTTGTAGTGGATGACACTGGATGTTCATACAGTTTTTTCAAATATTAATTCAGTAATTAAATTTAATTCATTAATTTTAGTTTTTTATATTTAAGTTGTGTGTATCTACCCATAGATGGCGCCAGATAAACTTAAAAAAAAATGAATGAAAATTATTCATAAAGGACTTTCTGCAATAGAGTGAAAAAAAGTAGGAATTGACTTTAAAAAAATGTTTTTATATTACTTGTTTATAAGTATTTTTTGCAGGGGTGGAGAGACGGGCAAAAAATTTCCAACTCTAGAACCCTGAGTGAAATTTTTTATACCGTCTCCCTGACTCTTTACCTTAATTTTATGTGCTATCTTTACTAATGGATTTAGAAAAATTTTGACTTTATATTCAATGATTTTCATCGAACACATATCTATAAAATTGGGTTTTGAATAGCGAAGTATTTTTTTATAATTTTAAAAGTATAATATTTGCCCTTACTTAAAAGACCAATCAAATAAAAAACCAAAAGTAATCAAAAGCACAAAAAATAACCAAAAGTACCAAAGCACTAAAAAAAAAACTTAAGACGATCAAAAGAATCACAACAATGATATATTTAAAATGCATATACAGTAGAACCTCTTTAAGTCGAACCTCGGTAAGTCGAAAATCTCCACAACTCGAAAAAATTTTTTTGTTGCCTTTTCCTTCAAGCCCCAAAGCCTCCATTACTGAAATTTTAACCGAAAGTTAATTAATTTAAATCGAAATAATGAGTCAATCCCCCACAAGCCATTTTGGTATACATTTTCCCTCCCTAACTCGAAAAATAATTGGACCTCTGTATCTCGAACATTAGCAATGTTTGATTTTATAATCTTTTTACAACCTTTTACAACTCGATCATTTGAAACTAGTTACCTCTATAGCTCGAAGAAAAATAAGTTACCGACTTTAAGTATTTGCAGACAATGCACGTCATTGTTTCTTAGAAAACAATATATGAGTATATAGTAAATAGAATAACCAATTCTATGAAATAGCAACCTCCGAAAGAAAAGAATTTTCTGCTCTTTATAGCTTAGATAATGCTATAGATTAAGAATGATCGAATTGTTTTAAGCAAAAAAAAAAAAATAATAATAATAACTGACTTTTTTTATTACATAATATTTTTAATTTTAAGGTTGTTTCGGAATTATTTTGATTTTTTATTGTAGTACATAATATAACTTTTAAGTTGCAAATAAACATGTTTATTACCTCTGTAACTTTTATTTATTTTAACTTTCTAACACAAAATAAGTTAGAAAGAATCTAAACCTCTACAAGTCGATTATTTCCTTACAAAAATCCGCGTAAGTCGAAATCCTCCATAAGTCGAAAACTCTATAACTCGAATTATTTGGCGTCTCCCTTTGAAGTTCGACTTACAGAGGTTCTACTGTACATTTTTTGTTATTGATAATAGAATAGCTTCTATAAGATCTTACTTCATTTCTGATCCAACATAACCTTTTATAAGCCTCAGTGCTGAGAAAGGTCTCTCACCACTGTCTTGGTTTGCTGATAGATCAGTCCAATCCTATTGTAAGACCAGACTATTGTCCTATTGTATGTGCCTAGACTTTGCAATCCAATTGTAATATTGCATTGCAAATCCTTAATCCAATTGTATTATTGAAGAATACAATTGGATTGCCTCCTTAACATTTAATTTAAACATTAAATACTAGGATTTCGGAAAAAATAAAAAATATATTCATAAAAGAATTAGGAGCTGGATTTTTAATCGAACTTCTGCTCGATAGCCAACTCCAACTTGCCCTCTCTGATTTGTTTTGTATTTTTATATTAATTGCATCTTTATTTGAAAACTCAGATATCAGATCAAGTGCAATTTCAGATATCAAATATCAGATTAATTTTCTTCAGCTGTAGTTCTGAAGATAAGGTACAATGTCAACCACGTGCTATGATGCACATTATCAACTATAGAATAAACAAAAATTGTAACAATATTAATTAGTATTCTCAAACACGATATTTTAGACAAAATTTTATTAAATTATTAATTAGATTTTCATGCAATCTGCTGGCAAAGACAAACTTACATTTCTGAAATTGATCATTTTATAATTAATCCTAATTTTGAAAATTCAAATCAATAAATGCCTTTGATGATTAACGTATTTTCAAAGTAAACTCAGCCCAACTTTATAAACAAACAACAAAAATTAATGAGATTTCTTTTCAAAGTCAGTCCCGTCAGTCCAATTTTTTATCTAAAAGATCGTATTTGATAATATTATTTAATATTGTTAAAAATCTTGTTTATTCTATCTTTAATAATAAGCATCATATCACGTAGTTGACGTTGTACCTTATCTTCAGAACTACAGCTGAAGAAAATTAATCTGATATTTAATATCCGAATTTGCACCTTATATGATATCTGAGTTTTCAAATAAAAGCGTAATTAATATAAAAAAATCAGGGGTGGCAAATTGGAGTTGGAATCTGATTAAGGAACATTGAGAGGAATGCAAAATCTTACCTTTCTTCTATTTTTCAAAACAGTATTGTCCCTCGCTCCTTCTCTATTGCCGGGAATCGGAGTGTCTTTGAGCTTGATTCCAATGTTCATGTACACCATGGATATGAGACATAGTGGCACTATGTACTGGATACAGACCAGAGTGTAGTTGTACGCTTTCCAGAGATTTCCTGTTATTCCTACGTTATGGCAGAACGGTTTGGTCATGTCTCCAGTGTCTGGATCATACACCAGCGTCACTCTCAAAGCCATGGCATATGGGATGCCAAACATTGCACTGAAGATCCATATGAGCAAGATGATCCACTTGGCGCTGCCGTTGGCGGTCTTGGCTTTGATGGGATGCATGACAGCTCTGTAGCGGTCAAGCGCTATGGCAGCCAAGGAGAAGATGCTTACATTGACGGACATCACCTGGACAAATGGACAGAAAGCGCACATATAAAAGGCGGCAGCACCCATTTCTGGAGAAGAGCTGCTTGAAACTGGAAGGGAATGGCGAAGAGTCCTATTACGATGTCTGCCACTGCCAAGTTGGCGATGAAGTAGTTGGTGACTGTTCGCATCCGTCGACTGGACAGCTACTATGAGAAGCACACTCAAGTTTCCAACCACTGACACCAGAGATATCGTGCCGTAACAGCAAGATAAGAGGATGACAAGCGACGTGGGAACTTCATACAAGTCACTCGTGAAGAAAGTGGCATTTGTCAATGTTTGCTCATCCTTCACGATGCTCAGTGATATGTTCAAAGAATGTGTATCCATCTTGATGGCTGAACTATTAGCCTAGAATCTGTCTCTTGCAAAGTTTTTGCAAAAATTAAAATTTCTATAGATGGACTTACGAGTTTTTTTTTCCATAAAAGTGATTTAGTAGCCATTTTTATGCTTAAATGATTATAATTTTATTTTTAACTAATTTGTACAGTAAATATATTTTCCTTTATATTTATTAACTTATGCAAAGTTTTTTCTGAATACTCTACAAGTCGACTCGCAAAATCGACAACAGATTCGAGAAGAGTTTATTTTTATTTATTTCCTATATCACAATGCTACATTCTTCAAAATCAAATAAAGTCTGGTTAAATATCAGAAGTAAATGTGAAATATTAAATAAATCTACATTTCTATTTATGTTAGCACATCGCAAGGTTTCATTGGGATGATTTTATACTCTCTTTTTCAACTTTTAGAACAAGGCTCAATGGTTCCATTCATAACAAGTTCTCTGGAAAAAGTTTCGTTCAATGACTTCGTTCGCACAATAGAAAGAGTATTTGGATATCTATACAATGAAAATGAAAATTGTTTTTATCGATTTCATGAAATTATGAGTCAACATATGAACAATGTGTTCATCTAAACTTTATAAACTTTAACTTTCTTAAACAGAAAATAATACCCTTTATAGTTTAATTGTACTGACTTAAAAATAGCTGAAAACTTCTGCAAAAAACTCCGTGTTAATTAATTTAAATGAAATGAGTTTTATAATTTCTTTAACTAAATTAAATAGTTTCTAATTCTTTCACTTTTTTGATAAACTAAATTAAAACGGACAAGGGTAAGTTTTAATTTAGTTAACTTGTTAATTTAGCTAACTTATTTTTTTAACACTCGCCATTCAAAAGAACCACTTGTCACAATGAGTTCAAATTTAAACTGACGATACTTGAAGAAGGGGAAAACGGTACGTCATCCAAAAGTTCCAAAGTGTATTAATAGAGGGCGCTGTAAGCGGCATAAAGAAAGTGAATTCGGCTGCCAGTGCCGTTTTGAATCAAAATGACAACGTATTTGGCATGAGTTGCACATTAAACCCACTGTAGTGTTCAATGTGCTGGATTGTTTCGGTTTTTTGACGGAAAAAATGACTTTCAAGTCGTTCAACAGTTGTGACACTGTGAGTGGAAAGCCCATTCACCACGATAAGGTCATACCCAATTGGATGGGAAAAATCGGTGGAACTTTATTTTGATGCCGTACCGTTTCACCCTTCTTCAAGTATCATCAGTTCACATTTGAACTCATTGTGACAAGTGGTTCTTTTTTTTACAGCATTTTGAAAGTGGGACTTCAATTATGATCACTCTGTATTTTGAGCATTTGAATTAAATTTCGTTCAAATTTCTATCCACCTATTCCTCTATTCTATTTAGTTCTAATATAAAATATGTCACGAAAATATAGTTCTCATATTGTTTTCTAGTTTTTCAATATTGAAGTTTAATTTTAAATTGAAAAAAAAAAATCAAATATTTTTGTAAATTCATTATTAAATTATCATCAATAATGATAAAAAAATTTTTTTAACAACGGCCTTTTAAACTTTCCTAACGGAGCTCTTATGGTCATATATCATTTAAAGTCGTAAATTGCATTAGACATTGAGATATTTATGCATTTATTCATTTTTTTGAAATTATATAAAAATGTGTGAAAAATGATGAAACAAAAACAAATTATTTTTTTTAAATACCAACATACCACTTAATAAATACCAATATCCATCTAATATGCATATAATAAAAAACTACCCTTCTCATATTATTTTCTAGTTACCAATGATAAAATATAATTTTAAAATGAAAGTAATTTATGTATATTCATTATTAAATGCTCTTTTAATAAATGATTGGGTAAATTTTTCAGTTTTTTAATGCAGTCATCATTTTTTATGCAGTCAATAATTTTTAAATGTTGTGTGCATTATTTATTTTTAAATGTTCATTAATAAATAATTGTGCAGTTTATTCATTTCATTGTATAAATTAATTATTTATAAATGTTCATTAATAAATTGTATAAATTAATTATTTATAAATGTTCAATAATAAATTATTGTAATAAATGTTCATTAATACACTATTGTGTAAATTATTTATTTTTAATGTTCCTTAATAAATGGTGTAAATGGTTTAAAGTGTCAACTAATTTATTAAGTAACGAAATAAAATTTATAAATTAATTTTTAAAATAACAAGTAATTTATTAAGTAACAAAATAAGATAAAAATTAATTTATAAATTAATTTTTTTAAAGTATCAACTAATTTATTAAGTAACAAAATAAAATAATAATTTATAAATTAATTTTTAAAGTGACAAGTAATTTATTAAGTAAAAATAAAATACAATTAATTTATAAATTATTTTTTAAAGTAACAAGTAATTTATTAACTAACAAAATAATAAAATTAATTTTGTAAATTCATTTTTAAGGTAACAAGTAATTTATTATGAAAAATATTAAAATTAATTTATACATTAATTTTTAAAGTGACATGTAATTTATTAAGTAACAAAATAAAAATCAAATTAATTTATAAAGTAAATAACTTATTAAGTAACAAAATAAAATAAAATTAATTTTTAAAGTAAC